>BDHI01000022.1:600000-1036994 GCA_003850985.1 Aspergillus awamori
TGAAGGACGAGACAAGCCGCACTATCACGGTCCCGGCATCCGAAATTCCAAGTACCGCGGAAAAACTTTTGATGAACGGGTTGCGGGTACATGCGCTGGAGCTAAAAGGGAGGTTTCACCACGCAAGCAATGAAGATATTGCAAATAAGCTCCTTCAGATGTGCCAATTGAACGCCGATCTGCGTTTTCCTGATGCCCAAGGCCTTCTGACACCCCTTCGACGGAATTCTGACGGTAGACGTCTTTCTAAAGGTCCGCTACATATCATTGCCATCAGATCCCTACTATTGGACCAGGTGGACTGGCTCTCCACAATGACCTCTGCTTTGGAGTCAGCTGTCATTAAGGACAAACCCCCAAAAATATTGGTATTTGGGTCGGTCAACGTGGTTCCGCATTGCTTGATTCAGAGAAGTGGAGCTCGTGTCTGCGTCTCTAATGACATGATTCAACCTCTTTCTAACATCACGACTACCGTCAAAGACTTCGTTCCCGAGCCCGATATGACCAAACCTGGGGTTAAGTCTCTTCCTGACGCTCCAGGGTGTGACAATCATGACAACTCGATCGCCATAGTCGGCATGGCTTGTCGATTTCCGGGTGCAGACTCGGCGGAGGAGTTCTGGGAATTGCTCGAGTGTGGAAAATCAATGCTTTCCGTCTTGCCAGAAAGCAGGTTTCCAACCAAAGGTCTACGAAGATCTGCAGACGATACCGTCTTTTGGGGGAACTTCATTCAAGACCCCGACCAATTTGACAATCGTTTCTTCCAAATATCGAGCCGGGAGGCAGCTTCCATGGATCCACAGCAGCGTTTGATTCTACAGGTCGCTTACCAAGCTTTGGAGTCATCTGGCTACTTTGATGGCCAACGGAAACCTACCCATACCAACATTGGATGCTATCTTGGAGTGGGGTCGGTTGATTACGAAGCCAACATCTACTCCCATCAGCCCAATTCATATTCTGCTTTAGGGTCATTGAAAGCCTTCGTCAGTGGGAGAGTCTCTCACTATTTTGGTTGGACCGGTCCGTCGATTACATACGACACAGCATGTTCATCATCGGTCGTAGCCTTGCACTCTGCCTGTAAGGCGCTTCTCAGCGGCGAATGCACAAGTGCCCTGTCCGGCGGTGTTAATGTGATAACGAATCCAGCTCTGTATCAAAATCTCCGTGCTGCGTCTTTCCTCAGTCCAACTGGTGCGACTAAAGCATTTGATGCAGCTGCTGATGGCTATAGTCGGGGAGAGGGATGCGGTCTTTTTGTTCTCAAAAGACTAGAAAACGCATTGGCTGACGGAGACCAAGTACTTGGGGTCATCGCTGCCTCCGCCGTCAACCAAACACAGCGAGAGTACGGAACGTCAATAACAGCGCCGGTGTCCAAGTCTCAGCAATCCCTCTACCGGCATGTTCTCAGCCAGGCCGGCCTAGAGCCATCGGATGTGACGTACATCGAGGCCCATGGAACGGGTACCCCAAGGGGAGACCCGATTGAATGCGAAAGTATTCGAACTGTCTTTGGGAGTACTAATACAGGACGCCAGCAAACGCTCTATTTCGGATCTGTGAAAGGAAACATTGGACACCTGGAGGCAGGCTCAGGTGCTGCGGCACTTTTCAAGTCAGTCCTTATGCTTCAGAAGAAAAAGATTCCAAAACACATGAACTTCAACAAATTGAATCCCCAGATACCTCCATTGGAACCGGAGAAGTTGGCCATTCCCACAGAGACTATTTCGTGGGATGCCCCGTTCCGCGCCATTTGCATCAGCAATTATGGCGCAGCTGGAAGTAATGGTGCACTCGTTCTGCGCGAGGCTCCCGAGCCCCTGAAATCGACCTGCTCAAGATCCACTGGAAATGGCCCTTTGCGATGTCAACTGATATCCATCGCTGCTGATTCAGCTGAGAGCCTTCAGGCTTACTGCAATCAGCTATTGCGGTACCTTGCTGATGTAAATGAGAGGCATTTTCCGGATGTCGCCTACAAGCTGGCCCGCATTCAAAATCCAGCACACAAATATCGTCTGTCATTTGTCACACGCTCCATCAGTGAGCTGCGGTCTTTCCTTTCCGCACAAAGTCATGTGACACCGACTCCTTCATTCTCTGGAACGGTCAAGCCCGTTGTTCTTTGCTTTGGTGGCCAATCCAAGTCCAGTGTTGGTATCAACAAGCAGCTATACGACTCGATTTCGCTATTCCGCCACCATCTCGATCGTGTTGAAGCTGCCTGCCAAGCGTTGGGGAAAACAATCTACCCGTTTATATTTTCGAAAGAAGCCATTCAAGACTCTGTTACCCTTCATTGTTGCTTATTTGCCTCGCAGTATGCCTGTGCCAGATCTTGGATTGATGCGGGAATCAAGGTTGCGACAGTCATTGGCCACAGCTTTGGCCAGATTAGCGCTCTTTGTGTCTGCGGTGTGCTTTCCTTGGAAGATGCAGTGAAATATGTCATTGAGCGAGCGTTGCTGTTCGACATTAATTGGAGTGCAGAAAAAGGTACCATGCTTGCTCTGAAGGGCGATACTCAGATTGTAACACGACTGGTATCCACAAGTCAAGTCGAGATAGCCTGCTACAATGGTCCAAGCGATGTCGTGGTTGCAGGATCTATACAAGCTATTGAGGGCTTTCAATCCCGAGCCAAGGCTGCCGGGATCGACGTCCGATGCCTGGATGTAGCTCGTGCATTTCATTCAAGTTTGATGGATCCAGCTTTGCCGCAGCTTCGAAGAATCGCGAACGCACTTACATTCTATCGGCCATATATTCCAATTCAGACTTGCACTCAAGGTCACGGCCGGGACTCCTTTGACCCAGAATTTCTGGTCGATCATTCGCGCCAACCGGTGTTCTTTCATGATGCCGTTCAACGAATAGAATCCCAGCTTGGACCGTGTACCTGGATTGAGGCAGGTTCATCTTCCTTCGGTACCACATTGGCGTCGAGAATTGCGAGTCAACTAAACTCATTTATCCCTGTGGATATTGGCGGCCCCAGCCCTGCAGAGTCTTTGGCAAATGCAACACTAAAGCTACAAGCTCTTGGCTACAATGTGCAGTTCTGGGCATATCACCGCAGCCAACGAGATGCCTTTAGGGTCTTCAACGTTCCTCCATACCAGTTCGCCAAATCGAAACATTGGCTAGAATTCAAAGAGTTTAACAGCCTTGCAAAGGAGTCAAGTCATACTGATGACAACGATCAACATTCCAAATTGCTTCTGTTCGTCCAGTCGAGAGATAGGGAGAAAGGAATTGCTGAGTTCAAAGTCAACGCGAATTCCGACTATTTCCGGGCTTGTGTCAGCGGTCATGCAGTTCTCGGCCATTCCCTTTGTCCCGCATCATTGTATCTCGAGCTCGCTGCCCAGGCCGCGGTATATATATGCGAAAACGAATCCCCCGTACTGCCACAGGTGGAAGACCTCCAGATAAGTGCTCCTCTAGGGCTGAATCCATCCGCAACCATCAAGCTTCTTCTTTCCCTGAAGGAGCCCAAAGTATGGAGATTTTCGCTCTTGAGTACTACTGGAGCTGAGGATATCCATCACGCGTCCGGGACTATTCAGGTCCCTGCCAATGCAGACTTTTTGGTATCGGAATCCAGCCTGTATGAGCGCTTAATTGGAGCAGATCGTTGCAACTCAATCCTTCAGGACGCATCCATAAAATCAATCAATGGACTCGTGTACAATGTGTTTGGCGCGGTTGTGGACTATAAAGACTTCTATCAGGGCGTCCAACGCATCTCTGCTACCAAATCTGAAGCATCCGGAGTTGTATCCCTTCCAGTGGCCGCTGCCGGAATCATGCAAGATTCTGTATGCGATCCTCTAGCGCTTGACAATTTTCTTCAAGTTTCTGGAATTCACATCAACTGCTTTCGTGATCTTGGAAGACAAGAAGTTTATGTCTGTACGTCAATTGGGAAGCTGAAAGTGTACCAGTCTCTAGAGAAGGTGCGGGATCAATCTTGGCTTGTTTATTCCAATACTAAGCAGGGTGGACCTGGGGTATTGGAAAGTGATATCTTCGCATTCAATAAGACCACCGGATCTCTCATGGTGGCTCTTTTTGGCGTTCGATTTGCCAAGGTGTCTGTAAACTCTCTGACCAAAACTTTGTCCGCCCTCAATCACGGAAAGCCCGTTCAACGATTGAAGGATTCCACGCCGCCATCGACTCCTTTGAGCAATCTAGGTCTAGGCACATCACCAAAACCAGAGCTTGACGGAAATATTCTGCTTCGTTTACAGCGTCTTCTAAGCAGAGTGACAGATTGTCCCGTGGAAGATATTCTTCAGGTCAACTCTTTGGAAGCATTGGGAATTGACTCTTTGATGAGATCAGAAGTCACAGCCGAAATTCGACAGGAATTTGGCCTCGACATATCGACCGACACGTTAGCCAAGGCTTCAACCCTATTCGATTTGACCACATTGATATCATCGTCACAAAAGTGGCCTGTTCAAATTGTTAATACACCCTCATCGTCCGAAAGCCACACAACTCTCTCGATGCGTGACTCAACCTCTTCCACTCTTAAAGATATCCTTTCGGCCATTACCGATATTCCTGTGGATGAGATTGGCAATGACAGCACTCTTGAAGCACTTGGAATAGATTCTCTTATGAGAAAAGAGGTCCAATCTGAGCTCCGAAAGAATCTGGGCCGTGCGGATATTCCAGAAAATCTTCATGAATACTCTGTCACATCACTTGCCGCATATCTCGCCGACCAGGATTGTGGTAAAAGGGATGACCTTTCGTGCGGTACGCCGCCGGGCAGGGTTTCTCTTGGAAGGCATTGCGATATTAAAGCGCTGGGTTCTCATACGCAATTGATGGCCCCAGAAATGATATCAGGATTGGAAGAGAGGCAGGAACTCGTGAAAAGAAATGATAGAAGCCAGCTATTTCAGCTATCGAGTCCACCGAAACCTCTTTGTTCCAGCACTGTTGGGGGATTCACACTAAAGGACCTTGCTGCCTCATTCGAAGAAATCAAAGGAGCTTTCGATCAACTTTCGGATGAATCTCAGTTTCTCAATTTCTACGCTCAGGTCCATCCCCGTCAGATGGAACTTGCCACGGCCTACGTCGTCGAAGCTTTCAGAAGTCTGGGCTGTCCCCTTTCTTCGATGTCTCCAGGGGAGAGCTTGTCGCTATCGCCCGTTTCCTATGAGCCACGACATGGAAACCTCATGAAGCAGCTATACAAACTGTTACAAGACGCAGGGCTCATTTCACTCGACAACTTGGGAGAGTACAAGCGAACATCTAAGCGCGTGGACTGCACTTCCTCCGCCGATCTCCTCGACGCGATCATACAAGACTTTCCCCAACACCAATTAGAGCACCGTCTCCTGAGTATCACTGGCTCCAGGCTTGCGTCCTGTCTGTCTGGCGAGCTAGATGCTCTCGATTTGATATTTGGGGATCGGGCAGCCAAGGACTTGGTTAGCGATGTATATCTCAAAGCCCCTGTGTTTGTGACAGGAACGAAGCTTCTCTGCAAATTCCTGCTATCATGCCTTAGACAAAGAACTCAGCCCATCAGGATTCTAGAAATCGGAGCCGGCACTGGAGGAACTACCGCTGATGTGGTTCGCTGTCTTACCAGCAGCAATATTCCATTCGAGTACTGCTTCACCGATCTTTCCCCATCCCTAGTCGCAGCAGCCAGGAAAAAGTTCAAATGGTGTCCCAACATGGAGTTCAATGTCCTGGATATCGAACAAGAACCTCCATCTGCAAATCAGTACGATCTGGTTATATCCACGAATTGTATTCATGCGACGAGGAATCTCACTGCGACAACCAAAAATATCCACAAACTGCTCAAAGAAGGAGGCATCCTCTGTCTTGTGGAACTCACACGGAATTTACCGTGGTTTGATTTAGTTTTTGGACTACTTGAAGGATGGTGGCTATTCAATGATGGTCGTCAACATGCGCTTGCGCATGAGCTTTTCTGGAAAGATAGTTTGAGACAAGCAGGCTTTTCATATATCAATTGGACTACCGGCGACACGAAGGAGTCAGAGCAGCTCCGCTTGATAATAAGCGTGAAGATGGATCATCAAGACGACCTTTCCAAGTGGGAAACTGGTAGCGAGAAGTGCACAGGGGACAAATTTGAAATAGTCACTTCACGTCAACCATTGTCAGTATATTCAACACCTGATCTACTTAAGGAACCTGGGCTTAGTGGGTCAGTTGTGCTTCTAACTGGCGGCACAGGTAATCTTGGCACCCACGTCCTCCACCAGCTGATAAATCGAGCAGACGTCCGCCGGGTGATATGCTTGAATCGATTGACAACAAATGATGATCCAATTCAACGGCAACGACGTGCTCTCAGAGATAAAGGTATTGATCTTAACGAACGACAGTGGGAAAAAATTGAAGTTCTCGAAGCAAAATCAAGCCACACGGCCCTCGGTTTGCAAACCGAACAATACCAGCGATTACGAGACCAAGTCACCCATATTGTCCACAACGCGTGGCCAATGAGCTTCAAGCGGTCCCTGCACACATTTGAACCTCAATTTAAAACACTGCAAAACCTGTTGAAGCTCTGCCACGAAGCCAAGTACGGTGCAAGACTCTTATTCATCTCCTCGATAGGCGTAGTTGGCCGCCACCCCAATACATTTGCGAATAAGCCAGTTCCGGAGGATCCGGTGAGGGACTGTCAAAGTTCACTCGGATTCGGATACAGCCAGGCGAAATATCACTGCGAGCAGATCATAAATCGGGCGCTAGAGCAAGATACCCGCCTCGAAGCTTCCTACGTCCGAATTGGACAGATAACGGGTTCTCAACACTTCGGTTCGTGGAATACAGAGGAGCACGTTCCGGCTTTACTGAGAACATCGCAAACAATAGGCGCTCTGCCCCACCTTGATGGAGTAAGTTCTTGGCATAGTTTGAATTGGCATTTGTGAACTGCTACTTACGATGACACAGCTTGCCTCCTGGCTCCCAATCGATATTGCCGCTGCCACCGTCAGTGAGCTCCTATTGGATACGGCTCATCTTCGGATGGTGTATCATGTCGAAAACCCTGTTCGTCAGCCGTGGTGTGAGCTGCTTGGTTATCTCTCTGCGCATTTGAGGCTGCCTATCATTCCGTATAAGGAATGGCTGAGTCGAATGGAGACCAATGGAGACTCCGTGACAGGGTCACCTAATCCGGCGAAGAACTTAAGGGATTTCTTCAAAAATGATTTTCTTCATATGTCCTGTGGGTCAGTTGTGATGAGTACGACCAGTACAGCGTCTGTCTCTGCGGCTCTACGATCAGCCGGTCCCGTGAGTCCAGGAACTCTGTTATTGTATATTGAGCAGTGGAGGAGGACTGGCTTTCTGGGGTGATAGATATATGTCAGCTCCACATGGCCTCTGCATCGACAAGAGGGTTGCTTGTCAGCCGCCGTTTCCCGAGAACAGGTCAAGCAATATTAATGCCCGGTCTCGGTATTGGGTGAAGTCTGATTTGGAAGATTTTCATCTCTGTAGGAGCGGTTTCTATGATAAGAACCTCGGTAAATTAACTCACTTCAGGCGAGGTTCCATAAACGTGAACAGATAATATACCATCGCGCCGTCATGGCTTTGCTCCAAGTTTTAAGTATTTGGCTAAGAGAAACCTAATGAGTGGACTCGGCAAGTACAATTGTTGGACGTCACTATATTCTGTTGTGATAATCTATAGAGACGCGACTCTTTGAACATTTGCTTCGTGGCCAGCCCGACTCATGGGTACCTATAGCAGTTGGACTGTTAAGGGAGGTACAGTTAACTTAGAAGCCGTATTGCTTTACCACAATTTCGCCCTACGTAACGTTATAGCTCGAAGGATTGGGGCCAAAATTGGGGGCCAAGCTTATTTAGTTCAGGCGG
Organism: Aspergillus awamori; assembly: GCA_003850985.1. Classification (NCBI taxonomy): domain Eukaryota; kingdom Fungi; phylum Ascomycota; class Eurotiomycetes; order Eurotiales; family Aspergillaceae; genus Aspergillus; species Aspergillus awamori. Next base: position 607,924 of record BDHI01000022.1, read on the forward strand.
GGTCATAATTGCTACAGTATGTAATGTTGTAGGATGTGTATAATGGTTGTATTCTTTAGTAGGGTTGTGGGTTACGACGCCGTATTACAGATACGGGTAAACCCATAGCGCAAGAAAAGGGCGTATCTGGGGCGTCTCTGGATGACATGACAATACCGCAAGTACAGATGATTCAACATGTAGCAATTTAAGCGGGGGAAGATCGTCGTGGGCTCGTGGTATATTTAGGTTCGTCAGTATCCCGAGCCTCACAGGCTTTTCACTCACACCTCTGACAATCTCCAAATTCGTTCCGACAAAAGTCCGGCCAACGCTTTGTACAAATAAAGTGACTCCAATAAGTGCCATTGAGATACCATATTGGCTTCTGTACCTATATTTGTCACCTTCGACTCGCAACCCATGTCTGATTTTGCGTCTCCCGCCTCTACCCCCTCTTCTTCATCTTCTTTAGTCCCCACTATTGATATCTCCCCATTTCTTCTAAATCCGACTAGCGAAGCAGCAAATGATGTATGCCAGGCTATTCGTGTGGCGTGTTTGCACACAGGCTTCTTCCAGGTTGTTGGCCATGGCGTGTCTATGTCTACCATGACTAGAGCCTTTGAGGCATCGCGTCGTTTCTATGCGCTGCCTCTGGAGGAAAAGCAGAAGCTTGATATAACGAAACATCTTGGATTCCGCGGATATGATGGGATAGGAACTCAGTCATACGGTGGAGATACCTTGCCTGATCTGAAAGAGGTAAGTCTTTACATGAACTCACTACCTCCATTCCATTCGCCTTGTGTATTCACAAAGAACACTTGTTGCAGAGTTTTTTCATTGGCCGCGATGTTTCTCAATCACATACAGACTATGGCCGCATACTCACAGGCCCAAATATCTGGCCTTCTTTTCAGGTCCTCCCCGCAGTCGCATTCAAGGAGCCTGTGGAAGCATTGTTCTCGGCCCTGATGGAACTAGCATGCAAGATCCTAGAGATACTAGCGCGGACTCTACCATACGGCGAAGGGATCTTCGATCGTTTTAAGCGCGATCCTGCTACGCCTATGCGTATGTTACACTATCCACCCACGGAGGGGGCAATGGATGCCGCTGCGGTCGACGACGAGAGACAGCTCGGTGCTTCGGCGCACACGGACTTCGGTGCAATTACTCTCTTGTTACAAGACCAAGTATCTGGATTGCAGGTGCACGACTCGGATACAGGTAACTGGGTAGACGTACCACCTCGTCAAGATTCTATCGTTGTCAATATCGGCGATATGATCACGCGTTGGACCGCGGGTGAGTATAAGAGCAGCGTCCATCGAGTTATCAATCGTTCCAGTACAGATAGGTACTCAATCGCCTTTTTTTTTGATGGGAATATTGACTGTCCACTTGATCCTCTCGATGGCACAACAGCTCCTGGTGAGTCTATTACGGTTGAGCAACATATGATTGAGTGTATACGTTCATCGTATGCGAGCAAGTAGATATATCATTTGTGTGGGCGCATCTGGATAATCCGGGTTACGAGGTATAAATACCTGGCAAAATGACAATTTATTTGTCGCTTGTCCTATTGGGTATATAGGGATACATAAAGTGTTTGCGATGAATGACACCCTGAATCGTCATTAGATCCCAATGCCATAAAGCCTCCCTTATCGATCTGAAAGAAAAGAAATCTCAACCGGCTCATTCTGGGAAGCGAAGGATGAAACACCGTTGATGGGCAAGACTGATTCTAATCGACTTGTAGGAGCGGTAACGATCCCTCCAGTGTACATGTTGATCAGGAAATTGGGCACATTCGGTCAAAGTCCCACGTCAGGACCAGGAGATTTCAGTACAGTTCAAATCAACCTTCAAAATGAGATACTGATCTCTCTATCTAAAATTTTCACACAGGACTCTGTCATTATTCCATGCTTCTACAAGGGACTGGGAAAGGAAAAAAAAAAAAAAAAAAAAAAAAAAAAGGAAATGATCCCCGAGGGTTAATTGACTCGTCCGCCTATTTCTACTTTCCCTTGCGTGCCTTCACGATGAGTAGCTAAGGACCTCTCCCATTGATGCGTCTGTCCTGTTCGGAAGGGATCATAAGATGTCATCATTCCTCTTCAAACCCTCGGGGATAAGCTTTTAGATCGAGACCCGTAAGTGCAGAAAGTAAATCAGAGTCTTTGTATTATTGTCTAGTAGCTAGCAGCTTAGAGTAGTCAAAGAGTAAATGCAATTATTCAACTAGAATAATCTCATAGTGGAGTGGATAAAGTATAAGTATTGTAATCACTAAGAATGGCGGTGGTCACATCATTCTCTCTCTAGCTCTCTGTTTCGTTTCTCTGGCATGTATCTCGAGCTATCTGGTCATTTTCACAGCTGACAGATCGTAAGCCCAAAAGGTTGAAAATCATTCTAGTTATATTAAATTTAAACAAGAATCATTATTTTATCTTCAAATTCAGTAAAATCTATATATATTCTATTTATTTTACTATTTCATTTGTTTTACTACTAGTTGATACTAAGATATTGTAAGGAGGTGAATCCATACAAGGTCCCCGCCTTATTCCGTGTGTACCTGAGTATATAGGGCTCCCTATCGGTCCTCAGGGAATCTGCGGGTCATGATGGCCTTTGGTCTTGCATTAACGTTTCCCTCTAGAAGAGTCCCTTACTATATTAACTATCAAGTTTACTGTTTTAATATTAATAAATAAAGAAAGAAGGAAGCTGATTCATGATTTCAATATATGACTATCTAATTAATATTACAGGACTAAATCTCCAGTGCTTATATTATTAGCTAAGACCCCTACCTAATAATCCGTTGACTACTCACTGACGAGAGGAGATGTAGCCAAGCCCCCTGGAATTGCATATCCAGTAGGACAAACTACGGAGGCTACTCCGACCAGGGAAGCTTTATTTCACGGGGAATATTTGTACAGGGTGTAGAGAGACGGTAACAACATATTAATTCAAGAACTGCTACAGCTATACAACATAATAATAAACCCAGCAGTCAAGTAACACGCCTTAGGCGCAAGCGTCTATGGCCATCCAGTAGCTTCTACCAATCCCATCGCTTACGTGACAATCCATCAGAGCACATAGCGGAAGGCTGGCTGCTCGAAATCCGTCAAATCGAGGAACTCAGTCCCAACAATAACGTTCTCGCGGTCGGGATCAGAACTTGCCTGCCGGTCGCGTTTCTTATTTTCCATAATGTTCACCAGACGAATTACCAATAAGGTAGCCGCTGCCAGAGCGTACATGATGGCAACGAGCAACTTGCCGTCGAAGTACTCCGGCGCTTGATTCGAGCGGAACGTCTGCGGTCCTATCCAGTTTCCAGCAGCATAGGCCAATATCTGAAGACCATTCACAGTTGCCTTCTTGGTGTAACCCAGCGTATTGTTAGATATCATCACCATGACCAAACACCACGAGGTCCCGGCAGCACCGATACAATAGTAACCCACCAACAAGCCGGCTTTTGCGTGAAGGGGAAGGACAATCATCAAGATGCCGCCAACCATAGGTATAAGGATAGCGATGATGGCAAAGAGGGTTCGGTCAAGTAATCTGTCCGACATGTACGTCAACCCCAGCTTGCAGGAGATATCAACAAGACCCATTGGCATGTTAAGCATGAGGGACATACGGCTAGAGAAGCCGAAAGAGCTGATAATGAGAGAACCGAAGGTAGTGATTCCTCCATTTGGAATATTCATCAAGAATGAAAATAGAACGTAGAGGTATGTGCGTGGATCCCGGAATGCTTCGAAGAAATGTGCCCATTTCCAAGTACGGTTCCCAATGCCTTGAAAATTGCCTCTGATGCGATCAACAGCAATATGCTTCTCGCGGTGGCTCAGGAATTTGGCCTGGATTTGATTGTTAGGCATGAACCAAAAATAAAGAAAGCCGGTGAGAACGGTAGGCAAGCCAAGCACCAGGAAGAGTATCTTCCACACAGGAATAGATGCCTCCTGCACACCTGACAGTCCATACGCGATTGCCGCAATCAGTATCTGAGCGACACCGTTGCAAGCAAGCCAGAAGCCCATACGCTTGGCCTGCTCCTCTTGTTTATACCAACAGGAGGTAAACAGGACGAAGGCCGGAGTTATTGTCGCTTCGAACGCGCCGAGGAAAAAGCGAACACAGAGCAGTCCAGCGTAACTATCAGCTGCGACATGGCAGAGAAGCACGACGCCCCAAATCAGAATATTGGCTGAAGTATATTTCCCTAGTGGAAGTCGACGTAGCAGATAGGTAGTGGGAAATCTATACCAAGATTAGCATGGACCTAGAGAAGGGAGGTAGAGAGAATGCAATGGTACATACTCCCAGAATATGTATCCAGCGTAGAAAATGCTCGAGACCCAGCTGTAGTGCTGTGACTCAGGGTCCAAGTGTGTGTCCTCGCGGATTCCCATTAGGGAGGCATAATTTAAAGACGTTTTGTCGGCAAATTGGATCAAATAAACCCAACACAGCAAAGGCATCAGGACTCGGTCGATCTTGAACAACACTTTGCGGGACTCTTCAGGGGTATATTCGATTTCGCCATCAGCCATAAACTGCAGGGCTGGGTCGCAGTCTCGCGTCTCTCCATGCTTGATCTCGCCACGCTGGACTTCAGTATCCGCTTGCTCCATATCATGGTTGGGTGGAACCTTTAAAACGCCTTTTTCGTTGGGTTGGGTAGTCATATTGCTATGTCACAATCACTTGATCCATCATATTCGAAAATCATCGATTCGCGGAGTCATCGGCGCTCCTTAAATGGGTCCTTGCACGGACCTGATAAGGATGGGGCAAATGGCCCCGGATTTTCCAAATACCAAAGTTTGTTCCGGAGATATGTACAGCGGTTAATACCGGTGACCGGGCAATAATAGTATTTTAGATAAGCTACGCGATCTAATCAGATTTTATACCAATTCTGCCGGCACTTAAACACCAAGAAATCATTATTGCCCGATGGCCGCTATTAGCCGCCGTAGATATGCAATTTGCGGGGTTGGTGGAGCTCCACCGCCTATGGGTTTCGTATCTCTTCCGGGCTTCTCCTGGAATCTTTTCATCGATAAGTTACAAGAGGCCGAAATACGAAGAAATATTTGCGTAGGTTCCCAAGCCATGGAAGACTACGCAATCGGCCGGAGGATTGTACCAAGAACGAACCGACCACCTGGCTCAGAATTCCCTACCCCTCAGCCACCAGTCCGTTTCGCGCTCGACTCTCGGTATAATTTAATGTATCCTGTTTTTGTCTCACCCTAAATAGAAAACACCTCATTTTATTATTTCTCTGGTGAACGTAGCAGTCTAAAATCAATTGCGATGAAGGTTTTTACGTGACATAACAGATACGGAGCTGGCTTCCAGGTATGTATTGTGCCCTTTTCCATTTTGCCCTCTTGTTATAGAATCAACTTATTCAGAAATCGGAAGGTCATTTGGCTATGTGGATCGATCCTTCCATTATCAAATCTCCTATGCTGTGCGCTGCTTTCTGGTTTACGCCTTTAACTCAGGTACAATGTACATCCCAAATTTCGAAATCAGAGGTCTGGAATGGGGGTGGTCAGTAGCTTTCGTAGAACAATCTAATTCTATTGCAAGAATATAAATCCATAACTTAAACCAGTGTTGACATCAAATAACGGTGGGTGAAGTAGCATGCAACTTTGCCAGCTACTCTTCTCGCCGACATACGATTTGATGGGTACATTCGGCCACATAGCGCACATTGCCTTCGTTGAGCCCGGCTATAGAGATTCTGGAGCTTTCAGCCATGTAAATGTGATGAAATTCTGAAGTTTAAGAGTGAATAAGCTTGATTCTCTCACGCAATCTAGAAGCCTATGAGGTTTTACTTACTTTTCAGGTAATGAACTTGGTCGGGTGTGAGACCAAGCACGCAAAACATGCCTTTCTGCTGTGTTAGTTTCTTCCAATCGCCCGGAGTACCTGGTAGGAAAATAGTTCCTGGGCTGACAGTGTGTTGAAAAGAGTGAGAATGTGCGATACCTAATGCCGTCGGTTCACTGAATAACCGCTTCCTCATTCCAGTAATGCGTGAGCTCATCGTCGCAAGATCACGCTGCCACTGAGAGAAGAGGCCTCCATCTCCGAGAACCGTAGCGACGATACGAGCACCAAATGCTGGGGGATTAGATATATCGCAGCGGATCAACTGGGCCAAATTTGACTCGACGTTCGTGGCGATGCTGTCGTTGCGTGATACGAAAGCACATAGTCCGGCTCTCTCGCCTATGAGTATAAGCGAACGTGTGAGTGAGAGTAGATACTGGAAGGGAAAGCACAGATTGACCTGCGTCTAACTGAGCCTACTGGGACAATACTCAAAGCGAACACATACCATACATTCCCATGCTTTTGGCGAAGGAAATGCAGACACCCATCTCAAGATTGAGCTCCTCCGCAAAGTACCGGATTGCGTAGGCGTCTTCATCGTAGTTATCAGACGTCAATCCCAAGTACGCAGCGTCAAAAAGAGGGAATAGCCTTCTCTCCTTCATGAGAGCGCCAATTTTTCTTCATTGTTCTGGCGTAGGATCCCAGCCACTTGGATTGTGTGCACTAGCATGAAGAACAAAAATCGACATCGGATCTGCTTCGGTCATCGCTCGAAATAGTGATTGCATGTCAACACCACTAGTTGAGGCATAGTTGAATTCTCGGACTGAGAAGCCTACTGATTCGAAAAGCTGCCTGTGGTTGGACCAGCTCGGATTGGTGATGTATCCAGTTTGATCACAAATAGATGTCCGCATGAGCATCATTCCTGCCACATGCAGTGCACCAGTACCCGATAATGCTTGACAGGAGGGGACCTATTAGGAAGGGATTGACATATTAGTTTCTTGTGGCAATGATAAGGCTCTAAATTGTTTACCCGACTCTCCCGTATAGCGGTAGAATCCATCTTGAAGACCAATTCCGTAACTAATTTTCGAAATTCTGGATGACCCAGGATCGGAAGGTATTCGTGTTCGCAATCTTTGATAGCTTCCTTGGCTGCTTTAACTGCTGGGAGTATTTAAGGAATTCCTTAATTATCTTTGTATGTGCCTTGGCCCAAGTTCACTTTGTGAGTGTCTGGATCAGCTTCGTAATCTTTGGTGAGTTCGAATATCGCGTCCGGGGGCGTATAGGCCACGTCGAAAATGACAACATTCCGCGGAAGAACAAGTGCGACTAGACTTGACCAGACACAAACAAACAACTCGGAATTGATGGGGCAATCCATGATCCCCGTATGGGCCACCTGTCTTGATGGCGAATGTGCAGTGGACAAATCTATGGTGGAGCTCCACTCGCCATCGATACAGAGAGCAAGCACCGGCACTGATAGATAAATTGATGACTCCGCGAAATCCTACTACATCTCTACTCAGAGTGCTCTCGGACAAGACAAACATTCTTGAAATATCAGTATTCACAACGGCAATGGTTCCACTAACGCCTAAATTCGGTGTATACACACCATTAGTGACCTTCTTTACGGAGGACGAATCTCTCGATATTGAAAGTACCTTGACACATGCTAAGCGCATGGCTGAAGGCGATGTTGCTGGGCTAGTCCTTCAAGGAAGTAACGGAGAAGCACCACATCTGGATCACGAAGAACGCAAATACTTGGTGCGCGCGGTGCGCGACCATCTCAACGAGTTGGGGTATGTGCAGATACAGCTGATTGTTGGATGCGGCGCACCCAGTGTCCGAGAAACATTGGCGCATATTACTGAAGCAAAAGAATCTGGCGCCGACTTTGCACTGGTGTTGCCCCCGTCATATTGGGTCTTAGCTATGAGCACTGACGTAATTGAAGGGTTCTTCGACGATGTATTTTCCCTAGTTTCCAGTCATTTCAGATTACTTATCTAGATTACCTTACCTGACTGGGTCACAGGTAGCATCTAGCTCTCCACTTCCAGTTCTGATCTACAACTTCCCTGGAGTGACTGGTGGTATCGACATAAGTTCAGACTCAACCATCCGGCTCGCCCAATCCAACTCCAATATTGTTGGGTGCAAGCTCACTTGCGGAAATGTTGGAAAGCTTCAGCGTATATCATCTACACTTCCTACCACTTCCTTTGCCGCATTTGGAGGAAAGTCGGACTTTTTTCTGCCCGCCCTCGTAGCCGGGTCCAATGGAATCATCGCAGCTCTTGCCAACATCGCGCCAAAAGTGCATGTGGAATTGCTGAGAAGATATGAGAATGGTGATATCAAGGGTGCTCAAGAGCTTCAATCCCTGCTCAGTCATGCAGACGGTGCTCTTGTCAAAGTGGGCGTGACTGGTGTCAAAGCTATTGTGGCACATTGTTTCAAATATGGTTCAGGGCAAGGGCGAAAGCCCCTGCGAAACTCTACTATCGCGACACTGAGCCCGAACATTCTGGAGCCCATTCTAAGAGTGGTTGAGCGGGAAAGAATGTGTAATTAGACAATGTATTTGAATTAAAAAGGTCTTGAATCTGCGGTGGTATAGAAGCTCTGAATATCACATCAATGATGAAGCCTGCACATCTCGGCCACGATCGCAATCTTTAAATCTCCGAAGAATGCCGTATGGACGGCGGTAAATAAAGCAGACAGCAGGAGACGTAGCCATCCTTTAGCTCGGCGTTCTAAGCAGATGACAAACACAATCGACAAGCAGGTCTGATGGCGCTAGTCGTGCCATTACGCAAGGGAAGCAGGACGCGGAGCAACTTCTCTCGGTTCGAATATCTTGGAGAACAAACTCTTCGAAGAATAAGATGAAAAAAGAGAGGAAAAGAGAAAGAAATAAAGAAAGGCCGGACAGGGCAACCTGCGCTGGCCTGGAAGCATTCTACAGGGGAATCTCAGGGAAAGTCCCGTGCGCATTTCCTACAGGGAGTTCTCCATCAGAATTCAATTTCAAGTAAAATAATATCAAGTTTTAACATGAACTACTAGCTAAGAGGATTCGCTTTGTTGCCGACTATTCGCACTCCAGAATGACAGCCCCGCGTCTTGACGAGCAATGCCATAGATAGCGGAGCTATCTAAATTCTCGCCAGCATAATCGCGTGCAGTATTTAGCCGTTTGGAAGCCGTTTCAAGCGTGTGTAGGCGGACATTATGACTGTCGGCAATAGATAGAGCGTGCTTCATGTCCTTGCATGCAAGAGCAGCCGCAAACCCAGGCGCCGTGTCCAAAGGAGGTGCATAAGCCCCACTCGTGATTCGTTTGCTGTAACTTTGCAATACGGTCCCGAACATATTGCCAATAAAGTCTTCCATCTGCTGAGTGCCGATTCCTGCTACCTCGGCAAAGACCTGTGCTTCAGCAATGACCTCCATGAAGCTGATGACAAGGATGTTCCTGCATAGACGAAAAGAGTTAATACATGAAAAATAACCAAATGAGGAAGAAGATGATTTATTTACCCTGAGATTTTGAGGAGACTTGATTTGCGCACGTTTTCTCCCATTTCAATAATGCTGCGTCCCATAACATTCATGATAAGAGGTCTGATTGTTTCCACTACTGTAACAGGACCAGCAACAGCGAATATGAGCTTTCCAGCGGCTGCGACTGGGCTTGCGCCAAACACTGGTGCTGCAATGAATGTCGCACCATGCTCTTTGAGACGTTTCGCTGCCCACTCAGATGTATCTGGGTGAATAGTAGATGTGTCAACGAAGATTTTACCCTTTAGAGAATTCCCCATGGTGGAAGCTCTCTCCAATAGATCGATCAACACATCATCGGTGGAGATCTCCAAGTTGTTAGTAGTTCTCTCAAACCGAATATCTTTGAGGTGATTGAACAACAGCGGCACCTACCATTGTGAAAATTACATTGGATTTCTGAACTAGTGCATCGAATTCTTCAGGCACAGCCCCTGCATCGCGAAGAATATCTCCCTTGGAGATTGTTCTGTTGCTGTATCGAAGCGGAGGCAAGTTCTTTGCTTGAAGGTACCTCTGGAGGTTCAATGACATGCCAAGGCCCATAGATCCAAGGCCGTACTGTCATTTCAGTGAGTGAGTCAAGTGTACAAGTGGGATCTGGTGTTCAAAGTTCAAACCTACCCAGCCAACTTGTGGGATAGATGGGCTCATCCTTGTTTGCGGATAGCGAATATTCTCCCCAAAGAAAGTTTTGAGTATAGTGTACGGTACATGCACCAAGCTCATGTGGTTGTCTTAAATGGGCGCTGGCTGGAGGGCGCTGATAGCTAAAGTGGAGCATAAGAGGTCTTGGCCAAGTGGAGCTCCACATTTTCCACTTACTCTGAATCACAGGTAGTGGCATCGGGAATTTCTCTCAGCACCGCCAACATCGACGGCCCGATGCTCCACACAAGTCGCTGCTGGCAGAAAGTCTTGACTAGATCTGCAAACAACAACTGCCCTTGCTCTAGTAAAGTAGAAAAGACTTCACGGTCTGTAGACCACAAGCGTGGATCTCGAGCATCTCGGTCACGTCTCGTCGCCGGAGAGTACAGCAAGGTGGCTTCAATGAGGGCGTTGAAGATCAGCATACATGGTTCGGATGTCCGTGGGAGTTCGTTGAATGTGTTCAAATGGTCACGAATTTCAGTGGTTGCGCACCTGAGCGCTCCCCAGATACACAGAAGGACCCCGTAGCTGGTAACTGTGACCCAGGGCGCCTCATAAGAAACATTTTGCGAATCATCGCTAAATATGCTGGCGAGGGCTGCAGAAAGCTCACTGAGTAAAGCTAATACGCCTTCGTTGCTGCCAAGACGAGGGGCCAACAAAGGTGCAGATCGTCGAACCGCGACAAAGTTACCTCTCATAAGATGGGTCGAGGCAGCCAGGCCGGCAATCAAGCTATTGTCAACGATGCCCCCGATCAGCAGCTGGTCAGGTCGACACAAATTGACCTGGAGGTATACAATAAATAGCGAGTTTGTTCTCCATTGAAAAGACTGGGGGCTGTCACTCGCTGTAGCCGCGTCTTTCACGATATTCCCAATATTACGTATTGCCATATAAACACTCTTGGTCTGACTTTGAGTCAGAATGTGAAATGGGTTGGGATCAGAATAGCTGGGTGGCATTTGGTAGTAACACCGTGTGAAGTCCCGCACCAAGGTATCGAGATTCGCCAGTACGCAGAACGCTGCGAACGGAGATGCTTCTAGGGCAGCAGATAACTCGGTACCGGGAGCTTCAGTCATGACTTGCTGCGTTGCCATCGTCAAAGATGCTGCTGCTAATCCGCGAGGCCGTTGAAGCAGATCGTTGGTGAATGGAAAAGCAGAGACACCGAAATATTCGCCAAACCTCCGAATCCATATTTCAGGGTCTTTGGCCTCCCAGAGTTTGGTGGGGAAAGGGAGCTCCCATCCAAGTTCCATTGAAGACATTAGTGGCCTAGAATTGCAAGGTACAAATACGTGTGAGTCCAGGAAAAATAACGTATATAGCGCCACTCGCGTGGACTCGGCAGCTATATAGGAGGTCCATCGAGCATAAAGTGTTCGCGATTCGTCTCCGCGTGGATAACCGATGTCATACAGCCAGGATTGTGACTCTGGCATGGCAATCTCTTGTTGAGAGAGTCCGACCTCGCGTACAGCCTAGAATTCAATCAGTTTGGCAGCACGGAAGAAAAGCAAGAAGATTCGGGACCAACATCAACAATCTGCCGTAGCATCTCTCGTGCTGTCCGGAACTGGGATGCCTCCCCTCCTGCGTAGACCCCATAGATCATGTAAAGTATCCAGGCTTGCATCACCCAGGGTTTCCGTATTTCTCCACATTGATTGGAGACCTGTTTTGACATTTATTAGCATCCAAGTACCTAAAGCCCTGAGAGGATGATGTCCCATGTACCATATTTCGAAGTTCCTGTTGTCCACTTTGCCACGTGGTACGGCGCCAGTGTACACAAGCTTGCGCTTCTTCATCATTGCATATGGTCGTCGAACATAGGCTACCTATCACGGCTACAGCTTTGAGCAATAGCTTTGGTGCCGATAGTATTGTAAATGTGGGTCGATGTAACAAGGGTAGAGAAGGATGGAAGTGATCAAAATAGTCTTTGACATATCCTTCTAGGTCATAGTGGCTCCTATCAGTGAGTCTGTGATACTTAGAGAAGTCTTCTTGCGCGCATGAGATCAATCTTGTTAGGGAAAGGCATACATCGGGGACGGCAATATGTTATCTCGAGAAAGACTAGTAGCAAAGGAGCTATGTCCCTCCCAAAAGTGATCACCAGGCATAACATTCGCGGCCGGCGCCTCGGTTGAAGTTAAGACATCAGTCGCAGTTGAAAGCGGTGGCATGTCAGCAGTTCCCTGGTAGCTCTGCTGCGGACTCGTTTCTGGACGAGATATATGATCATTCGATGCTTCAACGCGGCAACGACCCCGGTGCCTTTTGAACACGTCGCTGGGGTTTGGTCAGTGATATTGGAACAGAGAAGTTGGCACAAGTGTGAGCAACACCTTCTAGTAAAAACAGCATGACAGCCATCACATTCAAAATCATGACTCGGGGCACGATCATGGCCTAAGTGTACAACAGTCAGTACAGTGAGATCCTGTTTGCTCGGTTTTAGGCCGACGACTTACGAGCGCGCTTATGTCTTCGCAAATTCTCCTGTAGACACGAATTCTCCGTAATAAGTTTTAAGTTGTTGGAAGAAGAAACTGATCTGTTACTTACATTTCTGGTGAAAGTTTTCGTACATTCGTCGCAAGGGTATGGGCGAGAGGAATCGTGAATCAGGCTCTCTTCGGGGGGCTTTGCAGGGTCAGCAGCCATTGGGACTGTTTCAAACATCCAATTGCCAAAGAATGGATTTCTTCGCTGATATCATGTGTACTCAGCAGGATATGTCGGTTATTGATGTGATGTAGAGAAGATGGAGACTCAACTAAACTAGCCTCACGCAGGTGGTATGTAACCCCTCTTCTGTACCACATGACCATTACCAGCTAACAGGACAGAGTGGGTCGTGAGATAGATAACTGGTTTAAATTGCTATCTTCTCGTCCGTGCCCGGGAGGCACAATTAGCGCGATTACAAGCGTATTGTAACCGCGCTTTCGTATTGGCCATGCTGCTGTAAGCGCTCTCTAATCAATTAATCCGAATCAGAACTATGGCATGCATTCAAACATTTCTCTTTCACACATAGCGCTTTACCTCCACACTTTCTACGACCAGGTCTTGACCGGTACCCGTTGACCTCTTTTACCCATCTGTCTCCTATACGGGCACCACACACAAGTTTGCTGCCTATCCAGCCGAATCCGCTGGTGATTTCTAGGCTCGATTTGCTAGTTTAGCTTAGACCTCGGCAGGAGTCACGACTCTCCCGGTTTGATTCGACTCGGAACCGCCAGGACTCAGGTTCCGATTCTAAGGTGTTGTAAACGCGATCCGACTAATAACGGCTTTTGGAGTCGGACCTGCGAGGCTCGATTTGGACCTCAGATTCCTCAAACAGTGCAAACATAAAATTCCAAGAATTACGCGTGTTTTTATAATGTATTGGAGTGTGTTTTATAGAAAATGCTTAAGCTCATTAGGTACAAATATAAGGAAAGATAAAGAAATCTAGATAAAATTAGCATTTCTAATTAGTCAGACCGTGAAATCTTAACTTTTAGTGTAAAAAGTGTATTGGTGTTTAGTGCAGAAATATAGTAGCAATTTCATCATGGAGATTATATATCTTCATCTCAAGATATCAGATCCCGAGAACTGCCGTTGACTATCTACTACTACCAGTAAACCTTTCTGAAATTTCACCACTTAAACGAAATATCACTTGGTATATATTATGATATTGCCGTAAATACTTCTCTATAACGCGTGACGGAACATATATTACGTATAATAGTAAGAGGTTATTCAACTAAAAAGAGGAAATCTTGGCAAAATTGTACAACTCAGGGTCTTAACCTAGAGAGAAGGAAGAAGTGCCGGAACTTACGTGCCTGCCTTCATATCGCTCGGTCTCCTCTGACCAGTTCGCCCAAAATTACCCACTCTATCTAGACACTGTATCCCACTGATTTCCAGCGTCATAGAAAGCCTCTGAAGGTCTCAGAGCACACGACGAAAACTGAGGTAGGCACGGAAGCCCCGACCTACACCACGACGCAGGGGAGCCCCGACTGCTGAACTTGCCTACGATAGGAGGGAGACCTGGGTAATAGTAGAGCGCCCAAATAAGCATAAGTACTTATAGAGCAATATAATACCTTGGTTAATTAGCTTAACGAATATAACCGGCGAATAGGCCCACGTATTCGGGCTATCGTGAATAGGACTATATACGCCTACCCCTACGCCCGCTCCTACGCCTACCTAGGCGGCGCCGCCGATAATAACAACGTAAGGCTTAGCAAACTTAACTCCATTGCGATGAATTAGCACTGGCCATCTTTGCAAAATTACATTGTTCTCGAATTTTCTTTGACTAGCAGTGCCCCAACAGCTAAATGGGGCACACGGCCTGAACTACTGAGCTGTATATCCGACTTTGGTACATTGAGGGCAATTTTCAGATGTAGCCCTGGGAGCTTTCTTGAGTTTGGAGCTAATCTAGTCGATCAGCTTGCAATTGGCTTTGGTTAATAACGAAATACACTACCTCCTGCTTGGCATCTCATACAATAATGTCCACATACAAAGCCTTAGAAACCAGCATTTCCTTCTTCGGAATTTTAGTAGCTTTTATGTCGTTATCCGCTTAAAAGTTTAGCGTTGACGTCAATCATTCCGAAATCCAGTTTCATTCTAGACGAATCCGAGAAGCCTTGATTGAGCCCTGACACTAGTACATGTATTCACAGTCTTAAACTTGCTCCGCCAGAGTCCGATTCGCAGCCACGCTGCCATTAGCAACTGGTATGAATGCGGGCATGACGACCGACTCGTCCCTTTTTCTGCTGGCCCCATCTTCAAGGGCTCCATAGCCACCTCCACCGGGTGTCTCGATCACGAACCGATCGCCATGTTGAACTCGGATCGAATTTTTACCGCCGACGTTGATACAGCGACCATCCTTGGTGATCCATGTATTCTTCCCGCGCTGACCGTCTTCTCCACCCGCCATTCCATAAGGTGCAAAGCTCCGTCGTTCCGAAAGAATCGACACAGACATGGGGAGTCTTAGCTCAATATCCCTGATAACTCCGTCACCACCTGGGTATATACCCGCACCACCACTTCCGCTACGGAAACTGAAACGACGCAGGATAACTGGGTATCTTCGTTCAAGAGATTCAGGGTCAGTTATCCGCGTGTTAGTCATGTTGGTGTGCACACCATCTGTTCCAGCCCAACTAGGGCCTCCGCCGCTGCCACCGGCGATAGTCTCATAATATCCAAATCCATTTCCGCCGTCGTTGCCGAAGGTCAGGTTATTCATGCATCCTTGGCTTGCGGCGCATACTCTGAAGCTCTTGAAAATGACATCTACGATGCGTTGCGACGTCAACACATTGCCGGCGCAGACAGCGGCTTCAGAATCTGGACACAGGAGCGATCCGTTCGGAACGATTATTTGGACCGGCTTGATACACCCATGGTTGAGCGGAATATCAGAATTGACCATGCAGCGCAGTGCGAAAATGACCGCTGAATTGCAGATTGCAATCGGAGCATTCCAGTTCCCTGTCATCAACTCGGATTAGTTTTAAATTAAGCTGACAGTTATAGAGCATAATTACCGTATACCTCTGGGCCAGTGCCCGTGAAGTCGAAAATGGCGGACCCATCGGTAGGATTGATCGTCACTTTCAGTTTTATTGGGGTGCCATCATCCATGTAGTCCACAGCAGATATGTCTTCTCCTCTGCGCTCATGTGCGAGACGCTTCAAAAGAGTGCGCACGGCTAGCTCAGCCGCCTCTTGGATTGCACGCATGTAAACCTATTGCGAATTAGCTACACATCTTCCTTCACGCACACTGTGCTTAATATATACCTGAACAGTGGGAAGAGAATACTCTTCGATGAGACGTTGCATGAGTTGAGTACCACAGTGATTTGCGGCCACTTGGGCCTTGAGGTCAGTAACATTGTCTTGGTATCGTCGGGACCCGCTGCTGCCTGGGAAACGTGCTGGCTCCACACATAGAACGCGATGAAGCTCATCCTCATCGAAGTGACCAGCACGAACCAGCAGATGAGAGTTGAAGATAGCACCTTCTTCCGAGAGGAGCTTTGACGTTGGCGGCATCGAGCCGGGGAGTATCCCACCAACCTACCGGAAACAATGAGTGGGGGAGATACCAAAATTCATGATTGGAAGTCACTCACATCAGCATGATGGCCGCGCGAAGCAGCCCAGAATATAATATTCCTCCCGGCAGCGTCGAAGACCGGAGTAATAACCGTTAAGTCGGGGAGATGAACACCCCCATAGGCTTACTGAAAGTTAGCGAGATTTTGATGTCGGCTTTTGACCAAGAAAAGCTGGAGCACGTACCTGGAGTATTTGAAAGTAACACATCCCCATCTTGCAGCTTTCCACGCCACTCAGTAATCTGCGATTTTACTGCAAAGGCCATACTCCCAATCATGGCCGGTACATGAGGGGCGTTGGCAACTAATTCCCCTTCTGGCGTGAAGATCGCACAAGTGAAATCCAGTCGCTCCTTGATGTTCGCGCTGGTACTGACATTCTGCAAAACGCGGCCCATTTGCTCCGCTACTCCCATGAACCGATGTCGGAAAACGGAAAGCTGAATGGGGTCAATTTTTTCTGAGCTAGCCGACTTGGGGGCTGGCGGATCTATGTCAAGGATCAAAAGATCTCGAGCGATGGTCGCTTTTGAATCTGGACTCACGACGACCGTCTGCGTTTTGTCAATAATCATAGCGGGCCCTTCAATCTCAGTTCCCTCAGAAAGAGTATTAAGGTGATAGACAGGCGTGTTGACCCAACCTAGCGAACTGAAACGCGTGGAAACCCTGGAGCTGGGCGTGGCTGCAGCTGTAGCAGACGTGGAACTTGAGAGAGACTTGACCTGGAGATATGAAGAGTCTTCCGGGGAAACGCTGCATCCAATTGCTCGGACACGAATGGTGTCCACATAAACGACACGGTTCACAGGAGTGAATCCGAATTGCTGATGATGCGCTTTGACGAATGCTTGTTTCGCGTCACTATCAGGACTCTCCCAGGGTATCATGATGGAGGTTTCGCTGCCATCATATCTCATGTTCAGGAATCGACAAGCCCGGATGCTGCTGAATGATTCCATAGTCTTGCTGCATCGGGCATAGTCGACGAGGCTGTCCAGGGAATCATTGATAACATCAATGGCAGACCCTTCAAAGGCTTTCGCGCAGACTCGTTCCTCTTCATGTACAACTTCTGCTAGTCCGATCCCGTAGGCAGACAAGATAGAGGAATACTTGTGAATGAGCACGCGTTTGATACCAAGGTCGCTGGCAATGGCACAAGCGTGCTGGCCACCCGCGCCCCCAAATGAGGCAAGATGATGTTTTGCAACATCATGGCCCTTCTCCAGGGTCAAACTCCGAATGGGTCCACACATTGCAGAATTTGCGACCTGTAGGAAGCTTTTTAAATAATACTTATTAGCGAATGAAACAATGAGATATGATTGTGGGTATCACTTACCCATCTGCAACCTCTGCCCATGTAAGTGACATGCCAGTCTCCTTGTTTATAACCTGGGTCAGCTCCTTGAATTTAGTGAGAACGATGTCTTTGTCTAAGGGCTCGTCTTCATTAACACCAAAGATAGATGGAAATTCTTCAGGGATCAAACGGCCGAGCGCGAGATTTGCATCTGTGACGGTCAGTGGACCCCCTTTCCGGTAACAAGCAGGACCAGGATTGGAAGAGGCGCTCTCGGGTCCGACCGACATGAGCCCATTCCTCCAGGTTAAGATACTACCGCCGCCAGCGGCAATTGTATTGACATTCAGCTGTGGAGCGTGGATAGTGATCCCAGCAGTTATTGTCTCGAAGATATGATCCAGTTCGCCGTCATATCGACTAACATCAGTGCTAGTTCCTCCCATATCAAAACCAATCACCGGAGCTCGAGCTTCAGTATCGAAGCATGTTCGAGAAAAGCCAATAACGCCTCCAGCTGGCCCTGAGAGGATAGAGTGAAGCCCTGAAAGGCTAGACGAAGGCACCAGGCCTCCGTCTGATTGCATGAGTTCTAGTCGCGTCCGAGAATTACCAATATTGGGGAAGCTTCTGGAGAATCTTTCAAGATATTGTTTGATACTCGGTGTCAAATATGAGTCAACTACCGTGGAGTTACCACGGGGGACGAGCTTTGGTCTTGAAGATATCTCATGCGAGAGTGATACATTTTCAAACCCAATTTCGAGTGCTATATCTCTGATTTCTAGTTCGTGCTTTGGAAAGCTGTACGAGTGCATCAGGCACACTGCCAGGGAGCGAAACCCTTCTTCGTAGATACTTTGGAGTTGAACTTTTGTGCTGGCCGTATCCAGGGGCTGGAGTACTTGAATTATCTCTCCTGATGCTGCAATGACGGAATCCACAGGCTCTGGAGAGGACAATTGAATATTGCGGAGATCTGAGTCGCTGCAGTTTTGCACAGTCACTCGCTCTCGAACTTCAAAGGTTTTTGAATACAAGGGTATCGGCCGCCGGATTGTCAAGTCAAACATATGGGGCCGGCTCTGAGTTCCGATTTGAAGAACATCCTTGAAGCCTTCAGTAATCAGTAAGGCTGTCTTCTCTCCTTTTCTCTCGAGTA
Source organism: Aspergillus awamori (assembly GCA_003850985.1). Lineage (NCBI taxonomy): Eukaryota > Fungi > Ascomycota > Eurotiomycetes > Eurotiales > Aspergillaceae > Aspergillus > Aspergillus awamori. The sequence continues at coordinate 626,702 of BDHI01000022.1, forward strand.
ACGCATTTGTTGCAACTGTTGTGCCCATACGGATCCATTCTGTTATCGAAGGAGTTAGTGCTGATAGAAGTCTCAAGCTGTTGGGTGAATCCCAGAATCATACCGACGTCTCTCAGGTCGAGCTCTGTTCCACGCGGGATAGGAGAACCATAGTATTGCTCTAAGACGCGACGGATTGCCTCAGTCGGCGCATCCACATAGTTCTTCGGGTCCACGGATAAGATCTTTGCTACAATATCAGGCCCATCGACGACTTGGCAAATGCAATCCGTAAAGGTCCCGCCTCGGTCTGCTCATCATATTTAGAACTGAGTCTCATCAAATGGTCTTGGCTTAGAGTATGAGCTCTCCACTAACCAATTGAGATGCGTAATGGCTTTGTGGTTGGAATCTTGGGCATTTTGGTCCGAGCTGTGGCATGTAAGTTTTGTGCTCACGCTGCGTATCAGTTTCGGGCTTTGAATGAAAAACATATATTGAAAGTTTTCGGAAAGATTGATATCTTCCAACAACACCAACTGCTTTATTTACTTGTCCTCCGCTGAGCCAAATATATATACCATTTATATGAAGCATAGGAAAGGCGTTAATGGTCCGCGGTATCTGAAAAGGGATATTGAAGTGTTGTTGGAAGCGGATTTGAAGTTCGGAGAACGCTCCGCGGTGGAGGTGGAGGTGGAGGTGGAGCGAGCGGGGTGGGCTGGTGGAGCTCCACCGACCGGCCAACCTGATTAGTGCACCAGATAATTTACAAGACGGGCCGGACAATCAGCGGCTCGGTAAGCATTCCTGGGAACTACCTTGGAGATTTTCTGGAGCCATAAGAAGGTCATGTAGCCCGATTGCTACTCGAGATTTTTGGCTGAGCCGAAGCGTTAAAATTCAAACGGCAGATCCAATCTTGACTTTCCTTTCTCATCATGGGCTCTATCGGTGATCACTATGAGTCAAAGGCTCGAAAAGGAGCTAGTATGGGACGGCATGTTCCTTACGAGATCATCGATGAGCCAAGCCGCTCTCGACGCAAGATCCGAATTGTTGTGATCGGAGCAGGCGCAAGTGCGTTAAATTTCGCGCACGATATTGACCAGAGTACGTTGGACATCGAGTTAGTGCTCTATGAGAAGAACCCCGAGGTTGGTGGTACTTGGTTTGAGAATCGTTACCCCGGATGTGGATGTGACATTCCCTCTGTGAATTATCAATTCTCATGGGCGCCTTCTCCCGACTGGACCTCATTGTACGTATAGACTCGGTCCCCGAATCTTCATCTTCATCGAGCTGATATGAGCCGGTGCAGTTACTCAAGCGCGCCTGAGATATTAAAGTATTTCAAAGGCATCGCGGACAACTATGGACTACGCAAATATATTCGCCTCGACCACAGAGTCGTGGGCGCATCGTGGGACGAAGATAGCGAACAGTGGCATGTGAAGATTCAAAGGGGTGACAATCCAGCGAATGTGTTTGAGGATCGATGCCACATCCTAGTCAACGCATCCGGGGTCTTGAAGTGGGTTAAACAGCTAAAAAAATGATGTAATGACTAAGCAAGCACTAACCTTCTGAGTAGCAAGTGGAAATGGCCTGCTATTCGAAGCCGAGAAACCTTTCAAGGGCCCATGCTTCATAGTGCGCATTGGGATGATCAAGTGGAATTGAAAGGGAAACGCGTGGCTGTGATTGGTTCAGGGTCCTCAGCGGTACAAATTGTTCCGACTATTCAACCAAGTGAGTTTATGAACAATTGAACTAAGGTCTTCTTTCTCACAGTCAATAGCGGTGTCTTTTCTGAAATGCTTTATCCGTAGCGCCTCTTGGGTGACTGCAGGATTTGGCCAGCGCTTCGCGGGAAAGGGAGGGACGAACTTCAAATGTCGGACTCCTTTTGCGCCTTATTAAGCAAGGCAGTGCGAGCTAACAGCTTTCAGATACTGCGAACCAGAAGAACATATTTCGGAACCACCCTCAGAAATATCTAGCTTATCGTAAGAAGATTGAATCCGAGCTCAACTCTCGTTTCCGATTCATCCTTAACGGCTCGGAAGAGCAGGCAAACGCAAGAGCGGTAAGATTCCATATTAACTGGCACCGCGCCGTTACTCGCTGAGGATAGCCCCGAGACTGATTAGTTGATTAGTATGCGGAGAGAGACATGCGATCCAAGCTCGCCCGTCGGCCTGAGATTGCTGACCATATAGTGCCAAAAAATTTTGCAGTGGGTTGCCGTAGACCTACACCTGGAAACGGATACCTTGAGGCACTCTGCAGTCAGAACACTGAAGTGGTTTCAGAGTCGATTTCAGAAATTACCCCCAAGGGTATTCGGACAGCAGACGGTGTTGAGCATGAAGTTGATGTGATCGTGTGTGCTACTGGATTTGATGTTAGTTGGCGGCCATCATATCCGACCATCGGTAGGGAAGCCCGCAGTCTCAGTGAACAGTGGAAAGACATTCCGAGGACCTACCTTTCCATTACTGTTCCGAACTTCCCTAACTACCTCAGTAAGGCTCCATCGCGAATGAATTATCTCCTGAAGATACGGTATACTGATTAGATCTGAATAGTCTTTAACGGTCCCTTCGGCCCATATGGTCACGGGAGCTTCCTCCCTATCACAGAAACCTTGTCCCGTCATTTCCTCCAAATTCTGGAGAAAATGTCATCGGAGGGTGTCACTTCCTTTGAGCCCAAAGAGGAAGCAGTCGCGGATTTCTTTGAGCATCATAGAAAGTTCATGCCACGTACTGCATGGACATCTCCATGTCGTTCTTGGTTCAAACAGGGCACTGTCGATGGTGAGGTGATGATGTGGCCTGGCTCCAGAATTCACTTCTTTGAAACCATGAAACAGCCCCGATGGGAAGACTATCATCTTCGATACACCACAACAAACCGATTTGGATACCTTGGAAACGGGTTTGCCGCCCGCGAGTTTGATGGAAGCGATATGTCTTGGTACCTTGGTGCTTTGGAAGGTAATGAACAGGCATACCTCCCCGATGAGGATTTTGAAGATTTCATGGTTAAATAAACTGGAGGTGATGTTGGTGACAAGGGATTATTCTTTCTAGGCATTTGCAATACTTTCGAGTTATCAAACTAAGGAGAGCCGCAAGTGAGCAGGATAGACTGGTGCAAACTGAGATACATCCAATGTGTTCAATCATAGTCAGATTCACTACACGCACTTTGCGACATGACTGAGAGCTTTACTTTTCTAGTGGAAAAGCACCGACCCTGAGCTTCTTGGAGCTTATGGATGGAGTGTCGCAGGAACCGCAGTTTTGCTCCCGAGGACCAGGCCTTGAGACACCCCTATTAGTATATCAATTTCTTGTCCTCGGCCGACGAAGTCCCTGTTACTATTGACATATCATCTACCTCTCAAACAATACGCATCATCGATACTGTAACGAGCTTGTTGGTCCGAAACAAGGCACTAAGAACGATGTCCCGAAGAGATCAGTCTTATCAATATGGGTAATTTCTTCGTTCAGAACTTTAACAATAATCGAAAACGCAAGCTCAGGACTAAAAATGTACAATTCTCAATGACCAAACCTTCTGTCATAGAAGTTAGAGGCTACCAACATGATAACGTCTACCCCCATGATCATAAGGCTGAAGGATTCCATAAAACGTGAAGCGCTGCTTGATCCTGGTCTCCCAGGCCACGAGCCACAGCCTGCTGCAATAGCTGCAGTGTAGTGGTGGTAATCTGGAGAGGGTAATCATAGGTCTGGGCAATGATCGTCGCTTGCTTCTATATTCCAAATTAATGAACGTCACACAGAGGCGATAGCGAAAAGACTGACCAGAATGTCTCTGGACTGAGTTAGTGTACGTATGGGAGCAATTTGTTGTCCCATCATCGCTGTTGCGACAGCTGCAAAACTTTTGCTTGCACCCGCTGCATTTGAGATTATTGAGTTCAGAGCCTTAATAGATAGACCAAGCTTTATACCGAGGGAAAGAGCTTCAACTGCTGCTACCCCGTGAACAATACTCAGTATAAGGCAGATCATTCTTGACGTTCGCTCATGGTCAGCCGCGTGGCTTTCTCGATGCGTCGCCTCAGAAATCAAGGACAAGTTCTGGGGTATAAAAATTCGCACTAAGCCAGAGTCATCTTCCTTTTCATAGCCAGCTCGTGCAGCAAATTGATAGAGACGCTCTGCGGCAGATGCGATGTACAAAGGGAAGTTCTCATTCAGACCCTCCGAAGTGACAATGCGCTTAAGGCCAGTGTTAGCAGATTCGAAATCCCTTGTTGGTTGCACAGATGAGCTGACGTACCAAATCTTTGACAAAGATGCTGAGAGCGGAGTGCGGCGACCAGTCATTGCAAAGCATGTGTGGCACTCGGTTCTCAAACATCCAACTATGCGCAGGACTTTTCAGCACTAAGTCATAGAATTGCTTCGTATTTATCCCCATAGTCGCAGCTAGTCCCATTGCCTCTGCTGCAATAGCAATATGGACTCCTGCAAGGTGCTGATTGATAAGTTTGACTTTGCTGGCACTCCCCAGTCCTCCGTCGATAGTGTATAGTGTTTGGCTAAACGATTGTAAAACTGGATGGGCAAGTCTAAGAGCATTTTGTGGCCCGGACGACATGATCGTCAGCGTACCCTGAGCTGCACGAACGGTCCCACCAGATACAGGGCAATCGACAAGATTGATATCTGGCCTGCAGAATCGATGATGGATCTGGTCCAAGATCTTCTGCGGGAAGCCTGGGGCAACGGTGGAGCATAATATAATAGTTGCGTCCTTCTTCAAGCCAAACACAGCACCCACTGATTCGGTGAATAATACATGCTCTATCTGCGTGGCATTCGCTACCCTGCAGATAAAGAATGGGGCATCATGAACACACTCCCGTGGACTTGGGGCGGCAGTGCCGCCCATGGCCAGTAATGTCTCGAGTGACATTGGGTTTACGTCGAATCCACTGACAGGAAACCCTTCGCTGAGCAGTTGTATAGCCATTCCTCTACCCATCGCACCGAGACCGATAAACGCGACCTTGGGTTTGCCATTGACACCTGCCTTAGTCATGGTGATGGTTCAGCGTGATGGGAACCACTAGAAATGACTCGAGTTCGACGAGTGTTGCCTAAATGCGGCGAATACCAAGATATTAGCAATTTTTTCAGACTTCTGGCTCAAGAATCGCATTCACATTGATTTTTGTATCCTTACAGATCGTTCCAAGGCTCCCAGACATCCTCAGAGGTGAAAAACAGATTCAGGCTTGTCACTCCACCACTCCACCACTCCACTAATTGCACTACTCACTCCACCTCACTCCATCACTCCATCACTCCATTTCACTCCAACTCCACCCGCCTCCCATCCCTCCACTTTCTGCGCTGATGTGAATGCACCCCCAGGCTCTACCACTTTCTCAGACACAGCTCCAAAATCAGGGTTATGATTAGGTGACCCATCAAACCATATCTCCCCTATATCCTTAAGGTTTTCAAGTCGATCATCTAGAAAGAGAGAAGTGCGGGGGTGGATCCTTCAGCCGACATCTTTAATGAGGCCATCGATATAGGCAGTCCAGAACACAATCAGACAATAAACCGCCGAGACAATAAACCACCAGCAATCCTCACCAATTCAAACCTCCACAACACACCATATTTAACCTTGCTTAATTCATTCAAAACAAAACCATTTGGAAATATATAGAAAGCCCTTTCAAAGATAGAAGACCAGTACTTATTTATAAAGTCTTTCATGAACATTGACTTTCCTAACCCACTGGGGTGGTGTACTGCCAGATATGGAAAAATTAAATGTTTTTAAAATTAAAATATTTTTATAGATATTATTTTAAATACAAAAAATACTTTTATAAATTAACCAGATTATTAATATTATAATATAATTACATTTTCATATAAACTAGTATTAAAGCTTATAGAGGTCTACAAAGATCTGGATTTTTTTTGATCGTTTTAAGATATTATTACTTAGTAAGGACTATAATTTTAATAAATTTACATATATATTAGTAATTAAAATGATAAAATTTAAGCACTTAGTTTTTTTTTATATAATTTATATTCATTCTTATTCTTGCTGAAGATCAGTATATTATAAATATATATAATAATAAACTTATTCAAAAAAATTGATAAAATTTTATTAATATAATACTGGAAGGCAGCTGGACTATTTATAAAAAAATAAAATAAAAACTTCCCTAATAATAAATAGCTATTATAATTTAATATTAATTAATATTTTTGAGAGATTTAGTTTAAATCATTCTGTCTTAGCTATTCTAGTGTCATAGAACAACCTAGGGGTGTTGCTCACGCAAGGCCAAAAAGACCATCATTACCCGCAGCTACCTGCGGACCCCTAGAATCCTGCTTATATAGACATGTAGCTCACTACCACCAATCTATTACATTTAGAATTATCTTATATATATTATAAAAAATACTAGTAATCTTACTGGATAACTAGCCGCGTATATTATTAGTTAAAACAAACAAAAACTAGAATATTTGTTATTATATGAGAGCTGATTAAGTATATATAAATTAGAATATTAATGTGATAAAATAGCAAGGCTATCATACTTGGGATCATGGGATGACGTATCAGTGATCATGAGGGTCGTGAGGTCATCGATAGCCACCCCAGCCCGTTACGAGAGGTATGAGATAGCGATTCCCTGTCCTCAGACTACTGATCCCCTAAGGATCAAGCTATTGCGTGGATATAGGCTACGGTGGCTACCTTTGTCATTATTACACCAATCTATAGTATTTCGTGGTCGATTCCTTACCTAGTCGACAGGCCTTCTACCCTGACAAGTAGATCCTATCACAATTAAATATAAGAAGAAAGAGAAAAAAATATATAAAAGAATATATATAAATAATAAAAATAAATAAATAGAATGTATAAAGCAAATAGAACTATGTCATGGATCTGGTCACGTGCCTCTGGACACCATTCGCTATCACAGACTGTACACATGAAAGCTTCGGTTACCAACCCCTGCTATATCATAATAATCTTAAGTATTGGTCCGTTTGATTAGGTGAGATGAAACAATAAAGAGCTTCAAGCTAAAATTGTTCCTGGAAATACCTCTGCTCCTTGAACTCTGGTAAATTATATGGGCTTAGTATATTACAGCTTGAGCGCAGTGCTAGACCTCTATCTCTGTACTCTGCATGTGGCATTCTGGTTATTATAGAGTATTATATTATTTCAGATGGTCACATTAATTTTATCCGTTGCTACCTGACACTCTTAACTCATGATCTTTCCCGATAAAAGTTTTTGCATGTTGGGCACCAACAGCTTAGTGGGTCCAGTAGCGACTACTTTGGTATAGTGCGAAAAGATCGCTAGTAGTTAGTCCACTTGCGGTAAATATATCACAGTCACTATCCACCACTTCCTGTCAAGGTAAGATATCAAATTATTCAGCAACTGAAACATACAGAAATTGCGATATCAGTGGGCTGGCAGAAAATAGAGATCTACTAATGAGGATAGCAATCTTTCTCGTACTGTGTTGAAGTAGTATCAGGCGCCCCGTCAATAGAGGTAGATCACGGTCGGGAATCAGTCAAGCGGGATCCAAAGGCCCAGAAAAGCTCAAGCTATAATCCGATCCAGTATCCCTGAATTAGATCCACCTTGTTTAAGGAGTGTAATGTTATTATAACATCCCTATTAGACCCAGAGCCATGCCTTGGTTGGAAACCAGCAACCTATACAGAATATGTGACTTCGTCTCGCCAACTATTCTACATCTATATTATGGTAGGTTTTCCGCTCGTACTAAGTACCATGCTGTGCAATGGCCAGTACCAAGATCTGCTTGGTGCAATTGATTAAGCTAACCACACCCAGACCTTTGCCATCCAATTCGAATCTGCAGGTGTCTACCATGTCGGCACACCCGCCGAACAAATGCTGGTTTCATTCGAAGAACTCCTCGCCTTCCACGCGGGCATTATAGGTCTCCTGGAATATGGCCACGGATGGCGAGTCACAAAGACAGTCATCCGACGGTTTCTAGCACATCTTCGCTGGCAAGCGATGGACAGTCCGTACTCTATATGTATCGACAGTTCTGGCCCAGTATACTATATTATTACCAACGGAGAGGATGCAATCCGGATTACAGAACAGGAGCTGGGCTCATCACTGTTCGGACGCGCACTTAAGAACCAGTGGGATCGGGCAATGGCGGAGCCAGGGCAGTTAAAAGCTATAGTCTCAATCTTCGAGGCATTTGTGTACGGGCTGTGGAAAAACTTGGCATATTATATGCGGTGGAGGAAGGTTGCGGCGTCGTGAGGAGCAAGCTGTGTTTAAATTGATTAATAACTTTGGAACTGGAGTTTGGGCAGTACTTCAGTTGGTATTACATATTACCGTTCAGGACGGCGGCTTTGTTATATTACCTGGTATACCTGTGTGGCATTTTGTGGAAGCAATTGACTGTTAATATAATATGGTACTTAGCGGTCAGGGGTTTCAAGAGCATTCACAATATTATGGCTGCATAGGTTGAGCTCCATGTTATTAGTTCTATCACCTCCTGGATTCAAAAACCCGAGGCACGATCACAATGCTGGCGTGCAGATATTCTACCAAGTCTGTGGGTGTCAGCAAATCAGGAGAGATACCATGGTGAAGCGCACCTAAAAGTAGAACAGCAATGCCTAACATTTACCCAGCGATTGCGCGAACGGTTGGTTGGGTAGAAACCACTAGAGACACGGCAAGTGGGGATGCAGCCGTGTGGGTACTTGGAAGAGATTTCCGGCGTGTCTTTGTCAGGGGCTAAAGAATAATAACGAGGGTGTTGCAGATATGTGGTAAAGATCTACTGTACTTCCTGGTCGAGAAGGAGCCAATGTCGGTCAAAGGTGACTGCTAGTGTTGTAACTACCACTGTCAGGCGGAGTACAATAACAAAAACATATAGTATCAGTATGAGTACTTCAGATCATAGAAACTTTAGTCCGGCTCTCTCGATGAAGAGATGGCTTATCAATTAAAGGTGCTTAATGAGGCTAGTGTCCAATGAAAAAGATTGTGGCATGGATATAATCAAGCACCTATCGTACACATTCAGTCATAAATAATTGACTTTACCTATAATTCCTTCTCATGATGGTTTGCTTCTGTCGCCCATTGTTGAATAATAGCCAGCTAGGACATCTAGATCCACTACTTAAGTACAAGGGCAGCCCTGCGTCAGTGGCTACCAATTGTAAGGATCTATATCCCATAACCCTCACCTACTACTAGGGAAATTAATTAACATAATACAGCCCCCTAGTCAAGGCAGTTTATAGAATACGAGTTATATAATACTAAATTGGCTATCTAGACAGGAAGTAATAGAAAGAACAAATTAAGTAAGGCTTTGGAATAGGAATACTGTGAGACCCAAGCCTCCCAATTCTCGTCACATGACCCAGGATCTATGTTCTATTAATAATCTTGAATAGCTGAAGTATCTATAATCCGTATTTACATATCTGTTAAAGACTATCAACTGGGCTGAATTGAATTGAGCCTTTACACAGAAGCCTTCTGACATAGGATGATATTTTCTTCCAGTGGAACTACCGTATTCTCTGTGAACGAGTGTGATAGCTTTGAAGCTAACGAGAAATTAGGTTATTATAGTTATGTACATGGGTCCTAGAGCGGTATGTGTTAGCAAGAATTATATCAGTGAGGAATATGAGACTACATTACTTTGTATTATGCAAGTCAGCAACGTGACATAATGCTTATAGACTAAGAAATTCATATATTCCGAACTATTTTCATTAGAAAGCATGTGTTCGTTGCTACAATTGGAGACAGTAGATATAATAATTCTACAATATTTCTGAATGACATCCAATAGTCGTTACAACCAGTAAAACATATAGGCCAAATAAACGCCAAAAAATAACAATACGATAGAATTGACAGAGTTATAACTTTTGGTTCATCAGGCAATAAGTCACTGGAGGTCTGTGATTAGGTGTGCAGAACAATTAGACTCCAAAGGGCCACATTGCTTTCAACATAAGCCTTAGTTATATCCCTGAATAGAGAAATATTCCATGTAACTTGCAAAAGACTGTTAAGCTGATATGTATGTTGCCCACTTGCTACGTCCATTTATGATATCGACAAAAATATTGGCATATCCGCGCCATGTTTGCTCACTTGGATGGAGTTCATCATACCACATGAACGCATCTTGGTCGTCATAGTCGTAGAGAAAACAATCAGTCCCACTAAGCGAACAGTGATTGATGTACCCAGTGACATTGTAAGGGCTTGTACCGTTAAGATATGCCGAGGGCTGTTTGTGAATATCCTTCATCTAGGAATGAGGTCAGTTATTAGAACTAAATATCATGCCACTATATATTGGCTCAGACGCTCACCAGGCTGTCAAGGTCCACGAGGGCAAACTGTGCACCTGGGTACTTTTTCTGAAATCCCACCTCTAGAGGTAATCTGGCCTTGTATACTGCATTCACGAGGGCCACCTGCTCTAGCATTCTTTGCGACACACCAGTGATGTTGCTGTATTTGTCTGGCCAATATTGGGTAGCTTTTAGACCCCCTTCATTTGGCATTGCATATTGGGGTGTGAGATACATTGCTCCCAGGGTATGAATGACGAAATTGCGAGCACCGTGCTGAAAGAGTCGATCTATTTGCTGAAATACGCAGTCTATATAGTCTGCAATTGTTGTTCCTATGGTTTGCGAATCAGTGAGATAGCCAGCTGCTCCCACATCATTTCCACCAATCATAATAGCGTAAACGGTTGACTCCGGAGGTACATCCATAAACATCGTTCCGTTGGTATATGTATACTGACGATCTGCTAAATAAGCAGGAACCTGATAGCCAGCTACATCAGGGAATAACTTCCCAGTCGGCTGCGCGATACGTGGTGTAAGGTCGTTAGAGCATACAGCTCCTGCCACAGCATAATTGTGAACTTCTGCACCCGTATACATGCCGACGTAGGATGGCCAAGGACGTCCACCATCTGCAGCAGGAGTATCCTAGACTGTGGTCAGATACCAAGACTCGGCGAAGATATCTTGCGGAGAACAAACCCCATCATCAATCCAGCCAACTGGAGGCACACTACCATTGTGGGAGATAAAGTAATGCAGTCGTCCAGCATCCGACCAACTGTCTCCAAAGACAACAAGGTTTGTAAACCTCTCAACGTTCCATGCATACGTACGAGGGGTAAAAGCCAAGATTAGGGCCAAGATGAAAGAGAACATGTTGGTAGATCTTTTCTCAGAGATAATAGATTTCCAGAGAATATTTGTCTGACAGTATCTTTTAGAAACTCCTTTTCAAAATCCACAGGGTAAGGGGTCTTTTTATATTGTTTCTGCTTCTTGTCATTCGCGGAATATTCTTTATTGATCGACACTTCCGTTTATCACGAGTCGAATATTACTGACGGGATATTGAGACGGGAAAAAGTGTATGCCCCATATCTGTATCACCACATTCATTGCTCCGCTTATACGAGGATTCAGGTTCCGGTTTCCTTGGCAGTGGTAAATTATGATTTTTTCTACGCCGATGAGGGATGCGGTACCATTGAGGTGCTTCACTATATTGTACTTGAACTGGAGATTTTGCACAACGGTTACAGACTGACATGGCTCTAAGCAGGTGAAGTTGGTATTGTAAATAAGCTGCTATTGCAGCCGTACCAGGACGCTCTTTTAGGTCTCATGTCGCGAACCTACTCCGCACTTGCAACATATTTAAGACATAGTCACCTGTCAAGCAGACACGCTCCCGTTCTCCCGTGTGAGCAACGAGGATAAAAGCGAAGTGATGAAGGCGGTTTAGCCATACATGTCCGGATTCTCAAATGTAAAGCGGAGACATATTCTGGAGCTGGGGCTATACCATTCCGATTGCAGCATTTTAGACCTGAACCAGCTTAGGAGCTAACTTCCAGCAACGGTCTTTCCACCAGATCCTTTCAAATCTTCCGTGGCAAGCTGTATCATACAGTAACGACCAGGGACTTAGGGCGAACATGTCCAGCACTAATTATGAATATGTGTGTTGAGATAGTCAACCCTTCCGTTTATGAGTTGAAACTATTTACACCTCGCGATCTAGCTGATGCAGGGATTTTGTAAGCCCTAGCTAGAATTTCATCTGCTATTTCCCTCGTCTAATCAGGAAGAGGTGTCAACAGTAAAAGATATGCATATACACCGTTTTTGTCGGTTGAAGTATTTCAGACATCGAATGATTAGCACTTGCTGGCTGTCTTACTCCGCAATATCCGCGGACTTTCTCTGGTCTAAGCCACCCGTGTAAACCTTTAGTCAAACTTAGTGTTAGGTTTATTGACGTGTATAATACTTAGGTGCTGAAAATCCTCACACTTTGCAATGTAAAAGGTGAGTTATAGACTCATTGTACTTTTATTCCTTACTCTAGTCCTATCTTGTTAAGGAAGATTTCTAGTGCTTACGCTCATCATACAGAATTGTCTTTTCTGCTGGTAAAATTGGCGGACAAAATCAACATGTTAGTTACGCTTAGTCGCACTCATACTACAGCAAAACATAAATATTAGCGCTTATTGACCCATATGCATTCCAAGTTGATTTACACTAGTACATATGTTACCAACGCATTAAATAAATGTGAGACTACTAGGACGGACCTTTTCAAGGATAATCTCATTCCCGTTGGTTATCTTTTTCAACCAAAGACATGCGTTGCTGCTAGCTTACTTACTACAACTGTTCGGCGTCAGATGACGCTATGTTACTCCGACCAGTTCCCTTGTATACCATCTGCGAGAATAAATCTTCTCCCCAGAAAATACAACTCCACTAAAGGAACTCCAGAAACTATTCATGTAGCTAATACCACGCCGAAATACACATGGAAATCCAATCAAACGTTGTCTACGGAGTTTAATTCTGATCATATCCCTCGTCAGTCAGACGCTTATATAGTCACTGTGAATGCAACCATCGTGTCGACAACGCAGAGCTTGCTGCTTTCTACTTCCATCAGATGCTCGCGCAGTGATACCTTATGATGTACAAAGCAGAAGATCACATTGTACTAGAATAAATGCCACGCGAGTTCCTTCGTGGGGAAGGTTGGTATTGCCGGAGGAACGTCCCAAATGGGTAATGATTGGCACGTGAATTCTTTCGTGGCATGCCTGGGACGACCGGCCATCAGTAGTTGAGGGTTATCGGAAAATGAACACTTTCTCGGCATCTAGGAATGAAATGATGACTGCTAATGCTTATATGTAACCAGACAACTGGCGCTGATAAGACGTATCATTGTCCTTCACATGTTCGAAAAAAGTGCAGTGTTAATATCAAGACTATTATCTCGGCCCTTTGGCTAACTGCTCCAAAGGTATATTGTATCACAAGGCACGCGAGTAATGCATTCATTCTAAGCAATTGTAGAACTAGTACTTAATAAGGAGGCACAGGGAACAACTGGTACATGTGTAGTATCCGCTCCATAAACCACTAGTACAATTACTTCGCAATAATACAAGGGCAAAGAAGCAAAAAAACATAGGCTCCGTCACCACTCCGCAGCACCCGCAACACCCGCACCCGCCCGTCTCCGCTCGAGACCCACTTTTATGTAACAGATACATTAGAAAACTATATTTATAAAAATTGCTAAACTATAAACTACCTCGATATACTATACAGTGGCGGTAGTTGGGGGATTATTGATGGATCAATGCCGCACAACATACTATTCAGGTGCGTTTCGTTCCTGCGGTTCAGGACCAGGTGTAACTGCTAAAGGAATAATTACCTTATAAAATTCTACCTACCACATATGACTGGAGGATATCTAATACTCTCAGCTGTTGTTCGATGAGAAGTATGTAAAGGCTGGCGAAGAAGGCATTATAAGAGTTCGCATGTCTTCCCCTCACAATTGTGGGGGTGTGCGGCGTGGTAATGGCACCCGTCAATGCCCCGTAAGTACGCTATTCATTGGTGAATAACGGGCGGACGCGCTACCTGATGCCTAGCTACCAGTAGTGCTTGGTTTTATAGTGAGAGTCGCTCAGCGGAAGCCTATAAAAGTGACTCTTGAGGATTTATACGAAAGTCATAGAGTGCAATATTCTTCTAAAAACTTTATCTTTTTCTTTCGATTACTTTCGGAAGTATTCCGGTCTTATCCGCAATACCCGTCGTGATCCAGACAACCCCACAACCCAGGTGTACGCAGGTCACCTGGCCCACGCTAATTTCTCGCCTGACCAGGCTAACCATTTCCGGACTATGATTACCTGACCAGGCCCAGGCCCTATCCTGACATACAAAACATAGATCTATATTATTTTATTATCTTATTTTTATAAAAACTTTCTTGATTATATAAAACTATTTCTATACTAATTGTGATAGAATAACCCAGTTATCAGAGCCCCGGCCATTGGGATGACGTATTGTAGTGGTTATAGGAGTTGTGAGATTATTAAGAGCAGTTCTATACCTTTCCAGTATTTATAAAATACTGATTTTCTTGCAGAAGACTACTGATTCTTAAGAATCAGTTTATTTCATGGATAGACATGGCAGGGCTCGCCCGAAAAGCTCGGGACCGCCCGGCTCGGCTCGTGCCAAGAAGACCCCGAGCCTGCTTATATAAGGCTCGCGAATCTTTTTTAAATGTTTAAAGCTCGCCCGCCGAGCTTCAAGCTTCCCGTCAAGCCGGACGAGTCTATTATAATCAAGCTTTAGTTCTGAGATAAGCTCGATAGACTCGCTAAGATTATATATTTATGTAATATTACCGAAATTTTTAGAAATATAAAAGCATATTTTCTGATATAAATTAAAGTATATTTTCTGTTAATTATTATAATATAATATTTTCTGATTTAAGTTAAAAGTATCTTTTCTGATCTAAGTTAGAAGAATATTTTTTTTAATTTAAGTTTAAAATATTACTTAGTTCTTTTATATATAATAGAGTATTATATTATTTTTAATAATTCACAGCCAGATAATCACGATTACAGAGTCTGTTTTATGCTGATGCTAATATAACCTGTGATAATATTAGAGTTCGCTGTAGAATTTTCTGGGAAGTTCTCTGGAAAGTTCTCTGAAGAGTTTTCTAGAGAGAAGATATAATAGTAAAATCTAATCTATAATATATACTTTCCACTATATTATTATTATTATCAGTATTATTATTATTATAAAACTCTTCAGTATTATTTATCTTATAATTCGGAGGTATCAGTTGTTCTTCATTTATATTTAATATATTTATTTATATATTATTAATTATAAGATCAGTTATACTTATATTCTTAGAAATATATTTAAATTTTTTTTATATATCTAAAATATTAAAATTTAGATAATATCTGGAAAAAGATGTCCTCAGTAATAATAATATATATTATATATAAAATTAAAAAGTTACTTAACTTTAATTTTACTGACCAGAACTGCGAGAATATCTTATATTATATAACTGAGAACAGAAAATTAATCTTAATTTATTTTTTAAAAATAAAGAATATCAGTAATTTAAATTAATTCTTTTTTTAAATATTATTTAATTTCAGGAATTAAATCTTTTATTATATAAGATTTAATATATCTAAGATGCTTGGATTGATTAATTAAATTTATAAAATAAGATAAATGTAATACTTCTAAGAATTAAGACTTAAACTAATACTAATACTAAGATTTATATTTTATATATAGATCTTCTAGAATTCTTTTATATACTGAGTTATAGTTACAGATCAGATCCTGCTATTAAACAGTATTAAAAATCTATAATTTAAAATTTAGTACCAGAATTATTACTAGTATATAAAGATAATTTTAATTATTATAAATCTGATTATAATAAGATTTTAATTTTTTAATATATGTTCAAGATCTTTATGTAGTTATTTTTTTTATATAATATATTTTAATTATAAATATTATTAAGAATTCTTAAGATAATTTAAAAAAAATTATATATCTTAAATATTTTATAAATTATTGGTTCTTTGACTTCTGATAAAGTAAGTATAAATATATAGAAAAAATATAAAAATTTTAAAAAATATAATAATTACTGCTATTCTTTTATTATTAATTATAAATAATTTATAATAGTTAATTTTTCTATAATATATTCTTTAGTTGTGTGTTTCAGGAGTACGGCTTATTAATATATAAACTATTTCAAATATATATAAATAACCATAGCTATTTCTCTTTTTTTAGTAATATCATCCATCCTCCTTTTTATCTTTTTTTATTACCATCAGGCGGTTTTTATATATAATAATATATTCAGACCTTCCTCGGAGAAAATATACTTTAGAAAATGATAACTCTGGCTGTAAGTCCTATCTATATTATATACAGTAGTAAAAGCTGTATCTGGAAAGCAGGCTAATACTATTAAAATATTTATTAAATATTAATATTTCTGCGGTATTAGTAAGAGAGAAATAGATAAGATATTATTTAATTAATTAAATCTCTGATTTTATTATAGTATTACTTATTCTTATTATTAATAGATTCTGTACTAAGATATACCTGGATCCGGACAATCTCTTAAAAAATATAACTTTAACAGACATCAAATCCTGGTTTAACTGGATTAAAAAGAATTTTAAAAGATTTATTAAAGTTTATAATATACTTATTAATTATTAAAGAATTTTGAAGAGGTTATACTCTTTAAAAAACTACTAGAAGATAGATACAGATATAAAAAGAAATTATCTTAATATAAATAATAATTTTTAAATATTTATTTATAAGATTTATTTAATATTAAGTCTTAGTATATAAATATTATTAGTTTAAGAATAACTTTGTATAAGCACTTACTGCTAAAGTTAATAGACCAGTCAGAGAATCTTTTATAATATCTTATATTTTATCTTATAGATTGTGATTCAGTATTCACAGATAAAAAATAATATTTTTATATTCTTTTAAAATTTATTTTATTTTATATTTCTGTTAATTAAATTATATTTTTTTATACAAGACACCGCCTTCAATTTTAGATAAATAATATTTTAATATTATTTATAAATATATTAGTTAAGATTAGAATATTTTTATTTTTTATTAAGGAGCTTCTGTGTAATCTAAATATTAAAATTAATTTATAAAATAATAATTATACAGAAAAAAACTTAATATTTAAGATAAATTTATATTTTAATTTAAAAATAAATACAGCAAGTAACAGTAATTACTAATTAAACTATTCCAGTATTATAGATAACGGGTATCTTAAAAAGAATAAAAAATAAATATTATTTTTTAATAATATATAAAATTCTATATTATTTATAATTTAGTATCTGGATATTATTATATTTTAGCTGCTATTGTGTCTATCCTATATATTAAAGAAGAAGGAAGGAAGTTTCAGCTATAAATTATTAAATTATATAATAATAAAATAATATTATATATTTATTTAATTATTAAAAAGAGATATATTATTAAATATAAGAATAATTTAATATTTAATATATTATCACAGCTTCTAATACTGGTAATATATAATAATATCTTTGAGATTACTATTTAAGATGTATTCTATATATATATAATATTAATTCTTGATTATTAAAAAAGTATCCAGCTGAAAATAAAAAAAAAATTAGATATATTAATTTTCTATAAATTTAAATATATTTTCTAGAATTATAAAATATCTGATTCATGCCCTTAAAAGTCTAAGACCTGAAGCCGATATATTAAATAAATTAAAATATAAAATAGCTAGAAACATAATCTTATATAAAAAATATTCCGGCGCGGTATAATTAATATTATTAATAATAAGACTACTTTTGGTACTGTTTATTTTTTATAATTTATATAAATATTAATTTAGACAGTACTCCATTCTCAGTTTATAATTAAATTATAAATTATAAATCTAATACTATGAAATACTACCTCAACGAGATAATTGATTTTGATATAATAGCAGTATTTTATAAATATTTATTAAATAAGATTATTTAATATAAGCTAAAATTAGTAATCTTACTAGCAGATAGAATTATATTTATTAAATTAACAGCTATCCAGGCTAAAAAAATTATTACAAATCCAGAGATTTATTATTTTTAAAAAGTCTGTTATATATTAACTACAGAAATTTACAGCTAGAATTATAAATATATAAAGAATACCACAGACATTAAAATTAATAAACAGAAGAAATATATAAATACTAAGCTTAATAATATACTTATAAAATTCTGAGAAAAAGAGAAGAAGAGAAATTATTAAAAATATTTTAAAAAAATAAATATAATTATTTTTAATTAATAATATAAATTTAATTAAATCTCTTCTAAGATTAAATTATAATTTTATATAATCTAGATTTATTAAATTCTCAAGTATAAGAAGCTCATTAATCTGCTTTATTATTTAATTTTTATTAAAATAAATAAAGAAACTTATCTTTAATAGTTAAGATATATTTATCTTATAATTTAATAGTAAGACTGGAAGAAAAACTCTTAGTAGAATAAATAATTAATAATTATATTAAAACTCCAGACAGTAAATTCTTTATCTATTTATAAGTTAAAGCAACACTTCGGTGAAAGAGCTACCTCTTTTGTGGTTGTTGCAATGCCGCTTTTACGGTCCTTCGACACCGACGCTCTAACTCTATTTCGATTGTTACCTTGGAATTATCCTCATGGCGGCCCACCCCGGTTCCCCACCGTGCGGGTGGACGGGAGCCCTCAGTCGACAAAGTAACGTGGAGCCTACCAGCGTTCTCTAGCTGGGGCAACCATTCATCGTGGACTTCATGTCGGCCATTCCACCCTCTGCTGAAATCCGCAGAACCCATATGAATCTTCCTCAGCAATACAGCACCCCACACGACGATTCTTCAGGGGGTGGCAAAACCTACTGTATTGGCCTGGCCGGCCAGGCATTATGTTCCTGCTTGTTATGAAGACATATAAAGGGCCAAAAGCTCTCTCCAGCCTTCTTCGGACAGAGAAAAATTCAGTCAACCAGGCGATGAGACATCTACTCCAGGCTCCCTTCCTCCCATTTCATGATGCACATGCCCTTGGCTTTCACTTGAGAAATTCCCTATTGGCACCTGCTTGACATCCAACTACCCTGCTCCTTCCTCGCGCATCCTTCTCTATCTCTCCTCCCTTACCATTTCCTACCCTACCCTTCCCTATCTTTCACTTGCTTGCCTGCCGTTCCAAATCTCCCCCTGGCGTTTTAATTATACAGAGGAGGCAGATGGACATCTCTACGATGACTCAGTTCCAAGAGCAACTGCACCGCCACCAATATAGCGATGGTGATAACAGGAGATACGACATTTCTGAAAAGCACCAGGAAATCGGAATAGATAGACCGGCCTATGAAGGTGCGGATAACGACGATAGCAGAAGTGATTCGCCAGAACATGAGCTTGTTATCAACCTGGGCCGAAGTACTCAACGTGACTGGCTGCAAGAGGAGAGAGACCTAGACGACTCCATTATCCAAGGGCGGCAATATGACGATGACACGATTCGCCTCCAGAAGAGAGTGTGGGAGCTCTGGTGCCGGTAGGAACATACTGATGCGCATTATCGACGTAAGGCTCTAAGTGGGTTACAGATTCTGCGCGGAAACTAGGCGTGATGCACTGGAATTGCTAAGAGCTGATCCACCAAGCTTAAAAACACTATATACCTTCTTTGACTACACAGTTACCACTCGTCGTCGGTATATCAAGGCGGCATCAACCTTGCAGACGTACTGGAACATTTGGACGCAACTCAGAAGAGAGAAGACGGGTCTGACAATTCCCTCGCAGGTCAAAAATGGAATGGTTGGGGTATGAGGTCCCATATCCATGCTTCACGCACCTTACTGAGGGCTGACTACATAGGTCCGAGATCAACTAACGAAGAAGCATAAACTTCGGACAGAATCAAAAGAAAAGCCCATACTGCGATCCGAAGATGTTTTCGAATTACTGAAGGTGCTGTGGACAACCGGAACCGAACCATGGGACCCAGTACAGCTTGCTCTGATTATTCTTCTGGCGGGAATAACTGGACAACGACCCGGGGCACTAGTGTCTTTAAAGCATGCCGACGTAGCGATTACCTTATTTCCTACCGGCCGAGACAGACCTCACATGGTTCTGGAAGTAAAACCGCGCAACACTAAAGGATATAGGGGTAAAAAGAAGCCATGGTATGTTCCTAATTGCTGTACAAAGTGCCCAAACATCCAGTTTAACAGATACAGCCTGGAAATAGGTATTCCTGAAGTCCCAAGTGAGCCTTGTTTGCTGTTCTGTCCCAAGACATTGTTTCTCGGGCTATTGATACGCAAGTCTGCCTTTAGACATCTCCATATCAGTTCTGCCAGGCAGTTGTATGCGTTACAAGTGTCTGAATGTGCTGGTTCGCTCACCCTTCGCCCGGCTGACCCTGATGCATATCTTTTCGATATCTCCGCCAGGACCCTAAACAGTTGGCTCAGGAGACTCGGCGAAATTACCGGGTTCAACCTCCCTATCACTCCCTACTGGCTGCGGCGGGGCGCAGGGGAAGCGGCCAATAGCAGCTGTAAGTGTTTGAGATACTGTTCATGGAAGAGGCACGACTGACTTTTCACCAGGCGAAATTAGTGAGGCTCAACAGAACCTTCTACTGCAACATGCATCTGGATCGGTATATCAGAAGAATTACCGACCTGACTATCTACCGGTAGACTTTAATGCCGCCTGGAGACAACTCAAGCCACAGGTCATGATCATTCGAATGGCCAGTGGCCAAAGTCGATCGATAGACCGGCGACGGCCCATTGACCTTAGCAGAGCGGAGGAAATCGAAGCTAGAGCCAATCTCTTAGTAAGACGTCGCTTGAAACGCTGGCTCAAATACAAGCAGAAAATTCAGCGGAAGCACGGAACACTTGCAAGCGCTGCAGGAACACCCCTGTATGCTGAAGCAATGAAACAAAGAACGAGGTATTATACCGCACTTCAGGCATCTCGTCGCGAGATGAAGGAGAAAATGCGGTCCCGGTTTAACGAGGAGCAACCGGTTCAGGATGTAATTCGGCAAGTTCATGGCCTTCCGTTGGAAACATACAACGTGTGTGACGATGTTGCCCTCTCCCAGGAGAGACGGAAAGCGATTGTTATTCTTTTCCGTTTCGCGCCAACTTCGGAACAAGACGAAACAAACTGTAGAATTGCAGCTGTGGATGCAGTGTCACAGATCGGTCCTAGCCTTACGTCACGTCTGAGGGCTATCCATTCGAGTGAGGGGCTTCCAGGGTGGACTGCAGCAGGCCTAGGTAACAAGTGTGTTACCATACGACCACTGGAGTGTCTTCTTTGCTCAATATACGGCGTGCGAGAAAAGCCGTTCAAATCCGACTTCAGCTTTAAACGCCACATTAGGCGAGTACACTACGCGTGTACTCGATGCCCCGACCCTGCTTGCCATGAACCATTAAATGAATGGTGGGAAATTGCAAATCATATGCGATTTTATCACATGTCTCCCTGAACTTCGTCGTGGACAACTTTATGATACATGGATTGAACCTTTCTAGTACAGCGAGAAGAGTTTGCTGTGTTCATGTCTACCAACAATGACGGCTTTGTTATGTAACAACCACATTATGAGCAACCATCAAGTGTCTCGAATTGTGCACAGAGATATCTTCAACATATTTATATTACTATGTACTATGGTAGAGTTGGCAATGTTAAATCTCGATTATACCTTGGACTACTCTGCTTCGGCAATATGCAGCCAAGTACACCCGGAGTTGTCCTAATATACCCTATGATTGTGAATCAAGGTAATCAGCAGCCTTGGATCATTATCAGTGTCTACAGTGATTTTATTATAGTAGTGGGTTCCTGCATTATTCCTGAACCCGGGTGCCACCATTCATGCTCTTCAGGTCTTCTTTTTCAGCAACAGTGGGAAACCTCCGACGTCGATAGACGCTAAATTGGCACTTGATAACGATCATTCGACCTTGGAATGTATTGTACCAGAAAGCTCTATCATAATACTCACATTGGCCTGCAATAAGGGTCTCGGGTAGTTGTTCATCTCTACTTCGTAAAGTACTTCTATCGCAGGAACATTGACAGGGGATATTCTAGCCATGAGTGTGGAATGTTCAATATATCAAATCCTTCATAGGAGGTATAGTCGCTTATTTGAACGAAGTCCGGTCTCCTAGGTGAAAACACAGTTATCATGCCTTATCCAGAGTGATGCGACATGAAGGCTTTAGAAATATATAAAGCTATTAGAATTGATCGAATGAGACCTGACTGGGTCTCCCCATAAGTAGGAAAGTGTGGGATGAAAATAATCCGATTGGGCCCTGAGTGAAATTAGCTCGAAGAATTATTTAAGATATCTATGTCGTCTATGATGGTTCTCTGTTGGTTGTGGCAGTGGTTTGTCCGGGTTTTGCCGGTCGAACTACTATGGTTTCCTTGGGTTGTTCCTCAAACGAGGCAGGAAAGGCTAAGAAGTGAGCCGGCAGAGCTTACTGAAGGCGGACGGACGATGGAGGTGGTTGGGTCCGGAATTCACTGACACCAGAGGAACTGACATCTAAAAATTCGTGTGATATCATGTTATTGGCATTATTGCTACGAATCGCAATTCTACCGGTAGAAAATAATTGCGATATGCAAAGATCTTAGTAGTCACTTGACATCAGTGCCGACAAGCTAAGACACTTCTGAACTGATTTATCTAGCTATAATACTAAAGTATAGCTTGAAGACATCAAAGCTCATGATCATCAACTATCATTACGGTTTTTGATTAAATTGTGCCACGTTCCGTCACGGACAGTTATGAGTGGAGATTGCATATGAGAGACTTACACGCAGGCATGGACGGCCTATTCGGTATGTTACGAGGCATATAGACAAGCCTTGAAAGGGCTGGTCGAGGAATCTGAGTTTTTATTGGGAATTTGGCATTCGGCTCAAGATATAGCTTTATACGGCCAGCCTGGATTGTGACATACTGCTTTCCCTAGGATGCTCCTTCTCAGCCCAGGCCCCACGGTTCCACTTCCCCAGCTTGTTGACATCCTGACGAAGCATGATACTTTAGTTATATGAAAAGTGTCCGCTTCGATAAGGGCTCAGCAGCTCTTAGCAATACATCTACAAGGGATATTATCTTTATTACCGGGAACTTTAATGGAGTATGCATACAGGATGCACGAATCTACAAACACAAGTCATGCTTATCTTTAGCCTTCTAATTATTATATTTGACAGTTATGCGGTCCACCCCCCTGGTAGGATTACCTGATATAATTAAAATAAAAACTTTAGATCAACATAGATTTATATATGTGTTATGTATTTAATTACTAGGTGGCTTAGAGCACCGTGTACGCTGTTTCCGAATATTGAAGGAGCTGCCGCAGCGTGGAGGCGCGCGCGAGGGCTTCTCCGTAGGTTGAGGCTGAGCTTCAACCACAAGATCTTGCTTATTTTGAACCCCCTCATCTAGTTGTATAGCTCTCTAAGCATCTTCAACAGTCGTGCCCTCCTTATATACCACCGGCTTCCTTAAGCGCCTTCTCTTTTGTAGCTGCTTTTCATGACTCGCACGTAATATCTCCATCTCTTTAGCAAGTATACTAATATTTGTTGTTGCAAGCTCGCAACCTACAAGGAGCTGCCGTAGTGTAGATCGTGCAGGTGAGATTGGGCTTGCTTAAGATTTGAAGCAGTCGCTCCACGTATTTTGATGCTCTTAAGATGCTTTATATTGTGTGAAGTTTGGAGCAGTGAGCCACTTGGCTGGCTATCCGGAGATGGTATTGTTATCAAGCGAATATTTAGTATTGGACACTCGTAGGATGTAGAGAAACTAGACTTGTTTCTCTAAACCCACCAATAGCATTCAATCATGAATGAGCATGTTAATGAGCTTTAAATTAGACTTCTAGGAAGTCAAGTTGGTCGATATTGTTCCGGCTGCAGTGTTTTTGCTTCTCAATGATTTTACTATACACGCGTTTAAGTGTACTAAAACAACCAATATCAAGAGGTTGAAACAGGCGGGACGAACAAGCAGGCATATGAATAGAAATAACCTCATTTGCAGCACAGATTCGGTCGAACTCAGGGATTAGATGGCTGCCATGGCTGTCGAGGACTAGGAGGCTGTATCTTCCCACTGATCTGTCTCTAATTAATGGAAGGCTTTTGAAGCTATCGAATATTATCATATCTGCAATTCAACCATCATAGCTGACCTCAATCCTGCACGTAGAAAGATTGGACTGATCTTCATCCTATGCTTGAAGATGCGTTTTGTCTCTAAAGATCAGAGTCAGAGGTAAAACCTCTCCATTAGACTGAACACACTCAATTGAGGTTGCCCATTCGCGATTCCCTAGTTGATTTAGAGATGGCCGACTAGCTCTGGGAACTAGTCAGTATATTTGTAGTACCAATTATTCCTATAGTATAATCCGTTTTATCAAAGTTGTATATATCCTCTGGTGAGATCCCATGCTCTTGAGTAACCTCTTGAACCCGAATGAGCCAGTCTTTTATAATTTCGGGTTCTTCTATTTAGCTCTTTGGTGGTTATATCGTCTACGAAATTAGGGTTGCAGAGTTTTATGGCCCTTGACAGAGCCGGACGCCCAGTTGATGCCTACTTCTTCGGATGTTGAATGATCTCGATTGAAGAGGATTATACTGGCTATGTTTCTGACTTGAGACGGCCGGGGACTTGCGTCTTGCTTATCTAGAAAAAAAGTCTGTTTGGAAAGCGGTTCGTCTTCATATTTCGATGATTTTGGACGTGTATGAACCTTATCTTTTATGAAGTCTCGTCCAGCTAAACGAGCGTGAAGGGTGATTTGAGGGACATCATGAACACGTGCTGCCTCGCGAATACTGGAGATTTGGTCTTCCTGAATAGCTTCAAATACAAGAAGAATCTTTTCTTCTTTCTTCACCAGCACTTTTGATGGGATAGGCATTTTTTGTAGCATAAGTGGTGTTTGAGTTGCCTCGGTAGGAGATCGGAGGTGGTGTTTTCGAAGGGCTGTGCCGCGCAACCGTGGAATACATTACACGTGACATATGCTGTGCGTCATACCGCGTTACTACGCATCTTAAGGATCCCTAGTGCTTACTTCAGCTTGCACGTCTAATAAATGGTTAGGCTCATAGTGTTACTCCAGATGCTAGTTCTAGCTGCATGGGCCAAAGTGAATGGGTATATGAGCCTAAGCAGAGTGGTTACTTGCTTCGTCCAGATATCTTAACATGTCTATCCGGTTCGAACGATCCTGTTCGAAGGCGAGAGCGAAGTACATGCGGTCAAGTTGTAGGTCTCGGGCGGCGCTCAGCGCCCGCGTCCAATTCATCTGGTAATCAGCCTGACCGTAGGATTACTAAACGTAAGATTCGTTCCCACCTGCGACCGACTTTTACGTTTTATCTTAAAACACTTATATATGACTGGCAACATAGAACGCCAGTTCCTAAGAATGGATGTTCCATTGTCAAAGGTACTAGGGTGGTTATAATCTCATTTGATTAGTCTACATCTCTGCAGTTGCTGAAACGTATGTCGAATGATAGATCTTTGGACGGAACACATGGAATCCAATACTATGCCCTGAGCGCAGCTCGCCCATCTGGGCCGTGATGGCGAGCAATGGTGGGTGCCTTGTACCATATCACTTGTGTTGTCTGTTGTGGTGCACTGACCTTAAGTGGTCCGGGCGATGGCCTTAAGCACAGCATTGCCCTCTAGCTCATCAGGCGATAATTCGTAGTGTCCGCTTTGGGAAGCTTGGAATCGTGGAAGTGAGACGTTTTCATCTGCCAAGGTCAAGCTTTGATTGGTAGATACGGTAACCGCTCCGAGCTTTGACAACAAATTCGGAGAAGTCCTAGCGCCCCAGTCTCACCAATCAAACATCGCCAGATTTTGCTACCTGATGTCTGCAGTTCAGTGAGCCTTGTAGCCTTTTCCGCACGTCCCTCTGCCACCCTAGGTCTGGCACACCATTTCCGCTGTACTAACCTACATCCTTCCATTATACCCTGCTCTACGCGCTCACAGTACAGTACGAACTCCAGCCGTTCATGTCGGTAGACCCAAAAAAAAATGGAATGAAAGGTCCAATCTTACTCTATAATTATTGTACGCGTGCATCTTTTCATTCGACTTGCCTTGAGGAGGCCCCCAAGGGCAGCAATAGAATTGTGGATTGCTGCGCAGCACACCCAAATGACTGTTTAATGAGCGGGGAAGCCTCTGAGCCGATCAGATACTCATTGAGCCACAGCGCTAGCCTCGACCAATCGGGTGCAAACTTGTGGGGTTTTATCGATATTAGGAGCGATAGTTCAAGTCGTACGTCTTCAACTAAGGAATTATCTGACGGCTTCATCCAAGCCCGTTACAACCATCCCACAGGGCAACCTAAACACACGCACAGCAGACATTGATCATGGCAGATCCTTTGAGCATTGCTGCCTCGGTGCTAGCTATAATCACAGCCGCTGCTCAGTCGACAAAGTCGCTCCAGGGTACTGTCAAGCGCTTCAGGAACCGCGATAAGACACTACGCCGGCTTCAAAATGACCTCGAGGACCTCACGAATATTTTGGAATCTTTGCAACAGGTTACAAACAATGAGAGGTCAATGTTGGCACTTCTTCAAGGTCCTATCGACCGGTGCAACCAGATATGCAGCGAATTTGACAACGACGGGTCTTCTTGATTGGGCAAAAATGGAATTTATGAGAGGCGACATCAATGAATTCATTGACACCATTGCGGGGTATAAGTCAACGATCTCGGTGGGATTAGGAACCATTACTACGTCAGCCACAAGATCTTGTTCCCTTCACTTTGCTAACGCCTTCCATGAAGATACTCTTCCAAGGTGCCGCAGAAAGTTCTCGAAGAATACAACGAGATGATCCAGGACACGGCATACAATCTTGAGCTCCACATACGCCGAATCGATGAGAAGCTGGCGCAACTTACTACCGAAGAAATCAATGCCTCAGACATAAGCCTAAATCTGGTAGACGAAAGGGATGTGACTAAACAGTGTCTTCGTCTCTGTGAAGATGCCAAGTCCTATAATGAATCATTGGAAATCAGAGAATCGGCGATACTCAGCGACTCATTCGGAAGTGCCACTGAGAATGATATGCAGAATATGTTTGAAGCACAATTCTTAACACGGCAAGCTTTGGAGAAGAACCGAGATAGCTTTGCGAATATTATTGGCCACCTTCAGAAACGTCTGGAATCACAAGTTCTGAGCGGCAGTAAGAACGAGAAGGAGAGGCTGGGGCTGCAGGAAGATATCCAGACATCAAAGCAATGCTTAGAAGTGTGCAAAGTGGCGAGTGAAATCTCCCGTCAGAAAATCTATAGAATTGGAGAGGTGGTTGCAGATGGTGACAGCGATCAAGTAGTAGTGACTACTCTAGCGGATCTTTTCGATATAAGAAAAGCCCAATCCAAAGGAAACTCTGCACAGCTAGTTGGCTCAATGACGGAAGAGGCTCTTCGACATCTAACCGAAAAACGCTACAGCAGCCGTTTTGCGGCGTTGGATACTCGGTCTGCTGATGTTTTCAGTACCGGTTCACCGTCGGTACTCGAAACTCGGAGGGGAGATTATTCAGTTGGAACTAGCGACGAGGAACAAAATGCGGTACCGATGATAAGACGCAACAGGCCGTCTCCTAATGATATGAGGAAGCGAGCGATGGCTAGTGGTGCAAAAAGCAAGGACGCTGAGTAGAAGACTGGAAGGGAGGAATCTTGATGTTAGTCTGGAGATATCTCTAGCACTCTGGTGTAAATTCAGCCTCGATTCTAGGAATTGCACTGCCCTATACATATATCTCACACATAGTTGCGGTCATCATTTGTCATTCTGCTCACATAGGATATTCTTTGCTCTTCAACATGCCGACCGCACTGTACGCAATAAGAGACGCCCACGCCTTCAAAACCAATAAGAGTATGTGTAGAAGACGTCTCTAAGATACCCAGTTCAAGACATGATGGAATTGTCCCTCATAAAGACGTTCTAAGCACTTTTATTTTCTCTGTACTGAGAACTACTGCGTATGTAAAAATGGATGCTCAAGTGCTGAAGTGCCGATGCAAATCTTGAATAAGGAGTGAAATATGAAGTTATGTGATGCTACCTTGGATATGTTGCGATCAGTAATATTTATAGCTGTAGATATTATGGTTCTTGACAGGCGTTTGCTCAAAGTCTTGTTCCACTAGTGAGTAGGGAGTATTCTGTTGACAAGCACCCTGAACTAGGATTACTATCAGCAATTCTTATGCCCACGGCACAAGTATCTGATGCTATGGCACTTGAGAAGTATTCATGTTATCAAAATGAAAACATCTTATAGTTTTGGAATTCCGCTTGAATACAAAGCGCGGAGAGAAACGTCTTCGATATTTGTTCTCAGCCTGAGTGCTTAAATATACGTCATACAGTTAAATGATAAAACGTTCATTCATCCTACTTGTAATAGATAAGTTGGAAATGACAATATCATGTCAAGCAGATCGCTAAACGAGCTGTGCCTGCAACTCTTGTTTCCACGTGGTTGGAATGATGCCACTGATCCCGTTATTCCATGATGTAATCTGGACGTACGATAACTAACACTGTTAATGAGGAAGGTGGGCCAGCGGTCCTACCTTTTTCCGGCAGCGTTACAGCAGGGCCAGTTCTTCCTTCTGACACCTCACTTCATAACATTTAGACAAGCTATACAGTCTTCGTACAACTAGTCAAACATACTTTCACTCAACCTGATCGTTGATTCTACGCCTTCTGCCCTCCGTTAGATTGTTCCAAACACGTACTGCTGCAACAGCATCCACACCCGAACACAAATGCAATAGTGCAACTTCTTACTCGTCTGATTAAAAGGCTCTTCCATGTCAGGGACAATGATAAATGACTTAAATGACGATTCTCGGGTTCCAAATCAAACACCTCAAACTTCAGCAGCAGGTCATGCTGCCCACCGGCCGTCTCAATATTATGCCAACCATTTCGAGGATATTATTGCCGACGAGAATGTTTTTCAACTGATTGGTTCTTCCAGTGGGCAGACGACGATGGCCAGAACCGTCTCCGCCAAGGCGCACGCAACTCAATGTTTTGGGGATGTGTCCGATACCACATTCCAGCAGATCTCGAAGGATCGCTCCCGCAGCACAGAGAAGGGAAAGATTGAGGGCCAGCATGATAGTGTACGCCATGATGCAGTTGGGCCCGGACGAAGGCTGGGCCGTGATACTTAAAGTATCTTGAAACATTTTTTCTGTATGTTTGAGTCTACATTGTGTCAAACTTTGCTGCTTGTTCTGGCGAGAGATCCGATTAATAAGCAGCACGCATCCGAGTGACTGATGTGACGGCTACTCGCTCCGACTGCTTTGTGGTCCAGTCCAGTCCCATACCTGCTCAGGGTTACTTTTAGAGTCTCGCGGGATATGTAGATACGTTCCATCTACTCATAACCGATAGCTTCGTTTCATTTCTAATGGAGATCCAGTCATGTCTTGGTTAAGCCGAATTGCCGTATGAGAGAAGACTTTCAATATCTTCTATACCTTTGAATATGAAGTTTACGAACTAAGGTCTTTGTTCAGGTTTCAGTAGTTTAGCAATGCAACCAAATCCTGGACGTATTCCCCGATCTCGCGCCCTATCCTGTAATCTCATGTAAAAGATATTTTCTCAATAATAATGATAACTTTCGATTATTCCAACGAAAAGAAGCTAAGAATTCATGTCCCGATTAACCAATATCGACCGGATAAAAAATAATGTACCAATGCCTACGGAACACCAAACGAGTAACAGTCTATCCCTATAGGAGACTAAGCCTTGGGGACCAGTAGTAGTAGCTAGTATATTACTATAGTATAAAGTAGAAAACATTTTCACAGTAACATAAATGATCTTAAGACTCCAGACAGTGCTTGATCCCACCTTCTGTAGCTTCCATAGCTAAAATATATAGAGCATTATGACAGCAGTAGGTTGCCTAACAAGACAAGAGCGGTCTCCTAAGCCTTCTGGGCCTTATCGGCTGCCATTTGTTCATTACATAAATGACAGGTACTAAATCCTGCCAGACACTTTAGAAGGTTATAGAAACACCCGAAAAATAGTAATAATTAGTTCCTCAAAATATTCTGTTATATCATAAATAACAGCTATATCTATATTAGTATTAATCTCCTATATTTGTTCATTGTTAAGGTTACAAAAAAAAGAAAAAGATAAGAAAACAGAAATATCACTATATGGCATTAGACGATGAACCGCGCGATTGTGGAGCACGTTGAGATATTACATCTAATAAATACAGCTAGCCTTAAATGACATGGACTGTTAGGTTCCTAACCAGGTACCTTCTTATCTGGTAAGATGGCTCGATAGCTAGGAAAGGCGAAAGATAAAATATTCTGTTAGAACGCTATGCAAGAGAGAACACAAGAGGCAAAGGCGCGAACCCGATTTCCCGACATGTACCGAGGTAGATCTTCATGGTATATTATGCGTAGAAATGTGCATAGAAGATTCTCAGACTTCTGATCGCGCCCCTTAGTTTTGGTGATGAAGGATGATCGAGTTGCATGTGTTAAACAAGCTGAAGCTCCATTACTAATAACAGCGTGCCAGGGTGCAAGCGGCCCGGGAACTCATCAGCGCTGCTCAAAACATTCGAAAGTGCACTAAAACGTTTCCGCTAGTTCTGCGATGTCATATTAATAGACGTTTTACACGGGGAAAGCTACTGGTTGCGGTTGCAGTTTCATCGAACCATAGATTACGATCCCCATACGAGATTAGGTGATAAAGCAATGAGTCATCGCTCTGGAATGTCAAGGCGGGAGATTTTCAACCCCTCGAGAAAAGATTCTTCATTCTTATCACAGAGAACATATGCTGACCTTTCAATGTTTGCCATTAATCTGACTGGTGGAAGTCCGAATAAGCCACTAAAAACCACAAGTTAGCTACATTCACATTAGAATAAGAGTTACTCCCCCCTGGCTACCCCTATGTTTGAGGAAAGCTCACACCGGGTTCCGCATCAAGTTCACTAGATGATTCTAGCACACGATGAGCGTTTAGAGGTCCCTCCTAATCGTTTCTCAACTCGTAGTATCTGTTTACCGAAGATAACCGCCACAATAGGCGTTGATCAACATTCACGGAGTCTCCGTACGGATTGCTTGGGACAGTACGGGTAACGACTCCCTCTTCTGTACGTAAAATTATGCATCATGATTGGCCAAACCGCGGCGCCAACGACCGTACATCTGTCATTAATTGGGCTGCCTGACTTCGAAACCTAAACTAAGCCTTCTCTTTCGGAGGTCTAGCTGGGAGAATGAGATAAGTCGTCTTCCAGGGGCGGCTCTGGTCGACTTTCGTATTGACAGTTACGTATTTTATTGCGGGGTCTTGGACTGCTCGTAGCGAAGCTCAGTACTACCATGTGTATTTTCGCTACGATCGCATTCGGATCGTACATATAATCATCAGCTCAAACGAAATGTAACAAGTCTCTATTTTGGCAGGGCTTCATTATTTCCCATGAAGGATATAGGGATGCAGTAAAAGCTTGATGAGGTCGCAACATATTTGTCCCTCCGGTTGCCGTTGTGATCGCAAATGGGACGTGAAACGGACGGTCATTACATTTGATACGGAATCTTGTATCTCCCAATCGCAGCGTTTCTGTAGCCGCCCGGCTTATTCACAGGGAGCCTCGTGCTTGACCCGCTGATGATGATTAAATCTAGGAGCCAGCGGATTATTTCCAGATTGAACCACACCTTCCAAGGTATATGGTAGAACCTCTAACATATTTATCTCTTTGACGTCTTACCTATCAGTTTCAATCCCCTCTTCCAGGCCGAACGAATCAATATGGCGGATGCTCTCTCCGTGGCCTCCAGCTTGATCGCGCTTGCGACTTTCGCCTTTGAAGCGAGCAAATCGCTCTATACTCTAGTCGAGGGCTTCAAAAACACGCAGCGAACAGTTCGTGAGCTACGGTATGAATTGGAATCTTTAACACAGGTCCTCAGCACCTTAATCTCGGCAGTAATGGACAATGAAGCCGAGCTGGCCAGCTTGAAGTTACCTCTTCTGCGATGTGGGAAAATATGCAGCGAGTTCAGAGAGATTATTCGCAAATGTGTGGCCCATTCTAACGGCCAACGCACAAGCTTTCGTGACTGGGCTAAATTACAGTACATGGGTGGGAATATTAATGATCTGAAAACAACGCTTGCTGGTTATAAAGCAACTATCTCTATCGCTCTCGGGGGCGCCACATTGTAAGATATATGGGTCCTACAATGACTATGAGACACTGACTCTGACTCATTATACTCAGTCGTCAAGCCACTGTTGCCAGCGCGGTCATCGACCAGTATAAGACCATGATCGAGGAAGCAACGTCTGACCTTCAGGAGCATCTACAAAACATTGAGGAAAGGTTGCAATCGCTCGATCAGCACGGGGGTCCTGTTCAAAGGTCTGATACTTTTCACTTACAAGACATAAGGGAGGAGAAGGAAAGCACTGAGCAATGCCTGACAATATGTACTCATGTTGCGCAAGTCATTGCACACTTCCAGCAACAGCTTCCGCAATTCCATTCTAAGGGTGAGAATATATCTATACAGTTTGGTTCTGGCAATGATGATATATCCGGTCAATCCCAGAACCTGACCAGCGCTATGCTCACTGACTTTGGCGCAAGAGTCTCATCAAACTCGGAGGCACTCCAGGCCCGTTTGATGGAACTGACAAACCGACTGAGACAAATGTCGGAACAGGGCATAATGTATAAGGATCCCACAAACTTGAATCTCATCAAAGAGGAGAGGGAAAGCATTATCCAATGTCTTAATGTCTGTTCAGAGGCCTCCGACTTGGCACACAGAGCCCGCACGAATATCTTTGAGGACGTGACATCTTCAGATGAGTCACATCAGCTCGTGGTATCTACCATTGGAGATCTGATTTCCGCCAAGCATATCATCACTGGCTCGAAATCGGCGCAGTGGTTGGGCCAAATGTCAGACACTTCGCTACAGCAATTATCTCGGGACTTCCGTGGACAAGTCGGGATAGGAGAAGAGCCACCCGCGCGGGCAGAGAAAAATGAATTCAATACCCGCTACGGGTCTGGTCAGTTGCTCGGAGAAGACTCTCCAAGGCGCCGAACATCTCCCAGCGACAAATGCTAAGTACATGTGGTCAATGCGCATCCTACTTCTCTCTATGGGTCATTTCTTGCAGCTCTGCCAGACTGTCGTCAACCGAAGAAGATTGTTTCATTCTATCCACCAGATCACGGACATCCTGATCTGCACCGCTTTTGAATGTCTGAATCACCATCACCAGGGCGTTTCTGTATCCTTCTGTTGCCCTTTCAGCATGTCGCAGAGCTTCTTTTCTTCGTCGGTCTTTGGAGGGCTCGAACACACAAGTTCGCCCAGAAAGAAAACAGGTTTCGCAGGATGGAGGACCGGTGCACTATAATTAGTTAGCCTCATCAATGTAAGTTAATTCGCAATATTAACCTTAATGTGTTTTCTCCGGCAATTTGTGCACGCGAATGATCTGCGCTTGGATGGAGCGTGGACGGGAGAGTGGGAGTGGCCTACTTTCCCAAGGGAGACTTTAGGGAGCAGCTGTCGGTGTGGATATTCTGTTGTCGCTTTGTTCATGGTGAATATTGGTTGGCTTTGATGGATTGAACTGCCCAGTAAATATGATTGGCCGATACTGGCGCTTCTCTTCCGGTATGTGATGATAGGAAGATGGCGGAGGGACAGATGGTCTAGAAGAGACAATGCTGGACCAATTGCACAGTGGTGTCTACTATATACGTAGCGAAGCATGTTTGCTTCCAGAGAAACATTGGGGCTAAGCCTGTTCGACCCGACTCCGCCAAGATCGTCAAACAAAGAACAGCCTATCAGCCTCCCTCAACCAGCGTCGGTGTTACCTTGCTAAACTCGACAGATCATCTTCGGCAGAAAGGGGCTAGCTAATAAGCCAATTTTTCTGTCCCCTGGTAGAGTTCGGCGTTCCAGGCGCGATATTGCGATTTAGTGAAAAGATACTGTTATCCGTGCCAGTAAGGATAACCGAAGAGTGGAGGGAACAGTAAGCACCGAATGGCACACTATGTAACTCGCCGTGAAGTATAACAAAGAAGCTTAAAGGGGTATTGTGTTATCCATGGCCCTGAGAAATACGGGGCTAAGACAACAACCACACGGCACTATCGATACTATTGACAACGAGGTCAGATCTGTCCAGTCTCACGGAGAACTTGACGAGTCCAGGTACTGTTGCTTACGTAAGTCATTATGGGCGTTGAACGCATCGTAAGAAATATAATCCGGCTCTTCAACGGCTGGAGCAGGCGTACTTCCCAGAAGTGCAGTGGGTGGTGTCGTACAAACCACAGCCATTCCGGTGCAGGTGCTCTCAGGGGCTGCACGTTGGCGGACCTCGCGGCATAACCAAGCCGGCCTGGAATAAGATTATTCCGAGAAGTATCCCTTTTGAGACCAGTTTTTCTGCTACTAGTCAAGATGGTACAGATAGGAGGTGGTCTTTGTCTTTATTTTTATTTTTATTTTTTATTTTTTATTTTTTATTTTTTTTTTTTCACCACCATTGAAGGTGTTCAGAGAGTTATACAACAAGAAGAGGTTCAAAATAAGCAAGATCCAGATTGAGGCTGAGGTTGAGCAGCTACCTCAACCTCCAGAAAGCCCCTCACGCGTGTCTCTACGCTGTATAGATTACTTCAGTATTGACCATAGACGTACACAGTGCTCTAAAAGATCTAGTAATTAGAGTATTTATATATGATCTTGTCTTGATTGAAAGGCTTCATTTTGATTATATCGGGTAATCGTACCAGAGGGGTGGGCCGCGCGAACGCGGATTACGTTATCCGAGGATTCCAACAATGACTAAATGATGACTAAGCAATTGAGCCCCAGGGCAGGCGGATAGGAACGACGATATGCTCCCACAAGACTAACACAGAGCACTGACTACAAACTGACCCAGTGGACTCTCTTATGGAAATTGAAGGAGGGCCAAAGTGGCCAAAGAACTAAACGACGCAAGAGTGTAATTTTGACTTAGGTAAATATCCGAGATATAGCCAGTGAGGAGTCTAATGCGTTTTTGCGACCTACCCGAAAGAATTTGCGTAGAGAAAGACTTTGCACTCAATACATCATAACAACGATGCATAAGCACGTGACAAAATAGATTGACAATCACGTGATCTGACTGGTATGGAAACCATGAGAGAGGATCTATTTCACGAAGCTTTCTCCTCGGGTGTGGGCAGCTGCCAGAGACTGAAAGCCGCCTGGTAGCCTATCGAGCCATTAATGTTGTCTGAGCTGACGTGAAATATAGCCTCGTCTACGTGTCTCTCGTGTAATCCTAGTTCGTCGGTATCTAATAATTTAAATGGGTGCATCTGACTTACAATATTAATTGGAGAGCAGAATTACGAAAGCGTAGCATGGCCTACGACACGCCTGGGAGCTTGGACTTCCCGAAGGGGGAAGGAAGGCGACGTCAGCTATGGCCATGAGGCTTCGGGCGGGACGCCGTAAGACAACGCATATTTGGTTGAGCCTGTATAATCCGTGTGATACCAATCCTATGTTGTGAATCGTGTGCATTGAGGCTCATCGAAAGGGAAAGGCAGCCTATCATGGATTCATTATTGATTCAGAAATACGGAGGCATCGACAAGGCAGAATGGCGAGCGTGGACTCCGGACGCTGCATGATCAGAAGTTGCGGACCGCGAAGGCTACCAAAATTTGAATCTTTAAAAGCACGAGTAGGTCATGCCCAGTGCTCTACCTCCTGTGATATATCATCTCTCTTTCAAAATCTTGGCTCAATCAGCGTTATAACATGGAGCTCATAAATTGGTGTCTCGGTAGGAGGAAGGGTAGGGGGCCGGGGCCCCTCCCCATCACCAGAATCGAGAAAAATCCAGCTTGTATACCTCTATAAGCGCCATCGTTTCCCTCTAAGCTGATGATATGATAGTCCATCAAATAACTTCGTCCGATGAGAACTGTTCAAACACAACTTGTTACAAAAGTTTCCGTCCGGCCAACACAAGTCAACCTACCTCAGTGGAAGGCCCTGTATCATCGCCATCAAGACTCGTTTTAACGCCTCAGCTACAACCTGCCCCGCTCGGTCTCCTGCCACCATGTGTGGCGGGACCGACTTTATCTTATAGCGTTACTAGCCCCTCATGCAAGATATGTGGGGTTCCGACTTTCGTTAAAGTTGTCAAACCGTGGAACCAAAACGGGCACAGTGGCCGGAGTTATTATTCATGTGGAAGGTGTGGAACATTCCGTAGCTGGGCTGATTCGATAGGCATCTCTGGCAAGAACCCACGGTGTCTGTGTAATCAGCCAAGCAGGTGGGGAGAAAGTGGCAGGGAAAAGCAGCGCAAAGGATTCTTTAATTGTGCTACAGACGACTGCAGCTTTTTTGTGGAAGCACATGCCGAGATCTGTATCCCTTCCATGCCTGAGCTACAGGATGGAGCGTAACCTAATGACTTAAAATATAACTACGAATCGAATATTGTAATCAATCTCCTATGTAAAATGTCTGGCAGATCTCCCAGTCTGTTCGGGCTATTACGGGTAAACTAGCTCATTCTTGAAAAGGGCGTCAATCACTGTCTCTGCCAACGAGACAATGCTTGAACAAGCTCCGACGAGGAATGCCCTTCAATAAGCCCACTAGGTCAATATCACCATCACTCCGCTTTGGTGCTTGAAGCCCTGCATTGCCACCGTACCAACAGATAAAGTAGCACAACAAATAGAAAGCTGAGCAGCTGTAAATTATTCGACGTATTCTCGCGCTTCGAAATCAAGTTCCTATTAACGCCAGATTCCTGCTTGCTGCCTCTGATATTCAGCACACCTGTCCAA
Organism: Aspergillus awamori; assembly: GCA_003850985.1. Classification (NCBI taxonomy): domain Eukaryota; kingdom Fungi; phylum Ascomycota; class Eurotiomycetes; order Eurotiales; family Aspergillaceae; genus Aspergillus; species Aspergillus awamori. Next base: position 663,902 of record BDHI01000022.1, read on the forward strand.
GGTCGAAAGACAGACATCCAGCATGAAATTGGGAACGGATGCCAAAAGACTGTTGCAGAATATTGGGTCACCCCCACTCCTCAAAGTCTTGAGGTTATCGGTCGTGAGCTGGACAACAAGATCTCTTAGGCCACGGTCGTGCTCTCCTGTTGAGCTGTAAACTTCAATGACGGAGGAGCTGAATGAATGTCGGTCGGGATGTTCCAAGAAGGATTTCATAAAGTAGTCCTTTGCTTTCTTCTTAAGCTCGTTGATCTGAAAATAATCACCTTGTGCGTAAATTTGAGCGTGAAAGAAGGCATGACAGCTCTGCAAATTTGTGGTATTGGGTTTTCGAGATGGATTTGAATATTGTGCAGTGTCTGCATCTAACTCATCATTTTCTGTCCATGTTTGGGGCGAGCATTCAGAACTATTCTTTGAGTTGAAAAGAGCTTGGGTAGTTGGAGAACCGTCGTAAGTATAGTCCCCCGTGTACAAGAATTCGAGTGTCTTTTTGACAAGCATAGGATTGCTATCCTCAATGATGATCTCACCGTTGCTTTCCTATAATTATTAGGGTCAACCTCATGATAACGGCTCATAAGAAATGGAGTGCCTCACCTTGAACTGGCTACTACAAACGATCTCAAAATACTTTGATTGGGGACAGAGTATGTTCCGATGGGCTGGAAAGATTTCATCGCCACATCTGATAGACAAATCGCTGTACTTCGGATTGAGAAATTGACTAGTTTGGATCTCAGTGATTATATGAGATAACATTAATAACTGTAGTATCTAACCTAAAGACCAGGTCTTTCATTTTCCTGACAATTTGTTCGTTTGCAGAAACCGGCTCCTTAGGTACAACAGCTGTATCAGCGGATTTGGATACTGCTGACTTTCCTTTCTTTTTTTCTTTTTTCCCCATCGAGGGTTCGTGGATTTATTCAGGTAGGAGAAGGTGGGTCCTATAGAAAACAAAAGAAAAGGTTATCGCTGCCGCTATTTATGTATGAACAAGCAAGTGCGAGCTGCTGTGTGGGAGCCCAGGAATCGATTCAGTTATCAGGCTCTTGCTGGTACGACGCTTTGCCCGGTGTGATGGCATATGTAGGTCTCGCATGACGTGGCCATGCATCAGCCATCGCCGTCAGAATGTGCCAATAGAAATGGCAAAGTAAGATTTGAAAGGCTATGGAATAGTACCCACTCACCCTACAAATCCCGACTCCGGATCCGATCTAAATCTATAATATGGCTGCTCATCTGGGGCATGAAGCTTGTCTGAGTAGTCAGAGCAAGATGAAAATAATATTTCTAATGTTCTCTGGTTTATAATAAGTTGGTAGCCAGCTGTGTTTCCTTGCATAGAAGGCGTTTTTCGGCGGCTATTGCGAGTAATCCTGATCTGACTGGCTACATGTGTCATCCCACCAATCGCCCATTTTTTCTTATTCTTTAATTAACCGCTTCATGCCGGCAGGAACTATGATGCGGTACGACGCAGTCGCCTTTTGTATGCCTCAAAGTCTATGGAAAAACTGCATCTCTACAGGTAGTAATTCTTGCAGGGAAGGTACAGTACTCGTAAACGATATCCTCTGTGTTTCTTGGCCATTTGCAAGCAGTTGTAGTATTCGGATTTGATCAGCGCTCTGATTGCTCAGTAGCCACCAAGGTGAAGTATTCACTGGTCAATTTAGAGCTCGGAGTATATTATTCACCGGAAGCTCATATTGTAAGCAAATAGGTATTACCAGCTAGTTTTGTTGTGGTTAGCCTGCAAGAGAGAAGAATGTGAAAGATTCTGGTCAAAACATGTAAGGATTAAGGGCTGTACCAAAACAAGGAAGCCATCGGAATCTGTAATTATGCACGCTGCGGGTGAGTTGTCGACGTGGCTCCAGAGAAGGCTAACAATTTCGGAGACGTACAAGCGGGGTTGCGAACCAAATCGAGGCCTTATCAGAAACGTGCTATATTGATTTGCTTCTTTCCACTGCCCGCGTCATACATTTATTAAGACGAAATTCTCTTCTCTCCAGCACCATCGTGAATACCTAGTCCTCGACAGGTTTCGGTCAGAGTTTGATACGATGCCACTGCCTAGGCCAAAGAGACAACGAGTAGCTAGGAAGCCTGAGAGTTTGAGGTCAGCATCCTTTACCAAGAAGCTTTTCTACAAGCGTAATCTGACAGCAAGTTACAGATCTCAGTCGACGGGGCGGTCACTTCCACCGCCGGATCATCCGATCTGTGATATTCTCCGTCTGAGTGGACGGCTGTCATGTACACCAGTTGAACTTGATGGCGCCTTAGAAAGAATATGGGGAAAGCGCGAAGATGAAGCAACACTAGCCGTTCGGGCAAGGATGGGACTTCCCTACACGCCACTAGAAGAACTAGACCGTGCTGTTAAATCATACTTCAGCGATGGCCTTCTTGTTGCTTCGACTAAATTTGTTACTCTTCAACAGTCCGTATTGTGTGGGGAATCCACAATTCTCCTGGGAGAGAATCCTCCATCGATGGAGACTTTTGCTGCTGAACGCTTGCCTTGGAATTCCTGCAAGCTTGCTACTACACTTGTTTTGTTGTTTGCTTCCCCACGAGAGCCACAAGCCATGTACATGGCTCTGAAATGGCAATCGCGTTCTTTAGGTGGGCTCCCTACCATCGCGGATATCTCGAGCACGGCTTCATCCGATCTGCCCAAGCAATTCTCCCAGGCCAAGAAAGCGGCAATCGACGGTAAAATCGGCAAGACCACCGTGCTAGGCGTGAGTCTTGTCGATGTAGAAATGATTGAACGCGGTGAGCGTCAAAGCCGCGACATGAATTATACGTCCTTTGCACACTGCTTTGTTCTGGCTATAGGAAGAGAGGGTTTCCGGGTATACCAGGCATGGGGTGAGCACGGCTACCGCCTGGACGAGTACTTGAAGCGGGGCGGTTCACAACTTCGATCCTGGCAAGAGGCGACAGCTTTCTTGAAGAGTTTTCGGAAACTCTGCCATTATTCGGTAAGTCTAATGCTCTTCAATCACCTGGATTCTGCAATTAACCATTTTAGGGACCATGGACGCGTGAACTGAAGGATGCCTACTGGACATGTTTCGAAATAGATCTCGATTCAATTTGTGGGAGGCGGCGCCTACAGGCTCCGCTCGTTCCTGTGCATCGACCATGGGTGAGAACATTCGAGATCAAAGATGTTCGAGTGGAGGACATCAAGAAGTTCAGATAGAGACATTTGGTGTCACAATTACCAGATATGAGCTTGCTTGAGATCGCGGTAATGCGCAGATGATTCATTACGCCCTACATTTACGATTAAGTTGATCACATGGTTCCTCCCTTTACACACCTTTCGCATGAAATGCCAAACCAATACGATGTAAGATAGTAGCTGATAGATTGTTGCCCATGCACACAGTTCACACATCCTTGTGCTGAGTCAGAGACTGTTAGTCAGTAGGTCGCTTAGCAAGTCCTGTCAGCGAAGCCTTTCAGTACAGTTGGTTAATCCTAGGCGAAGAGTACCTGGCTCTCATGCTTGGATCTTCTCTTCCGAGAACCACTGGAGACAGCCAACCGTCAAAGAATACCGAAGGCTCAAACCCATCCAGGCGGAACATATCACCCGACCGTACTATATGGAGCCAGTTGTATGAAGTGTTAGGCAAATCTTTCCAGACTTTGACTGAAGATAGAAAAGTCCTTGGCTGGTACTAGCCCACCCTCTGCCCGAGCCTACAGCAGCATCAGATGACCTTCTACATTTTCTTGTCACTCACATGGCCCATTGCGACTCGGTATTTGCCGATGAGAAGCAACGACTATATGTCTTAGCTGGTCTTAATTTAACGCGCATTTCCGCCTGCCGAGCAGTATTATTACTTGATACAAGACATACTGTTAATATTCAACCTGATGGATGACTCCTGGAAATTTCTGGATCTAAGAATCCCAGTAATTATATGAAATACGAGAGTTCTCTAATAAGTCGGAAGATGAGGCGCCCTCTGGGGTTTCCAGCTATATAACAGGTAAAGATACTGAGATGAGTAAGCTAGAAGAAACTGATCTAAATAATATTTTCAGCCACCACTCCGATCTGGAAACTGCGAGTGATGTCGACTGCGATTCAGACACATCTAGTGTTACGATGACGGGTATATTGAGGGCGACAAAGAGACCAATGCCATTCTTTGAGAATATGTTGAATTTTATATTATCCGTAATCTGACTCTTGGTAAATGCCATATCCTCGCTGTTATTATAACGCTCCTTCACACGAAAGGGGAGGACTGAAAGCCGAGAATGTAAGTATAAGATCTAAAGTAGATTATCTTAATTATTTACTTATATGAATATAGGAAGAGGTTTGTGATCGAACATGAGGAAAACGTGATATTTGATTTATTAGGTTAGCTGATGGCATTGGCTATCGATGATGATATATTCGTTGCGATAATAAAAATATGGCGGATATCTACACTGTGTTTATTTCTGCGCACCGGAGAGATATTCAGATAAAAATAAAGAGAGATAAACTGGATATTCTAATATTTCGGGAGCCCGAGTGTACCGCAGAAGGCTATCAAATATCTGATAGTTAACTATTTAAATCGCGGATATGGAGTCGCATCCTTAAATGACTTGGAATTCAGGCGGGTCAGGCGTGTAATCTGACACAGAAAGTGCTTCGCCGGGGTGGAATAAATACAATCAACAGTACAATATGTTTTCAGCAATATGAATGTTAATTTTTGTTATTAAACGCTCTATACTGTAAATAGACCAAGCCCCATTGTCTGTTCGTGATCAAGTTGCGGATCATGCGTCTAATACTATCAAATATTATCTTGATGAGGTAGTGGACTTTGACACCGCAGCAGCATTTCACAAGAGATTATTAAATGAAATTATACAGCTGGAACTTCGCTCGGCAATGCTTTTAGCGGACTATACCGCCCCAATCGGCCCCACGGATGTATAGTCTCGGAAGATATCTCGGGATCCGGAAGTATGGTGCCTGAGAGGGATTTCCTGGGGGTTTACAGTGAGAATCCGTGCGATGGGCCTCACTATCAAGAATACAGCAGGGACGGAGGCCGGTGAATAGAAAAGATGAGCAGACGCGGAGCTGAACAATATACTCATATATTTTCAAGATACAGTAGAGCCAAGGAGCAAAACCGAAAGAGACATTTCAAAAAACTGATACCGTGAGATTCAGAATCGCCTTCCGCCTGTGTTACTGTTTTCTTTTCTTGAGGCCCCACTGCCAAGATTGAAATCCGTACGCTAACCAATAACGGTAAGTTCGTTACAGAATCATAACGAACAGTGGTATCATTTGCCTCTCGGCATGACGTTCAAAAATAATTCTATAACGTACTCAAACTACTCCGGGTAATGACTCTGCTAGAATGATCGACCACTATCGATTATTGAAGACAACTTATATATCATTATCAGGCATTCAGACCCACCTTTCAAGAAAGGTCTTTGAAAAAGAAGTAGAGACAAGGAAAGGCAAAAAAGGAAAACGCAAGTATGCTTTCTCGACTATACCATATCGGGGAATCTACCGCGGTCTCCCAATCACTGAGAGTACCAGAAGAGGATATGGTATCTGGGTGATCTGGACCCAGCAGGTTGCGGCGGAGCTCTGCACACTGTTTTATCAGAGCAAGAGAATTTTTAACCTTTCCCTGGCCTTTACACGGAAAGGACAGGTTGCTCATGCTGGTAAGAGTATCAGGATGCTCGGGCCCTAACACTCGCTTGCGTAGCTCTAATACTTGCACTCCTAGCTCTTCTGCTTCCTTCCATCGTCCCTGAATGCGGTAGGTGAATGCCAGATTGGCCATGCTGTTAAGAGTATCAGGGTGCTCAGGCCCTAGCACTTGCTTGCGTAGCACTAACACTTGCACTTGCAGCTCCTCCGCTTCTTTCCATCGTCCCTGATTCCAGTAGGTGGATGCCAGATTGGCCATGCTGTTAAGAGTATCAGGGTGCTCAGGCCCTAGCACTTGCTTGCGTAGCACTAACACTTGCATATCCAGGTCTTCTGCTTTCTTCCATCGTCCCTGATTCCAGTAGGTGGATGCCAGATTGCCCATGCTGGTAAGAGTATTAGGATGCTCAGGCCCTAGCACTTGCTTGTGGAGCTCTAATACTTGTATTTCCAGCTCCCCCGCTTCTTTCCATCGTCCCTGATCCCGGTAGGTGGATGCCAGATTGGCCATGCTGGTAAGAGTATTAGGATGCTCAGGTCCTAGCACTCGCTTGTGAAGCTCTAATACTTGCACTTCCAGCTCCTCCGCTTCCTTCCATCGTCCCTGAATGCGGTAGGTGGATGCCAGATTGGCCATGCTGCTAAGAGTGTCAGGGTGCTCGGGTCCTAGCACTCGCTTGCGCAGCTCTAATACTTGCACTTGCATCTCTTCCGCTTCCTTCCATTGTCCCTGATCCCGGTAGGTGGATGCCAGATTGGCCAGGCTGCTAAGAGTATCAGGATGCTCGGGCCCTAGCACTCGCTTGTCCAGCTCCATCACTTGTATTTGCAGCTCTTCCGCTTCTTTCCATTGTCCCCGATTCCAGTATGTCAATGCCAGATTACTCATGCTACTAAGAGTGTCAGGATGCTCGGGTCCTAGCACTCGCTTGTATAGCTCCAATACTTGTACTCCCAGCTCTTCTGCTTCCTTCCATCGTCCGTCACTAGAAAGACAACTACAAACATTTCGAATCAAATCAATGTATTTCTCTTGCTCCTTCCAAAATCCAGCTTCTGCTATCAGTGAAAGAGCATGCGGCAGATATTCCCGCCACATCTGCCGATTTGCATGATCATCATCTGGGAAAACTTCGCTCAGTCGGTCAGCAGATTTCAATATTTGCCGGCTGAACTGTTGGTTCTTTCTCATCCAGTTCCGAGTCGCAAGATGGACTAGTCGGTGTAGATTCAAAGAACTGTTCCCGTTCCCCTCACTAATAAAGGAGAAGGCCTTGAGAAGACCAAGAGCATCGGTTTTATCCTTATTCGAGATCGGCTGGGGAAGTAAGGACTGTGGAATATCACGAGGATTGATACAGGCAAAGAATAACAGATAGTCTGCTGCCAGCTTATTTGATTGTTGGATTTGTTGGAAGGAGATAAACCAAGTCAGAGCAACAGGGTTCTGGATGTCTTTGTAGCGCATTTCATCCCCGAATTCTTCACTCAGCAGTTCAATCACATGTGGCTCCTGGTCCCGTAGAAGCTGAAGATAGTCAGAGAGGCCAATGCTGTTTTCATTGATATACGCTGCCGCCTGGGTGATTGCCAGAGGGAGACAAGCCAGCTGCTCAAGAAGACTTAGAGCTGTAATACGATCATTAAGCAATGTCTTCTCAACCAGTGAGTTCTTTAAAATTTGGATAGAAATTTCTGTGTTCGGCTCAGTGACTGCAACCACATGGGAAGACGCTAGTTTCACAGCTACTTTACGGCTGCGCGTGGTGAAGAGAATATGGCCCTGCTCACTTTCAGGAAGAAAGTCTGTCAATACTGTATCAGTAGTATCGTTTGTGCCCCACATTCCCATGTCATCTGCATTATCAAAAATAACAAGCCACTTCCCGGCACTCTCCTGGCTAAGATAAGCTTTGACCTTTTCTTTCACCTCTGCCGGCTTTATATCAGTCATTTTAAGCTTCGAGGCGATGTTCATATAGGCTTGTTCCACGCTCTCATAGCTGGTACATGTAATCCAGCAAATCGAGCAAGTAGGGTCTCGATTTCGCATGCGGTAAGCCAGTTCAAGTGCGATCTGCGTCTTTCCAACGCCGCCTAGTCCGCAGATAGCGATTTTGCTAGGTCCGTTCTGTTGGAGAAGCAATTCTTCAATTCTGATGATTTCGCCTTCCCGGCCTGCGAACCGTGGGTTCCTCTGGAAGGGGACCATCCAAACTGGCTTCCCCGGTTCACGTGATTCATTGCGGTAAAAAGTAGGAATAACCGACAGAAGAGCCTTAGCGTACGAAGCAGCCGCAAGCGCAGCATATCTTTGCCACTGTTTATTTTTGTGCGAATCACAGTAGTCACAAATGCCGCGAATGACTAGTGATGGGAGTTCGTCCATGAGCCCCGCAGCCTCCATTTCAAAACAGAGTATGTCTAGATCCCGAGCAATGGAATCACGAGTCTTGGCATCTTTCATGACCTGATCTCCGGAAGCGATCAAGCCATAATGAATATAAGGGTCATCAGTTTCCCGCTCGGAACGGCTCATTAACTGTGTCTGATCACATGCCGAACAGGTATGTTCGCTATCCTTATGGTCGTAGTTTGGTGAGAATAGCCAGTCGACTTTCGGTCGCGAAAACTCTTCTCTTATCTTTTCGCTTTTGTGCAGTGTATCAACCAAAATTTCGCTGGTCGGCCTTTTCCCGGTCATACAACCACTCTCTAATTGAGACACGGCCTTCAACAACACTGGTGGAGGTTTATTAAGCGACCCGGTGTGCTGGAATCGTCCGCCGCGCAGTGTCTTGCCGTAGTCAAATTGGATAACACCACTTGAATTGGTAGTTGGCCTGCTGACCACAACATCACCAAGGCGAATATCATTTCTTGGGCTCGGGACTCCGCCCCCAATGCCCACCATCAATCCGAACCCGAACCGGAGAGTTGGAAAGGTAGAGACCATATGTGACACTACCCCTGTAGCGGATATCGTCCCATAGACACCACCAGGCAGACAGGCCACTACTACATTGTGGCTGCCAACTCTCCCAAGTGTGTAGACATTGTGGTCGGATTCTGGCTGGGGAAGCGGAGGGTGAACGTCGTCCAGCATAGTCTTTGCTGCTGCTAGTTCCAACGGCAAGGCGCAAATCCATGCGACTGTATAGTCGCCGTGCGTGAAAGACATTTTCTGTACAATACATGAAAGGGTAGTGAGACTTTACCGAGATAAGACAGATAGTCTATGTTTGGAAGAAGATGGGGGAGGCATTAGAACTGCAGGATTAAAAATTCCAAGAAACAGATCTGAGGTTGGAGTTGGAAAGGTCATCTGACACGTGTAACTGGGAGCCTGTCGCGGTTAGAGGGCCAATCATGGCCTCGAGAACGTATAAAAAGAAAAAAGAGGTAAGTGGTGTGTATTAATATTAAGCAACAAGGCCAGTTTCTCAACATGATATTTGTAAAGTGCTATAGACATACCTAGGAAGATCATTTGCTAGTTATCCAGATAAGCTCAAAGTCTAAGTTACAATTGGGTTTTAAGAGGTTTCAGGAGGGCGTAGCTATTACATATTATCTGAAATAACGCCTCTGACTTCTTGACACGCAGGGTTGTCCCGATTAGTCATCGGGGTCCTGATCGACACAAAAGTGGGGTGCTGGATCACTGGTGGATCCCGTCGAAGCTCAGAGGCAGTGGTTCCAGAGTAATCCCAGCATGACGAAAACGCCCCTCTGCACTCAGCTTTCTGGCACCGACAACGTCGATGCACCACTCTAGATAGGCATCGAGATTGAGCTCGGAATCCTCTTCAAATACCTTCCAGTTACGCTTAATGAAGGCCTTCAACTCTGCAAACATTTCCTCAATGGGATTGAGGTCTGGTGAGTATGGAGGCAGGTACAGCAACTTCACCCCGGCGTCGCTGCACATCTGTTCCACGCGCTCGGTATGATGAAATGATGCATTGTCCATTATAATCACAGATTTGGGCTCCGGCCACCGCCCGCAATGATGAAGCAGCTGCTCCACAAAATCTTCGAATATGGATGCATCAGTAGATCCCTGGAACACACGGGCAAGCACAACACCATCCTGGGCATACGCTGGCAGTATTTGATATCGCTGTCCGCGATGAAACCGAGAGATTTGTACCGGTGTTACTCCAACAGGGGACCAGGCCGTTCGCCTGAAGCCAACTCGCTTATCGCATCCCGACTCATCGACATATATAAAGTGGTACGAACGGAATTCAGACAGGCTATGAAAATAGCAGTCCCCAAGTCCGCATTACGCTCTCCAGCAATCCGACGAGCTGCCTTTTTTAGACCATCCAACGGATTTGAGCGCCCTCCTGATGCTGGCGGTTGTTACTACTGTCTCGAATTCATCTCATAAGAAAGTTGCCATTTCGTCTAGATACAGATCCGGTTTCGTAAGGAGATGTTCGCAAAGGGCGTTCAGCATAGGCGGGGTTACCGTTCGCGGTCGGCCGGCTTTGTTTGGAGGTGCTTTGACACTGCCGAAAAGTCGCAGGTTCGAACGAATATATCTAATGCTGCGCTCACTGCAACCAGCCACGCCAGCCATTTGAGCAGTATTCAATGATCTGCTTAAAATCATGTCGCGAATGAGCTCATGCTGAGATGCTGCTAGGTTGGGGGCCATTTGGAACATATGAACAGCCTGCTTGCAAGAGTGCGGAACTATGTGAGAAATGGGAGTGGTGCAGGAGATGAGTTATGCGAATCAGTTGACGTTAACATTAACTAGTTGCCTGTATTGTACTGCTATGTCACTGTAAGAAATCGAAAGTTCCAGAATTATACAGTGCTGGTAACACACAAAACACCATCATAACTGCCAAGGCGCTAAAGATGTACAAGTGGGACTTCTAAGCAATTAAAGAGTGTTTGGGGCGGAAGCCGATTTCGAATGTGTCGGTAACTGTACTGCCCAGATAAAAAGAGTAGGACAAAGCGTAACCTAGTGGAATATTATGAGGTTGGAGATTTCGCAAAACTACTATTAGCCTTCCGAGGCGAAAGCTAGCGCTAATCTGAGTTATAGGGAGATCCAAATTGCCACACAGCATCATGTACGCTGTGACATGACATCTTTTGCTCTTATCACATGCGTTGCTCACCAAGGTCGAAGCCCGCCCACAGACTGAAGCCTTGGCAGGTACCCATGGGCATAGGCGGGCTATGGCGCTGTTTACCTCTCATAATCTACCTTGAAATAATACTGAAGAGTGAGGCACGTATCAGACACAGTGAAGCTTCTCTATCGACGCCATAGGCACTTGTTTGTGTAAGTTGAAGGATAATTTCACGGATTCCAACTATTAGCTGGGTTCCGCGCCTCACTATTTGGCAGATACCCGCACCAAATGATCCATGGAGCAGGAAAGTGACTACGGGTGGTCCTACAAAATAAGAAAGTTTGGAACAAATATGCGAAGTGATATAGACAATATAATATTGAAGTATCAAAAGGAAACATGGGATCTAGCGGGAGCGTCTTTGTCACCCAGTTTGAAGCATATAGATAGAAGGAATACCCAACTCTCGACTGTACAAATCTCCGCAGAGAACTTGGCCAGCATTATATCTTATTATACTGGCATTAGTCCTTTATTTTTCTCTTTCTAAACGAGCCCGTTAGCCGTCACAGTAGAGTGCACAGACTGCAGATCGTTTATTCCAAATGCTATATTCTTCTCCCTGGCATGAGGGTCCAATGTTTGTATGCGGCAACGAACTGGATCCTCCTAGTACGGCTCAGAGAAAGAGAAATGGTATGGTAATGTATCCCAAGACAGCAAGGAATGTCATAACAGGCAGATAATTCTGCCGTCTATATGCGCAACACGGCGTAGAAATCATATAAAGGAGTAATGACCTGAATAGAGGACTAACAGCCTGCAGGATTTTCTATTCCAATTCTTCGAGTGTAGTTGATATCTCTTCTACTTCTCGTTCGGTCACAGATATTAGGACCGAGTATAATAGATCCATCATAGAGCCAATGATGGAGCGCTGCCCTTTGGCCGCGATTGGTTCCGCTGATTACCGGGTTAGCTTTCTACCCATTGATGAGATACGACGTTACTAATATTGTTGGAATTCCAGGATACACTACATATACGAGCATGCCATGGCCCAATTGTGCTCATGGAAGCTGGCTCATGGCATTTCGAGGTATCTCTTGAAGATATGAAGCAATCAGTCTTCGGTTGTGCGTTTCTACTATACCACGGCGGCTTCTTGGGTGACGTTCTATCTTATGCTATAAGAAATTGGAACAATGACCGATGGAACCCTCTGGCTGGGGGAGAAGGTCTGCGTGTTGGTGGCAAAAGGAGGATTGGTATGGTTGACCTGTGTCCCATCATTTTCGGCAGTGGAACGAATGACTCGGCCACCGTCCCATTTCGAGTCCTCCAAGACACAGTGCCTGGACGTCTGATGCTGTGGCAAGCCGAGAACCCGTACTATGAGTACACAGTTCGCGTGTATGTCAAGGTCTTGCTGATGCTACTTGCTGCAACGGCACATGGGATACTGAAATATGTGCAGCGGCGTGTATGTTCCTGACAGCCAGTTCAGTTACAGAAGCCAGAGTATATATATGAAAGTACTTTTTGACGTTTGGTAGAAGGAATATGTAAAATACATCAAAGGAGTGGCTCTATATCAAACACTATATATGACAAACTGTATGAAAGCCTTTCTGGTTAAGCCAGTATATTATGATGCTTGAAGCACACGCATTCAGTTCTAAGTCACCGCCGAACATTTATATGGTAAACTGGGAAAGACAACTATGCAAGTACCTTCCAGAGCAGGGGCCGTAAGTGTCCAGCTTGACGCAAAACCAAGACCAACAGTTCTGAGTGCTGCATACTTGGGGCAAACGTGATTCCACCTCAGGTATCTCGAGACATTCGAACATAGCGGGTTCTCTCTATTGGAGACCATTCCCAGTATATTCGGTAAGTCCTCTCAAAAGGGCCTTGCTTCATAACATATTCACGCTAGTACTAGCCAGGAAGGGTATTCCGAGCCTGGTCCATGATAGCAAGCCGCGATGTTAGCTGAGCAAGTGCATCAGTGATGGCCTGCATCTGGAGTCGGTTCGTCTCCATAACGGCTTGGATTGTATCTGTAGTGCCCTGGCCTTCTCCACCGCGTTCCCCTACTGAAGAACTGGCTTGTTGATTCTCATCTCCCTGGGATCCACCTGTATGTCTGCTCTTTTTGCTACGCTTAACTCTCACTGTTGGCTCAATACCTTGCTGTCCGTTGATTGCACTGTCGGCCACTGATGGCCCCTGAATCTTAGCATAACTGCGGCCAGGGAGTCGTCCACGAGAGGGCATTTGAGCCCACGGCGGAGCCATATTACGCTGTTCATAGAAAGTATTAATTTCTCGATCAGCGGCCTCCCTCCCAAGCACGTTGCGCAGGGCGGTTCGGCTCAGGATGTCCGCAGAACCGTTGTGGAAACGGACCAGGCCATACGAAGGAGGTAGAGCTCGTCGGTATTCCCAGTCAGACGGAGACATATTGGACGGAACTCGACAATCCCATCCCAGGATCTGATCATAATTACCCCGCTGGTCTTTCCCATAGCGGCTTTGCGAATAACGGACATCCTTTTTCTGTGACTCAGGGAGCTCCAGGTACAACCTAGTTGCATCATATCCAATGTCCTGCGACCGCTTCATGGCGATTCCATTAGGCTGGCTTTCCACGAAGAAAATGGTTCGCTGGCTGTCCACATGTGGCAGATAGCCAAGTATTCGGCGCGCATCGTTGGTTTTGCCAGGCCCCTGGTTATCATTACTGTCGCCGTTGCCAATGGCTGATGGGAGCTTCCAGGTTTCCGGATAGCCGTACCCCTTTCGCGCATTCTCAAACTGGCTCACAATCCTACGCAGCGTTTCCGACTGTTTTCCGCTGGCAGTTCCATCCTGGACCATGTCAGTTGCCTTGTTATATTCGTTGCGGACGCCCGTCAGCAGGTCTATCTTGATCAGAAAGTCATTTTCAGGGCGGCTGTGTTTCCGGTTCTCTTCTTTAATTCTCCGGTTGAGGTCGTTGATTTTTTCACGCGTCTCGTGGACGACGGACGTGTCTTTTGCTGCGAGATATTCATTGACATAGGTAGTAGCTTCAGAGTAAACTTCCAAAACGGCGTGGTCAGGGGTCTCTGGTCCATCTTCTTCATCAGCTGAGTGAGCCTCGCTAGACTCGTCCCCCGAAGCATTGTCCGCGAACTCCTCCCCGAAGAGGTCATGTGGATCGATGCTTCCTTTGTTCTCATAACGGTCATGCTGTTTATCAAAGGCGGCCCGCTCTTGCGAATTGCTGAGCACTTGGTAGGCTTGGCCAACCTCTTGTCGGGCAGACTTGTCAGTGATAATCTAATAAGACCTTGTGGCAGCCACGACGATGATCACGATGTTGCTGACCACTTGAACACTCACTTTTGAATGCGATTTCTGCGTCATCATACTTATTATGGTCTGGGTGTATCAGCAGGGCCAAGGTTCGATAGGCTTGTCGGACATCCCGTGCGTCACAGGTCCTCTCAAGTCCCAGCACGCCGTAATAATCCTTGTCACCGCAGTTCCGGATCCGCGTCGTGGTCGCGCGCTGCTTGAGGCTGTAGCCCTGACGGTGCTTTTCCCTACGCTTTTGAGGTTCTACTGCATCCTCTTCTGATTGATGCATTTGTACATCCCCGTCCGCGTCCCGACGTGATGAAGAGTCTTCCCTGGCTTGTAATGGTGAGAACTTGTTCTCATTGCTTTTATCTTTCGTGCCACGAGGAACGTTCCTCTTAGGCAGTTTTTCCTTTCGACCCATGGCCGCCGAGCGCTAGTGAGCGCCGGGTGGTCAAATACCAAGTTGACAGAAGAATATGATATTCGTAGGACAAGGTTTAAGAATACCCTGGCGTGTGCGGTCACTGGCTTACACAGTATTCCCTAGTCTTCGTGCAGGGCAGTATGTAACATCAACTGTCATAGCTTTTATACTACAGTTCCTTTGACCAGGCGCTGGATAGCCCGCGGAAGTTGCAGATGTTGAATAGGACATGTGAGCGACTATATTGTAGTATTCACCATCCCTACTTATTGGTTCATATCCGCTGGTTCAAAGGAGACAAGCAAGAAATGTATTTGTCTCTCATTTGGTATTGAACGTAAGTTCTGCTTTGACTACATGTGTCTACAAGCCTCTCAGGCATGGTGTATATCCCACTTCCAGATGGAGCAGGACGTGCACTCCTGTCTCTCCAGAATGTAACCATATTTGTCATCTGTTGCGTGCCTCAGAAACAGGAAAAACGCCTACGGATGCCTTGCCAGAGCAAAATAAGGTCTAGCATTGAGGGAAAGTGGAAGTACATCCCGACCGGTGTGGAACCAGGAAGCAGTAGTACTTATCTTGGAAAAGCCATCTTTGCACCATTGACTCTCCTGATAACGAAATATCAATTTGCCCCTGCCCTCAGGCTTGTCTGTGACCCAGTAATGTTAGATGACCTTAATATCACTCCTGTTAAAATGAAGACAGTTCTATTTTCTAGCCTACTGCACCCGAGGGCATGAAAGTCCGCAGACAAGACCTGAACCCAGACACTCCAGCCCGACCTAGTCAAACTCGGGAGACACATGAATTCCGGACAGTATGTGAGCGATTAGAGTAGGTTTGACAAGACCCTCCTGTGAGTTACAAAGATTGCGTCAATCGGACCTCAGTATACTTAGCAGTTATGGCTTTTGCTCTAGCTAGGTCCTGATCAAATTTGTCCGTTTCAAGTAGGAGACCAAGCGCTGCATGGTTAATCCGCTCCGGGGAATATTGTACAAGGCAATAACAAGACAATGATCAATAAGGTATCCCCATAATAAGAACCATGTTATACGTAATATGTGATTGGTTTAACTCTCTGTAATAAGAAAGCTTACTTCGGTGCAGCGGCCACAACTATTTTCGGGTCGCAGCTCATCATGGTCTGAAAAAAGGTGAGCATGGTCTAATATTCTGCCAGTTACTTCACCGCCTATTTCAGACCACTCCGAGCCTGTTCTTGGCAAAAGCTCATCGTGGTCAAGACTCTTAGTTTTAGACCACGATGAGCCTATAACAAGCTATATATCAGAATTTCTAGGGTATTTAAGGATTTTAGGGTATTTAGGGTGTTTATTAGGGTATTTTATTAGGGAGTCTTTTTTTTTTTTTAAAATACTTTAAGTGCAAGATTAAAATGTGCATATTTTTAGTATATTGAATATATGCAATTTTTATGAAAGAAATAGACCTCATCATGGTTAAGATGGAAAAGGGTTGTTCCGTATTTAGTGCTAGACCACGCGGAGTTTATTTCAGACCACGCCGAGCTGTAAGCCCAACTATTTTTAGTTCAGTTTTGTTGGAGAGTATGAATCAGCAATCGTGTTACAAGTGCACGCTAAGCCGCATTTGGTGGTAGAAGATGACGCGTGGTAAGCTAGCCTGTCTTGGCACATTATACCCGGAAGTCTTGATAATGTGCCACCCCAACTCCATAGAGTCTGTCACAGAAGACCAAGTAAGGTTTTCCGCTGTTATAGCTGTTGAGATGGTCGGTAAAATAGGGAAAATGTCTGAGCTTGGACTAGGTATTGCATGGTGTGGTAATATACCAGCATGGATGCCGCCAGTCTTGGGTAAGGAGCAATCCGGCTATGTTTTATATACCCGTAGAAGGATAGATTCGAAGGAGATGAATTATGTTCCGTTTACTGTACTAAGAATCTAAACATCTACCATAACGCCAAATACAAGTGCTCGATTGTTTCTTTTGATCCTGGTGGGACAATGTTTATTTTGCAGACAGAAGATAGGCGATACAGCTAGGAAGGGAAGACATCAAAGAAAAAGGTTCGAACTCTCATGCCGATCGTATCCCGCTTTCCTTCTATGAGGGGGTTATGGGAACAGCGCTCAGCATTCTGTATAAGTGAAATAGGACTGCACATCGGTCTCCGTGAGCAGTGGCATCGATGTGGGTCCCACTTGTAGAGTTGGTTCCGGCAGGACATGAGCAAGGTTATTGCTCGGAGCGGAGGGCTCTCCAATCATTGCTCGGCCGTCTGCAAACATCTCCGCAGTCGGGTCCAAAAAGTGCTCGATAGGCTTGTTGGACTGATCAATCTTCGCTGGTTGACTGACAGCGACTCCGAAGCTCTCAGGCGTCAAGAGGCTGGCCGATGGGAAGAGTCGCCTCTATAGATAGATCAATTAGCGTCCAAATGAGCTGACTGGCAAGTATTTCACGTACAATCTGTGCATATGTCGGCGGAAATTTTCGGTCTGGGGTGCTTCTGTACTCCGTTATACCACCTCGGCGGTCCTGGATGAGCATGTATACCTTGGCGTCGGCCAAGAGAGCGTAGTCGTGAAGACCCTGGGTAAGACGGTCTTTTCGTCGCTTAAGCCGTTCCTGAAGGTTTTTGACTCTTTTTCTTTCCTGCTCTTGCTCCCGCTTTGAGGCCATTGGATCTATCCATGCAGCATTCCAGTCCTGCGTGCTGATCTGGAACCATCTGCCTGCAGCGGGAGTTCTTTGACTATTATGGCTTTTGGCCAGAGTCACTCAGCTCCTAGAGCTGATCTATAAGAGTGGCATTCGCGCACTAAAAGCCATGTCTCTGACGCGTTCCCCACGCTAGCCGTAGGACGGTCTGATAGCGATCAGCACACAAAGTCTGGTTGCTTTAATGATTGTGGATATCGCGGAATATACATGTGTTTCCCGGATTGAACATGGATATATGCCATTGTAAACAAATTGATTAGAAGTTCCAAATTTTTGTGCGTATGTGCTGGAAGCCTCGTTTTCTGTCAACCGAACTGGATGCCTTCGTAATCCTCAGGACATTGTGATAAACCTGATATACTTTTGGCCTTATAGATCTACATTTTGTGGCTGAGATAATAGAACATAAAGATTGAGTTATTTTAAAACCCAATCGCCGGCTGTACAGTAATGCCAAGAGATACTGTAGATTAGGGGATCAGCGTTGTGACATGTTGGGAAATAGCTCTGAAAGAAGTGGGAGTAGAATTTATGCTGTGTATAATTACCTTGAGCCTAGTTAAGGTCGTTTCTCAACTTCATCGCAACAGGCGTTGTGGCTAGATGTTTCGAGTTGCTGGACGACAAAATTTGTGGTTGTTACAGCATAGTAGAGGTTTCAAGGCTGTGCCACTGCGCGGAAGTGGATCTTTCCAGTTGAGTAACTTTTCGAATAAGCCATGTTCGCAACGGCAAAGGCAGCCGCCTGGGGAGTCCACTGAAATATACTGGTAGATTGATGGCAAGAATGACATATAGTGATAGTACTTTGATGCATCCAACTGCCGCAGAGCAGCCTCTAGTTTGGCCCCAGCAGTGTAGCAATGCGACTTTCTTTCACACATACAACCTGGTAGTGGTTTTCAACGACCACTTTATGCGACTCCAACCGTGGAAACATAATAGAGGCCCGCGGAGCGTGGAGAGAGACAAAAGTTACAATACATATATGCAAGCCAGAAATCCCTCACTTCGCCGTAGGAGGCTGTTGCTCTGATATGACGTCCATATGATGTAGACCGGCGGACGTTGCTAAAGCGTGGTTGTTTACTTGCGAATGAGAACTCTCGCCTGATTGTTGTATCTTGATATAGACTGACTTACATACAGTATTACTGAGATAGCAATATGTTGGAGTAGTGTCTGGCTCAGTTCGCATTCGTAAGAGCCTGAAGATAGATGATCCATACACTTGTAAGCAGCTATATTATGACTGATACTCATGAGTTATGAATCCCGACCTATTCGGCGGTATCCAAGTAAATAAACGTAAAATATATTCTCGAAATTTAATGTAGAATTAGCTAGTGAGCTCCTATGTACTTATTGTGCAAATAAGATGTTAAGAGTCAAGAACGTTCGTGGTGGTTATTCTATCCCAGCGGCTGATGACATTGATTGATCTATGAGACCAAAAAGCAGAGTAAGGGGTAGCTGAATAAGCTTTTGTTCTCCGCTGGGTTTAAGGAGTTTGCTTCCAATGGCTTTTCAGGGCACATGCTGTTTTCCAACACAAACCACATTCATACATCGGTGCCTGGCTGGTGCTGTCAATCTGACACGGGAAACTTGACTTGCATAGACAACAAATGCGATGGCCACACGACATATTGATTAGAGCTTCAGCTGAATCAATGCACATATGGCAAAACCTCATGCTTTTTCTGTATCCCACTGCCTTCCGCTGCTGCCTGGTCTCGTCAATGAGCTCTTGCTCCTTTTCCAGTCGCTGGCGTAGAAATTGAATGCGTGCCCTGACTCCGTGGAAGTCGTATATCCCCGCAGAACTATTGCTGAAGTAAGGTGCATCTTCTAGGGCTGGTCCAGTTACACGGCAACATATCAGAGCTTGGTGAAGCTGATGCTCGTTTTCGAGTAACCACCGGGTTTTCAGCTTTTCGTTCAAGCGGTGCGTGAGCGAGATTTCAAGCCAAAGATATCCCGCATATCGCCTCTGAGTATCGCGATCATGGCAGTCCACTGATTGGGCTTTATTAATGTTTAACATCGTCACCGGTATGTGATTGAATACTGTTGCCGTCAGCTTCTTAGACTTATACATGCATCTGATTGCAACAGATACTTATCTCTGGGGAGCATTCACCTGCTGATCAAGATGGGGAAGGTAGCAACAACAGAACCAGGCCGTTGAAGAACAGAGTTACTTCTACTGACATCAACGGGTTCGCTGCTTGAAAATATACGGGATGGACAGTTGTGAGATGCAGTACTAGCATTTCACTAAGAATATCCGTTACTAGAACGAGGTGTATTCACATGCAATAACCTTTGATCGTGCATCCCACAATGTAAGGATAGCATATGGAATGCATGTATGCACTTGTTGCTGATCATAGGAGCTTTCTGTGCGGTTCATATACATTCCCCAGTCATGGCACACCAATCTAACCCTGGCAAAGCTGGGTCGCGTTTTCCTATTGAAGATGAGGGATCAATGTGGCTTACCTGTTTGGTTAATACCAAGTAGAAGAATATAGAAGTTTGGGAAATTGATCAACTTCAGTAGTACAATAGGGCAGGTATAGTTAACACCGAGGACACAGTATCTCACTCAGACAATGACCCTGATATCAGGGTTTAGCAGTGTCTGAAAATCCGCCACCTGGGTATTCCAGCTATAAGATCAATTGCGTCAGTTCTCTGTTCAGTAAGATGCGCACAATTTTAAGAAACTGACGCCTCTATTCAAATGGCAGAGTCGCCAAAACTGATGCAGTTTCGGCCCAAAGCAACCGCAGAGATACGGTACCAATACCATCGATAAAGTATGCAGGGCAGTCGGCGTTACATCCGGCTAAAGAGAAAAGCCCTATGCGCCTGTAGAAGGCCTTTACAATATTAATAAGAACCAAGGTTCGCCTAGAAACTGCTGCAAGTCCTGTCTTAGTTTCTTGAAGAGCGTGGAGTGTCGTCGTAGGAGCTGTATTTATGATGTTCCAACAAGTGGCCTTCCTCCCGGCTCTTCTGTCCATGGCGGCTCTTCCGGCATTGAGGTGGGTTGCGTACAGCATAGGCTTGTCGGGATGACTGTATATGCTGACAGGGTCTAGCTGCGTGTTACCCCCATCCCTCACATCGCATGACGGTACTGCGGTCGCGCAACACACATCTACTGCCACCGTGGACACCGGCAGGACCACGGCAGCAGTCGTCACCCAAACTGTATGGGTAACAACACAAAGCCCTGTAGGGTTAACCAACCACCCCGGTGCTGCGGCAACAACCAATCCTGATACACATGTGGGACTGAATCCGAAGCCGACGGCCACCTCCATGGAAGCCACTGCAGCATCAGCAGTCGATCAGATGACAGGGTCGTCCTGGCGGTCACAGACATTATCGCAAACAACTTCCCGGCCGCCAGAGTCTCAAACACAGCAACACTCATCCCAGTTAGACGAGGCAAATTCCGAGACTGGTAAAAATTCGACGGCCCCTCTTCCCGAACATGCCGAATCCTCGTCAAGCCTAACGGCATCGCAGACAACCGGTCCGCAGCCGAACAGCACCGCCGATATTATCTTCACCGACACCACAGCCACCATTCACCTGTTCATCGTCGATGTGGGGGCTATGCCCATAAACGGCAATGACGGCAATCGCAGTAGCTCGCTGTTCGAACCATCGCTTATTGTAGCTCAACCGGGCGACACTGTAGTCTTTCGCTTCCACGGACCCTACACGCTCTACAGGTCTGGTGCGCAAGACCCATGCCACGCGCCCCGGCTGAGCCAGAACCCTGTGACAGCGAATGGGATCGTCTCATCCTATCAGGTGCCGGTTACTTCGTGGGAGCCGGTTTGGTTTTCGGCAAGCTTGAGTGATAATCCTCATCAATGTGATAATCAGACAATCTTTGGCCTCAATGTTGGTGGGTATAATACCTCACACAGTTGAACACGGGGGTCCTTTCTGTCAGCCCCGGGAACGTTTGGATCCGTTTTATTGCCGGTTTATTATTCTTTCTTCAGGGCCTAGCACTTCCCTTGCCTAGGCCTGTTCGTCTATGGCTGCTTCTACCTTAGAAAACCTGGAGATGTAGATAGATAGAAACTGTAACTGGTTGTTCCACTGTAATCCATTGATCAGAAAAGTCTTCTCTTCATTGTGTGTATTAAAGGGTATGACAAAATCATGTTCTGCCGTGCCATTGTCCCGTAGACGTTTCTTTCGGGTGTTTTATCCACATACTAGTCAGTCCCGCCTCCCTGTCTTCCCTTCTGGTATATTCTTCACTTTTCAGTCTCCCAACTTACATATCGGTATCCGTTGCGACACGGGAGTTGTTCATCAGAAGACGCCTCATGCGGCTAGAGATACCTGCTAATAAGCAACACCTAGCATTGGGATTCATCCATGCTAAGGTTATATGGAAGACCAAACTCTATCTTAGGTGGATAAAAGAGGCCCGTGAAATCATGCTTCTTGGAGTTTTCACCGTTTCTGCAATGCATATGCTGCTTTGAAGGATGTGAATACTCATATGCTATTAATCTAGTATTGTGCGACAAAGTGTAAGCAGCTGACACTATTGCAGCGCAAACATACACTCAGTCAGCCTAAGTGATTGGATAGATAGACCGTCTGCTGTTCTAGAAGTTGAAAAATAATATAGCTCTATAAAGCTATCTTGACTTTTACCAAACCCTATCAGTTTCCACGGGCTCTATGGCGCTCCTTCCATTAGCTGACATCCTTCCAGGTACGTTTTGGAGTTTCGCGATCTAGAGACCAAGAGGTATATGTCAAGGTCAGCTGTTTATGTTGTGACAGGACAACCCCCTTTGAATAGGGAAAACACAGACTAGGTGGCCTATATCTCATGGGATGTGTGTATCCAGACGCCGCGCAAGTAAAATCCGACCGCTCTCGCAAGACTATGTATTTCACTTATGAATCACTGCGGCTGCCGATAGAGAATTCAAGATGGGTTTGCACTGCGCACCCATGCGTAGCGTAGTTGTCATCTGGGTGCATGTAGACCTCATGACATTCATAGACCCCGGCAGCGCAGCTCACCACTGGACAAGAAGGGTCATTCGACGTCACCGTTATATCATGTTGGAAAAGATCGGAATCGTGGTCCAGGTCGATGTATGACACATCCCAATAGATGATCGCGTCCATTTTGGTATACTCAAATTGCAGAACACTGCGTTGATTTGGCTCAGTGACTAGTTTGATTGAAATACCGCCACCATCCACCCTGGTTCTCCACGACTCAAAATACTGTTCCTGGTAGGGAATTACGATCATTGGACCAGTTGTGTTAGAGACCGACCATGCAAAGATATTCTTAGCAAGATAATTAGAGATAGTAACTCCGGGGAGATACTCCTGGCGCCGGGAAGCATCATTGCTTGGCTTTGGTGGCATTCCAGCCACCAGCACAAATATCCCAAACATGGACGTCACGGTAGCCATCTCTGATAGTGACTTTGCTCATCAGTGTGTCTTTCAAGAAGCTTCTTGTCAACGATGTAACAAATGTGCCTGGCAGTAGTAGTACCTCAGTATATAAGGGCAGTGTTTGTCTTTATAATAGCTGATACTATACCATCATCGATTACGGCAGCACCCTGGCCGGATTGCTGGTGATGTTAATGGCTGATAATACTGAACGACAATCGAGTATTTACTATCAGCCGTAAGTCGTTGTTGTTTCTCACCTACGGGACTGGATGATTTGGGTTACCTTGGTCTTATCTTTAACAAGAGGCACGTGTCCGTTTACAGTAGAACAGGATGTGTCAAGCCAAGCGAGTCTTACATATTCGGTGGTTTCATCTTCTGCATTGTAAAGCAGATGTCACCGTGCTAAACCCTGATATATGGGATAGAATTCATTTTAAGCACACCTTTTTCTGCAGTGGGATC
The DNA here is from genome assembly GCA_003850985.1 of Aspergillus awamori. Classification (NCBI taxonomy): domain Eukaryota; kingdom Fungi; phylum Ascomycota; class Eurotiomycetes; order Eurotiales; family Aspergillaceae; genus Aspergillus; species Aspergillus awamori. The sequence continues at coordinate 687,166 of BDHI01000022.1, forward strand.
ATACGCTTGTCTGCCCTCACTGGTGATGATGAGACGCAACACCACTATTTGAACAAGATACGCATCCAAAGCCAAGATCAATAGTAGCACAAACAGCAAGGAGAGTATACATGTAGTCCGCCTAGGTTTTCCGTACATGAAACCCGCACTAGCAATCTACCCTTTTCAGCCTGCAGGAAAAATGGCCCCATTCCTGCAGATTGTGCCCGCAGCAACAGCTCCCATTGGCACAAGCCTTCCCGAATCACACAAGAAGAATGAATGACCATCACTAGAACATTGCATTACACCAGGTGTGCAGACATGCCCAGTTATATCGGGCTTAGTGCCAGTTCCTGTCGAGTATCTTAACCCCGTAGAATCGGCAGGAATCGTGGATGAGCTAGAGTCCTTCTTAGTGACCGTGTAGGGTGCCGATTGCGTGCTCAATGTGTTTTCTCCTGGTGGTATGATCCCAGGCCTAGTCGTAGTTAGGGCTGGCCGGGGGATAAAAGACGCCATCGTAGAAGGCGAGCTGGCAACCGAACTTAGAAAGGCAGCCGAGCTGCTGCATGTATATCCAGTTCCACCAGCAACGGTGCCTTCGATACTATCACCCGGCATCGGGAAACTCACTTCCTCGCCTTCGATTGTGACACACTGTCCCTCGCCGTTTATATTGGCGAGGAAGATGGGGGGCCGCTCCAGCCATGAAGCCTGCTGCATCTCTCCCTGCAGCGCCCCGACATCTGATATAGGAGACTGAATTGTCACTTGCGCGCAATTCATGTACATTTCCCGGTTTCCAATCTTGTTAAACCAGGTCCATGCCAGCAGGGCCGGCCCATGCGGTGCATCTTCCGGGATTCGAAAGGAATAATGGAGAGGTTCCGGGCAATGGCCGAGAATGGAGTGGATGACATGGAACGTCTCACCCATGTCATACGACAAGGAAATCTGGCATGACCCACCGCCATGAGTTGCGGTTCCGGCTAGAGTGATTGCATATTCCTGTCCGGCTGTATACTCGGCAACTGAGTCGAAGGGATCGCGAGCGTAGCCCTTGCAAGGAAAGTCCGACCCCGTTGCCGATAAGGGTGAGGTGTAGGAATAATCTTTGATACTACTGTTGGTATTCAGCGGGCTACGGATAGGTAAAGGATCGCTCATCTGGATATGGGCGGCAGTATACGTGATGATGCTACTGCATACCACCCATAATATTTTCATGATTGCCAGTAGATGCAGGTTTGGAGCACAACGAGCTCTTAATGGTGGTGGAAGAAGATGCTGGCCTTCCCGGTGTGGCGGATACATATTGTAGTGCCCAACTTGGGGAAAATGGGACTTCTTATACTAATCCAGTAAGACATACAAGGGACTCCTTACAAGGGACTTTTTACAGGGGCTGTTACACATTGCATACACCGCCTTGATAGTACTACTAGCCTTGGTATAGGTTGCATTCGAGGCCACCCTTCCTTGCCGCTTTTAAAAGCGCTCGGAATGAAGTGTCTACTGCATGTGCAATTCCATCACTTGCTTGGCTGAGGAGCGCGCGCATTGCTCACTCTGCCCTAGGATATACCACAAGGCTCATGTTTAGGCTGATGGCTATAGCTACTATTCGTATTAAAGAGCGCAATGTCATCGACGAACCGCGCGATATATAGGCTATGACTCTTCCGATGTGACAACCACTGATTGGTCTAACAGCTCGCTAGTCGTCTGTGTGGTCACGGTCGCCCGTTCCTATGATCCCGTGGTGTTGTCTGGAGAGATAGCCCTCCTCCACCCCCAAATATTCTTTGTGTATGGATGGTGGCCATCTCAAACGAAGTTACCACATTGCTTCTGTCAGATGAAAGTAGCTGTTTAGCACCTTTACCCCGAAGCTTGTCTCTAGTAATTGCTGAATATCCTAGCGCTATGTCCGGGGGTTTTGCCTTATCGTTAAGGAAAATGTTGAATTCCAGCATTGAGAAATGAAAGTACATTCTGATTCAAGCCAGTCTCAGCACGACTTATTCCAATATGTCTCTGTAGTGAAGATGAAAGACATTGCGAATTCAACTGCTGGATTACACTGATACTAGCCATGGCGCTACGCTTACCCGGTATTAGAGTATATATCATATATTGTTGCACGTACTACGCGACTCCAATGAGGCCCCACTGAAGCAGTCCTTCCTGAGTGATTGCTCAATCAAGCGACCTCTACAGTAAATCACTGACAGCAATGAATTCCGAGCATGTAGATTCAGCACCTATAGTGCTTCTTCTACGGCAGAAGGTCAGAACCTTGTTGGCTGTTGAGCTCTGGTAACCATTTGCAACCTTTCATCGAGTCCTTGAATTGTGTTTTTAGCAGTATATTCCTGGCCAAGTCAAGCCATCCCGTGGATGATCTGTGTACTGTAACCAGGCTGTGAATGATAAATCCATAACAGGTGTGCTCCCTTCTCTACAGCAGCACGCATGGTAACACATGTATACATACCACAGGTATAGTCTTATCATCGTCCCAAGGCAGAGAGCTTGACTCAATCTGAGCCTACTCCATGTATACTTGCATCTGTTCTTATGGAGAAAAAGCAATAGATAAGGTGAGACGGGGATCGCTCATGGTCATATAGAGCAAGACTATTTTCCATCGGAAGTCACTGCTTCAAACGTCCTATTGCTGCACTCACAGATCCCATGTGGGTGGATGTAATCCGGGATTGCATGCTTTGCTACAGCAACCTGATGCTCGTATTTGATTTGTTGCAAAGCCACAAGCTGGATAATACCGAGGAGAATAGTGGCAGCAACTGCAAATGCGCCTGTCACCGCTGCTGTGGCAATTGCCATCACGGACCAGGTCCGGTTTCGTGCTGTATATACGTTCAAAAACGTATTGACTAAGCCCGTCACGGAGTGGATGAGGGTCGGCCTAGTTTCTGTTAGTGCCTTTAACCTGGTAGAGGTGAAGGTACACTACAGGAAAATCTGGCGCGTCGGCCAGATGAGATTCGACCGCCACCTCCACCAAAGCCAGCCGCAGCCAGCGGTACCGAGGGCGCATGACGCTACGGCTAGGCCGAGGAGAGGGGGGTTCTCGATAGCATCAGATATCATCTCATTATCCCGTCTCCGGCCCTTCAATCCATCAACCAGCGCGGTGTCTTGCAGCGTAGAAAATGTGCCTGGGAAAACCAAGAATCCCGCTAGGAGAAGCCAGGTACAGCTGGATGCAATCAGATTATGCAGTATGGGTATTCTCTCTGTCTCGAGCAGCATATCAACGTAACGGCTCTGGATGGCGGGGTTGGTCGAGCTTGGAGACTCGCTCAGATGGTCAAGCCACCGTCGCCATCTATATGCTTCCTTTCGGGCTGTCGATGGTTTTGCCGCCATAACCGTAGTGCAAGGGAGCTCGTGGTCTGTATAATCTGATTGATAACAGGGGACAAGATGAGCCATGACAGGAATCTGTTCAGCTGCTGAGTTTATATCTGCCGTGAGAATGGATAACATCCTATATCCTAGGAACGTGTCGTGTTCGTGGACAAGACTACGCCTCAGCTCCGGCCGCATTATATACACCACATTCTGATGAGAAAATTACTCTCTCATTCCAGGTCCTTTGGTCAGCTAGTTAGAAAAGCTATTTCGTGAGCTTCAGCTCATGGAATATCTGACAAAATGACTCATAGAAAGTCAACAAGCTGGACCGATACATATAAAAGATGCTGCCTCCTGCAAAACAACTTATGCCAGACCTACTGTACTGTGTTTCCTGAGTTGTCAATTCTGCTCTTGCGGGCGGAGCAGACCGCGCCTGTTCTTCTGATCTATAAATAGGCTACATAAACTTGTACAGATCTGTTAAGGCGTTGTCAGACACATTGCACTTTCATGTGAAGTATGACTTGGGCCGCCAGATGTATCTGATATCTTCCTAATACTACGACACCACCCTTCCAAACGAACCATATTCTCGTAGCCCCAACGGAAAGTTGTATTGTACCTCACTTGAAACGGATTTTCTAGATATTGGCTTTACAGCTGATCCGGAAACCGGTATCACCACTTCCACTCTTTGATTTCACCTACCCCAACGCGCGTCCACGCTAGACGAAGCTTGGCCTTAGATGAAAGCATGGCTCGGTGTAACATTACAGTATACAGTGTTGACATGTACTACGTAAGATGGCAATTGATCAGTTGTCAATTGACAGACGACTATCTAAATTGAAAGCAAGTGGCGAACCAGAGGCAATTACTGAATGATCCAGAGATCACAAAGAGTTTATACTATACATAGCTAAGACCAATAGGCTCATACATCCGAGGCCCTTCGTTTCGAAGAAACCAGAAAACAAGCGAGAACAATACACAACTCAAAAATATGTAAGAGCGGTTTGGCCAAGACATCTAAATTCCTTCTAGCCTACAAATCTAGCTACTTTACTATAGCAGTGTGAACTCCGTCACAGCGGCTATGTCCGAGTGTGTAAGGCTTAGGGGGTCGAGCGGGTCATGCCTTTTTCGGAAAACATCTACCCCACCGGGACCGAAACCCCGCATCAGAACCGGAATATGATTTGTGTGATTTCCAATAAGTGAATAGCGGGCCCGCTTTTAAGAACATGAAATAGTAGCGCTTTTGCGACAATTCTGAAGCCAACTGTACATAATAGTATATTAAGGCAAGGAATCCAAGGCTAATACTATATAATAATCCGTCGAAGGTTAGTGGTCTGATTCGCTCTCTATAAACGTCCAACACGATCACCGCCTTTTCTTTTCCCAACCTATGATACGACCTCTCCGGAGATGACTATCATTGGTAATCGGCGACACAGAAGGACATTTTGGTGCTGTCAAAACTGTCAGCCACTCCTTTCCGCGACAAACGAGGTGCATGCCACATATCGGGAGAAGCTGCTTGGGTTTTGAAATACTCCCTCCCACACCGTAAATGGCTGGACTTTGTGCAGTGCAGATCTTTTTCTGGCTTGCAAAAGAGTACTGTGTCCGTAGAGCGCTTTTCTCAAAGAGTCTCCGAATAGTTCTCCCCGAAAGAACGAGGGTCTCTTGAGGCAAGATGGCGTCATGCACATAGAGCGCTATCTCTGGGATCTTCATCTCCCGCTTGTTTGGGCTGACGAAAGTGATTTCTGGGAGGATAAGTTTGAATTCAGTTGGCTCATAACGATAACCTTCTCGTAGAGACTTAAAAAGAAGATCTTGGAAATATTGAAGGTCGCCTGCATCATCGTTCGTCGATAAAAGGATGTGATGTCGATGAGAGCCTCTGTAGCTGGGCCTCCCGATCTCATGTAATTTTGGTCCCACAAGAACAGGGCAGGCCCCTAGCTCGAAAGCTTTATCAATCCATCCATCGCTCTTGAAAATCGCTCTCCAAAGTATATTTTCTTGGCTTTCACTGAATAGAAGGGCATCTGCCAGCATCTTGGTGGAATTTGGGCTAAGTAATGCCGTTATGAGATCAAAGACTTCCCGTGAAATCTGACTCAAATTGGGCATTCTGAAAGAGTGAAGGTATGAATTGGATAAGAAACCGGCAATCTGTAAGGGTTTTAGAGACTTATTCCGAAGACCAGTGACAGGTTTAAATGTTAATTTTATACCTTCCGACCAGGCGCCAGGCAGTTAATTAGCCCTCCGAAAAGCGTGAATCTTGCGAGGACGCCTCCCATCAGCTTCTGGGCCTTGCCCTATAAAGCATCACATTGCTGGTGTAATCTGGGTAGGATTGAAGGGCGAGGAGCATATTCTGCTTCGGATCATATCGATGTGTCCTATCCTCAGGGTAAATCTCCTTGAAGTTGTAGGTTTCCTTCATCACCTGTGGAGGGAAGAAGAAGAAGAAGAAGAAGAAGAAGAAGAAGAAGAAAAAAAAAGGTCTAAACAGCCAGTACCTACCCAACATGAAATGATAGGGCCAAGGGGCTATGTCATTGACCTGAGTAATTTGCTCCGAAATAACATAGAGCGTACCGACCAATTCACAGTAAACTCGATTGCTTCACAATCGCCTAGTGCTATTTGATATTGCCTTATCATGATTAACGATCTGTAACGACCTGCTCGTAATCTCGCCGCGTTCGATCCCCGCCTAATCAAATCCTAGCTTGGGTTGCGCTGGTATCAGGAAATCAGTACATATTCTCGGAAAGAGTCAATCTGGTTGTCTTGTGATGTGGAACGTGGGGGAAGGATATTCTATGCTAAATTTTATGCCCATTACGGCGGGCATTGGCTATTTCGAAAGCTTGACTTTGACAGGCAAAGAATTTCGCCTGAACTGATTAGTTTACGGAAGCATGGATACAGTAGTTGGTCCTCGGTCACCATTACTGCTGGTTATGATCCGTCGTGGCACGAAAGATACTCGCAGCTCCCGCTTTCAGATTAATCACATAATACGCGAATGGCATAGGTTTATCAGGGCAAAGGAACATTCGCTGGTTACTAATCCATATTTGCCCAGCTCTGGCGATCAAAATCAATACTGTACCGGCATGTGTCACCATAATTAAGGGTCCTTCTACATGTACATATACCGTGCGTGATTATCTGTGCCATTTGTGGAGATCAGTCAGTCATCCTCCAGTTTGCTTAGACGTCTTCCAAAAAAAAAAAAAAACTACAGTATGTACAACGTTCCGAAAAAAAAGAAGAGACAAGACTAGTCCTTGGATGACTTCGCTCGCATATCGCCAGTGCCACAGCGGAAACCCCATTCTGCCAACTTTGGACGCTTGTTCCCGCTTAATGATGGGAGTGAAGCAGACGTCTTCATAGCCCGGGCTAAGACGATGCTGCAGACTGTACCAGCCTCCATATGGTATGCTGCTTCGCTACCTGAGGCGGTCAATCAATCGCAGTGGTCGGTTTCCGCGCGGTAGCCGATCATAGTCACTGCTGTACTTCCATACTGGCCGGCGGGAGGCCCGGATCTGCAATGAGGCAGATCAGCACTGCATCAACTATGATACAGACTGTTTCTCCAGCGCTATCGACATACATACCATTTGGCGGTCCAGCTGTTCGAAAAGCGCAGTGTTGGATGATTTGAACATTGTGTCGCGCGCCCCGGTGCAGATCACGACCCAAACACCGACTCCAAATTTGCTGAGCTCATGGCATTTCCGGAATATGGTCTCTCGACGACGGGAGACATTGCGTACTCCTCGGATGGTACTGTTTCTTTCCGTCATGTCGGGCAGTTTCTGACTGGAACCCCGCAGGAACGAACAATGCGATCAATACATGGCAATGCCATACTTTATAGGTACCTTTGTTATGAAGGCGCGGTATAGATGATTGATCTAATACTCTTATCAGGCATAATCACAAACCCAATTTGACAAGATCTTCTCTTTAGGGTTGCAGCGAGTAGGTGAATCCGCCATCTGTTGCCACAATCCACCGTAGACCGAACGCGGGAGATACGCTAGTCCGTAGCAGGAAAAGCGTATCGCACGTATTACCCTACCCCGATGCGGCATAGCCATGTACACCGGTCGCTCGTACTGATCGCGGAATAACCATATACCCGAAGGTCTCCACTACGGGTCAGAGCGGCTGAGCCGCCTGTGTATGCAGGCAAGTCATACAACCGGGGGCATACACAATCAATTAGTGTTTTACTCACGAGAGGTTACAGCACATCTTTGTTGCAAAAAACGTATGCTGGAGAATTACATCTTAGAAGGATGCTCTTGCGTCAGCCCCAAGGCAATTCGTACATCAACAAAGTAGCGGACCTAATAGTTTGGGCAGCCTCATGATCTTGCAGGCATGGACGGTTACTTTGAAGGAGCTTTTGTCATGGAGACCTTGTCGAGTGTCATGGAAACAGTACAGCCAGCTGAAACACCTGTTGTGCCGCACCTACAGTATCTGAGGATCATGGGACACATACAGACTCCTTTCGGGGCCCGCTACCGTGTCCTTTGTTCTGTGAGAAATGCAAAAGCTCCTCTCACCTACATGTCCGAATATAGAAGCATCTCGCGTCAGTCACGCCCAAGGTCGCGATCCCGTCGGTTCGAGCGCGAAGTGCATGGCTTTCAGATACCCGCTCTGATGATCTGCGAGTACCACACAGCCCTTCGCCGCAGACAGGCCCGATACCAAACCCTCCGACCACGCCAGTTGCCGGAATGCGGAGCCAGCCAACTGTCGGGGAACATGCGGCCCGAATTGTTGCCCGACATACGTGAACTTACATGGCCCGCTTCCTGGCGTGCTCCACGCGAACCGTCGTGTCGTCGCGCGGGAACATATTCTCAGCGACATCATGTTGGGCTTCGCAGTATTCCAGGGTTACAGCACTGTGGCAGAGATAACATGCCCCGTTAAGGTTTCTGCTGGGCTGTGTGAGAAGGACTTCTACAAAAGGTCTAATAAGAGATATTGAAACATTCAATGTACAGTACTCTAGATCCACCCACAAGAGTGCCTTTCTCGCGCTCTTTTTACCCCACAGCGATAAAATAAATGTTATTGTATCCTCCTCGATATTCACGTCCGTAACAAAACTTGAAAGATCATGGTCTACACCCGCTTCGTAGCGCGCCGGACAATTTCCTCCCTCCCCATCTGCCAACAGAGTTGCTCCACCTGTCTCCAGTTAATACCAATCATCGATGCCAGTGGAGACCATATCTGAAATCGAAATCTGGGAACTTGGTCAGCATTTGAGCTTGGAGTCAATTTTGTAGTCTCGGACTTACTCTTGGTACCAGGAGGCAACTTCATCACGCAATTTGTCATCGTTGTCCACACAACCGATTAACTGCAATGTCAAGATACGAGCTGCGGCGTTTCGGCGAGAATATGCGTCCCAATCGGTCACAGTGATGGAGGGTGATCTAGAGGTCCCAAGCGGGATCGGACTCGGCAACAGGATCGGCTGAGCATGAATCCTGGCCGAGGACACTGTGGGCAGGTCTGCGGCTGGCCGGATTGCGTCGGAATCCAGTGCTGCCCTCGTTGGTGAGGGCGTTACCGGGTCCCTGCCACTGCTCAGCGCCTTCGGATCGGGGCTAGTGCTGCATCCCATCTGTGCAGGACTTGGAATGGTTACGTCTTCAAGCCGAGCAGGGCTGGGTTCATTTTCATCGGGCATCGTGAGGTCTGTTTGCCGAGGCTGCTGCCTTGGGTATGATGAGCTCATGGGATTTTAATAGAGACCGATAGAAGTTTTAAAAGCAAAAAGCCTGCGTGTAAATTGGAGCCCTGTAAGTATTGCGGCTGGTGCTTGTTTGTGTAGTCCAGGAGGAATAGATGGAAGCAGTTGAATGCATTCGGACGATTAGCGGGCTTTATATCATTAAAGTCGCCAGGCATCATGCAACCTGAACAATATTATGCTGTACGACTATACACTTTCCATTCTCCACAGACTGTCTTGGTGGACCCACAATTGTCATGTCATTTCCAAACTTCATGAGCCAGCAGTGGATCCTAGCAGCCCTACTGATATGTGTGAGGCTTGGCAGAGCTCAGGGTACTGCGATGAACCTTGATCAATTAGGAGCCGCAAGGATTTTTCGAAACCGGCTATCTGCAGAGACTCTCCCTGCTCTATACATATAAAAGATCAACTGTCACTTGGCGCTTAGACCGGCACGATTTTACCTAACTTGTATGTATTTGCATGCTATCAAAGAAACATCAGCGCCGCAGCTGAAAACAAGTCATTCGAAAACATAGTGACAAGGACTTACCAATACAATATGGTATCTACTGTGGGAAGGCCGGCGCACATCCAGTTTGCACGCAACGGCACCCGAGGAGGACGGCATATGTCTTCACGACCACCCACTGGTCGTCTGACCATTGAAGATGCCCTGGCCCCAATTACATCCACCGCAGCAAAGACCCGAAAGAAGAGGCAAATTGCTATCTTCATATATGCAGGGCTTCTTGCAGCCTCCCTAGTGGCCGACATTTTGGCTCTTTTGTTCTTGACCAGACCCCCTGTTCAGCAGGCGGGAGTGGCCACTCTTCATGTGAGTTGGTAACCACTACTGAGCATCTGCAGTGATACAATGTGCAGCAACTGAGTTGGGACAAAACTAATTGCGTTCCTCAGTTAAACGCAGAAGGCCTCCTGTCCAAGCGCGGCAAGAAGGCCTATACCATGGGCGAGACCTACGTCACAGCATCATCTGCCAGCATAGATGACAATATTGCTGAGACCACCACAGCAGCTAGTAATATGCCTCTCCTCACAGCAACCACGGCTCCTGATCGCCCTGGCTCCTTGACAGGTGATACGAATGAATCCAACTGGATTTCTATCGGTACCCAAGCACTGTGCTTTCAGGCTGGTCCAAGCCGTCGGGTGTGTCATCCGTTCCCAGCAAACCTTTCAACTATTCTGCCTCCTTCCATGCAACTCGTGCTGGGGGACTCTGTTTCACAGTTACAAAACTTTGAGCGGTCGGCTGCTGTTACGGCCAGGAGAGGTGCCCGGTCTGTCATGGCCATTGGTCTGGTACTGATATCTGTAGCGGTGACTCTGGTCCTGATCTTTTCACGGTGGTCGTGGGCTTGTGTGCACAGGCTGAAGTGGCTCATGATGGCAGTTGCCAGCCTCTGCGGCCTGGTATGCTTCACAGTATCCTCCGGTGTTCTGGGCACTCTGCAGTCTTCTATCGAGGAGGAGGTGCGTCGTGGCATTCCGGGTATTGCTCGGATGGAATGGGGATCCGCGAGCCGGTATAGCTTAGGGGCCATGTGTTGTGCTATTGTGGCCTTTGGCTGCAGCCTTGCATCTCAGGCTATATAAGCAGTTATACAATGTTGGGAAAGTGTTCCAGGATATCTGGCCTGTTACACAGACCTTTATTTATTCAGCTGAAGGGGTGGATGCATGCACTACTTGCTCTTGGTATATGTAGAACATCATGTCGCGATGCAAATATATTGAGCTACTGCATGGAATATACGAAATCACCCTTTATCCAGTACCAAGGTAGCAATATCATCAGCTTATACAAGATCTATCAAGTGAAATGATGAATCATACTCTCAAGACATGTTCATAAGTGTTAATTATCTGCCCAAACGGCGAGTTGATGGAGCAGGTACTGGTAGGACTGAGTCAGTACTGTAAAATGAAACCATTTACGGCAGTGGTAATAATGACGTCTGCATAATCATACATAGAGTGGTGCCTGTCGGTACACAACATAATTGGACATGCCTAGAGTAAGAAGAAGGGCGTTCAAGAACATACATTTTATCCTAACAAACCTTTTCACTAATTCTGTACAGTTCAGCAGGCGGAGTGGCACGGGAAACTAGGTCAAGCACCGAGCCGAGGGGAGCCTAACCAGACAGAGAATCAAGAATAGATTGATACCCGGTGAGACGCTATTCCAAATACCCAGGTGCCCGTACGGACAATTTAATATAGCGAGCAGTCCATAGTATCTGCCCGGGGCGAATTCTGTCGATGTGTACCCTTCACTGATAGTATATTCCCTCCATATTTCTATATCCTGACATTCTATACATTGTATCTGAGAACATCCTCTACGTACGAGAGACCCCGCTGAAAGCCGATTGCATTGGCGCTTCCCACCATTGTGGATAATGTCGTCTTCCAACAGTCACGTCCATCAAAGTTGTGAAAGGAATTCATCAAACAAGCACTGGAACCCAAGTGGATTGCCAAACATGAGCGTCGACGATAGACACTCCGGTCCATCTCAGTGTGATGTATCAAATTCCACGCAGCCGAGATCCATCCCCGACAAGGCCAAAAGGTCTACCCAACAGGGGCCGTCGACAGCCGAAATCCCGAATACAGCCCCGGACCTAGGGTACGCTGAACAGCATAGGGGTCGCGATAGCCATTGGACACCTGCGGATGATTCAACATTACTCGCTCTGCGTCGTCAAAACACACCCTGGGCCGCTCTCGTGAAGAAAATGCACCCCAAGCGAGCGGCAGCTTGCCTTGTACGCTGTGCCTATCTGGAGAATCGTCAGGAAGAGTGGCTCCAGAATAGACTGAAGAATAGCTCTTGAGCTAAGCATAGAAACAGCAAGCATGGTCTAAGGAGACGAAAAGGGCGTGATACGGCAGGCTGGATAGGTACTGTACTCGTTGAGCCCGGTATGCGGCGCATTATTTGTCCAGAAGTACAGTTCCGGCATTTGTTGAGCCAGCTAAGCCTTGTATTCACACAGGGATGAAGCAGGTACGGAGAAGTTACGGCAGGATCGCAGTGGAGTGATTTGTATCTTTCCAATTATACGGCCGGTCCAAGCTACTGCTGGGTTTCTAATGTAATGGGGGGAAAAAGCGAAAGAAAAGAAATTTAGTCGGGTTTCAAGCTGTTGCAAAGACAGAATTTATTCTAAACTGAATGTTCATATGAATACAGTACTGAGAGAAGCTCGGCAGACTTCTCACCGGAGAGATAGTCAGGGTAGAGAAAGGTAGGCTCCACATTACTTTAAAACTCCGAGGACTTGAGCTGCAAAAAGATACTTTTTCCTTTACTGTAAGGCGCCCCTGGCTGGTACAGCGGGGTACAATCAGCGCCTATTGATTGTTGATTTTGGATATCATAATCGTCTTCCCAAAGATATATAAGAGCTACATGAAACACGGACGGCAATGGGCAAGTTCGGTTCAGAGCAAGCTCTGCCGCCCATTGACAAAGAGAAGCACGCTTATTATGCATTTCTAGTAAGCAGTAATGCGGTGTCATAGACATCATATTTCTTTCTTCCCCGAGGAATGGTGTTGAGGTACCACCCTTGCCCTTCCATTTCGGAGCTCATACCGGATGAAGATACTCTAAAGTTGTACCGACAATACGAGTTCGCTGGCCATGGCGAGACAGGTTTAAGTGGATTGAGTCTGAAGGAGAAGCAGGTTATTGAGCGGCTACGGGCCCGGCAACAGGACCTGCCGTTACCGAACATGCTTCTTCAGGCGCTGCGGATTCCTGGCCTCCGTCCTGGGTTTATGGCGGGAAACATCAACCGATTGCTGCGTATGAAATGCCCACATGTAGGAACACCCGCAACATCCCGAATGTGGCAGAACAACCAGAAACGCAGGCTGACATAGTGCAAGGAGCATGCGCATTACATCCAGCACATCCTGAATGTCTGGGCCTATATCATGGGCCCCCAACATGTCTCCGATTTGGATGCCGAATCTGTTCGGCTGTTGCAGGGCCGGTCGCCGGTATGGTCTACCACTGACCACGATTTCATCAGGCGCCTCCTGTCGATAGGCGTACTCTTTCCGGGAGTGACAGACCCAGAGAGACGTGCGCTCCTTGCCCGTCGGCTTCTTTCTGTAGCGACTATCATTCCGTCGCTACGCACGTTTATGGAGGATACGAAATATCTCCTGCCGTGTGCGCTGGCATTGCGAAGGCTCATCCCAGATGCTCCTGGGGATACAATCCAAACCTGCCTCTGGCACTATTACAGCGCACCCGAACCGCATACAAAAAATGGCCGAGCGACGTTCCTCCACGCATACCGACGGTTATGGCTATTCACCATGCGGTGCTTCCCCCATCTGGTCAGCATCATGCCTCTTCGCGACCGTCGTGGAGCAGCAAGACGCGTCCATCGATCGCGGGAGAAATCTAAGCGCTGTTGGACGGCCCTGGCTCATCTTGCGTGGTCGCAGGGCTTTCGTACACCCAAAATTGCTGCGATACTCCAGCAGTGGGGGTTCCGACCAGTTCAATGTCAACGCCGGGGACACTTCCAAGAGCCCCACTTAACCCGAAATGGGACAGGTCCCTGGAAGCTGCGCCATCGGTGCGGCATGCCCTCTGAAATGGCTTTTTTGCAAAGTCAGCCGTTCCTGACGCTGCACAATATAGACACCCACCGGGATTGTGTTGCAGGAGAGGACCTGACTCCATTTGCGGTCGCTCGGGATATCTTTCAGGCGTTCCTTGGCAACCTTCCAACCTTACCCGAACCGGTCGCAAGTCCGTCCCTGCACACCTACAAGGGCCGAAACAAGGAGCATAGATTCCTTCCATCTCAGCCTGTGGCCACCTTTCATAGCCCGGATCACAGTGTGCATCTCTTATCCCCCTCATTGTGTCGCGAGCCAAGGAGGGTCCTCGCCACCAATGGCAGTCACCTGGAAACAGATAGGCGGAGGACTAGTGCCGAGCCGCTGCTGCACGATGTATGGCAGGATGGTAACACACCCGGGCAACGAATCGATTACAGCCCGTCTAGCTATGGTTCCCCAGCCGCCTCATCACATGGTGAGCCACCCAGGAGGCCGTTCTTTGATTCGGCGGAGCTGGTACGGATAGGCGACAGTAATCCCTTCAGTTCATCCAGCACACGAATAGATTCTCCCCAAGCCCAACATACACCAGTCCACAAATGTCCTCCAACCGCGGTGTCATCGGTTGCTGGCCCGTCACATTCTCGGCTCGGGCTTCTGGGGTGGAAGACTCGGAAGAGGCCGCAAGACCTGCCATCGCCAGGATCATCAGGAGCAGAGGGTAAAGGCATTCTGTACGAGATGGGAACACCGGCAACTGTGTACTATTTGCCTTTGCCCCGCGCGCGTCGGCTTTTTAAGCAATACCTTAACAGTCATCCTCACTTCGCCTATGCAAGACTGACCTCTAGAGGGCATCGTCTAGTTGATCCGGTAGCCGTTCCTGACCACCTGAAACATGCTGTGGTGGTTGCCGGTCCCAAGCAATTAATGTCCCTATGTGATGAAGATAATGCGCTGATAGAAGACAAGGACGAGCACTGTGCACAAGATGCGCAAGCCTAAGAACATCATCTCATGAAGAGTGTCCGAACACGAAATTCAACTAATGCTGATTCCATGCGTTTTCAGCTGTACAATGGCCCATGTACATGTAATCAGCAGATTTCGCGTCCAGCAGGTCTCACACCCACAAGCCTGGGTCGTTCCTTTGGATACGTACTCGGATTAGCAACTCAATGTAATTTTTATTTTTTATTTTCATCTTTTTACCAAGAGAAGGCTGGTAACAGTATACGTACTATTGAGAGAACCACCTGGACATGGTCGACACTAGATACACTAATAGGTAGTACACTAGACCCCAATAAGAGCGATTCAGTCGTGCCTTGTCCGTTGTTCAGTGGAAGAGGCTCGGCGGGGTTAGGAACAAGAGATGATCAGGTGTATTCAATCATACAGCCAGTGTTGAATTGGGCGCTAACGACCTGCTATTCTAGCTCACATTGCTTCTCGTATGACTATTGTCCATGCAGAGGTGGCTTGTGGCAACCCTGATGGATAGCCATCCTGCGCAATTCCATCTGCTTGGGGCCGCAGAAGTTGCCATTACAGCCGTCACCACAGAATGAACGATCAGTGGTCAGATGCAGAGATCATTATATTGATTTACTTCATATCTCGCGGTTTCACTGGTCTTGCTGTCTCACACATCCTTCACGTTCGTGGTTATCGACGCCCACTTTCAGCGGTTTGGCAGACGCTGCAGGTGATTCTAGAGCAAGCCCCCCATCTTCAGACCAAGACTGGACGCTGGGATATTGACCAAGTCGATTGGTGGATTGATTTATTAAGCCTAGAGCACGAGGCGGTCAACTGGCTTATCTCGTGTACGGAAATTGATGCAGCTATTGCTGAGGAGGTATGCGAGACATAGGCCATTCTGGTGCACGGCTGACCGAATGAATGCTAGCATGAGTTACTGGAAACGATTCTGGAAATCCTTGGCTGCATCTATTGGCGGTCCCCACCAATTACTACGCCGTCCGATCAAGGTTCAATACACTAACTGCTGCTCACACCTACGCTTCCAAGAAAAGGAGCATAACAGCGTATAAGAAGCAATGTTTATGCACCTGGTCAGGTGTAAAAAGCCTATATGCCTTCGTTCCCGGGAATACTGTGGCCGTTGCCGGGACTGCTTTGATTTTATTGATGTTTTTGCTATTACCGCCTCTGCCAGTTGATTTCTATGGTCATGTATGTACATTATGTACCGTTGCAATGTCATGAATGATTGCGGAAATTATTGTGTTACGATTGACAGGTAGCGCCTCTGCTTTGACTCCAGGTCGTACCTGGCATTTGAACTAGAAGTGCGCGGGCTCGTTGCCTAACTTTATAGAGAAGAAATCTGCGTACTCTTAATCAATCTGTCGCAGAGCTTCTGCGAAAGCTGCGTGGGCTCTCTGAAGCCTAGTGTAGTTGTCGTCAAGCCGGTTCAGTGCGAGCTCGAGATCTTCAAATGCGGTGCAGAGGAGGCTCGCGCTGGATACTGCTGGTGACCCAAACACGCTCCGTCGCCGCCAGATTGACCGTCTGCTCTGCTGGGCAGTAGCTTGCTGAATTTGCTGAAGACACACGCGCAACTGCCGTACAGAGTCATGACTGAGTAGAATGGACGCGATATCGGCCTGAAACAGAATGGCGGCGCGCCGTACTTTCCAGTAGTAGGCATTTTCCGCTCGGAGGTACGAGGCCTCGTACACCGCGCGTATCAGTTCTTCCCGTTCGTTGGCTGATTCTTTCTTCGCCCACTGTAATCGACAAGGCATCAAATCGATGGCAGAGCTGTGGCCGCCGTGTTGTACGATCTGGAATTCGACTGATGTAGGTTGGTCAGGGTGATCACTTTTCTCAATGCTCACCGCCAATGCCCTCTATCACGAGAGCAACGGGTAGGCGTTGGTCCCTACTCCCTATTTAATGGTCATCCACTGACGAGAGAGAGACCTCACACTACTCAGGACCCCAAGCGATAGCATGGAACGAATTGGCTGCCAAATGTGTCGGCGAGACGAAATACTTGTCGGCAAGTCCACAGCAAGGAGGCACCCTTGCGGTGTATTAATAATAGACAGGCAGGTACGGGCTTTTCTCCACTTGTCGATGAGCTCCGATGGGTACTAATTGCATAGTGTTGAACCCTCAAAGGCTAGATTATACAGTAGCGTCGTCACACAAATTTGCAGCCAATGAAAGAGGTAAGTCAACTCACTGTGTTTGGAAAGCGTACTTGCTCACTAATTTCTTGGTTGTACAAATTCATCTCAGCAGGATCGCACAATGGAAGCATCCTTTACTGTGCTTATATCAAACAGATTGTGGGTGTTGAGGGTGACGCCATCGAAATAGTCGTCTCGCTATGGTGATTCCATTTGCTAAAGATTGGGAGAGGGATCGAACATTTCTAACTACTACATGGCAAATTTAGGTATCATCCGCCGGCGCACTATTTCGGGGACGATTGAGCCGGATACCGACGTATATTGCTGCCTGAGGCAACACTGCGCACCGGCCCAAGGGGTGAGTAAGCTGGTAAACAACCCGACACGCAATTCTCTCCCGACTCTATTCCCCGCGCCGGCTAAAACCTCCTCCGCTGCTGAGTTGCTTTCACTCGATTGTCGGCCGAGTAATTCTTTCAAAACGGGATGGAGAAAACAATAGCCGAATTACGACGTCAGTAAAGAACAACAAAGGCTGCGAGAAGCGGCAAAGCGCCGTGAGGAAGAAGAGAGACAGGCGCGGGAAGAGGCCGAACGTCGAGTGCAACCCAAACCCTGTTTCGCCTCCTTGATCGCTGCCACAATTCTCTCTCCCAAGCGATCCAAGTTGAGGCAGAGCCCACCCTTACTACTCAGGGCGACGCGGCCGACCTAGTGAACCGACTCTACCCCACGCACATCGTCCCGTGGCTTGACTACCCCCCAACTACAGGAACAAGTCTAGCGGAAGTTCGACCGCACCGCTAGCCTTTCCTCTCGCCCCCTATGCCCCTCTAATACCCAGATCGAATATGTCGTTACGAATATTCAGAACAGGCCGCTTTATTCAGGGCGTCTCTTCCTAATCTTGAGCGAGACACGGTAGACAACTTTGTCGAAAAGATTATCAACGCTCTGCGAGGTGATGAACTCCTTCGACACGAGTTTGGCATCCAAGGCCGAGTCACCTTCTATGATCGCGCAAACTTGTTGGAAACGTCGCTGGAGAACAACCTGGAGCAACAGAATCAATCTTGAGGACGCGCGGACACCCAAACGACGGGCGAACACGAGGCTTAGAAGAGGCCGAGGAAGGGGAAGAGGAGCCGCATAGAGACAGGATAGAGGTGGCACTGCGCGACGACGCAATCGGCGCGCCGACCGGTTCTGCGTGCATTTTGTAGCGGACGAACGACAAATTCTCATATATGCAGTGGAGTTCAGAGCGCGGCACAACTGTGATGATCCCCGAATTGGTGGCGGGTCTTCACCCGATAGGTCTGGCTCGCGACGTCATTGACCAGGAGGGCGACACGTTTTGAGTTTTATGCCAGCCGCCCGTGTCGCAGCCGTGGTCAGTCAGATATTCTTATACATGATGGACAGTGGCATCCGATACGGCTATCTCCGCACAGGGAGGCTTTGGTTTTTCACATTCTAAAGGATGATCCCACCTTCTTTCAATATTTCCTGTGTATCCCGAATCAGGATGAGGATGTGCAGGACGATGAATTACGCCTCCACCGGACCACATCAGTCTGGTGCTTGCGTTCACGCTCCAAGCGCTGGCCGTCGAGCCTCCAACTCAAGAATGGCACGATGTGACACACAACCAGCTAACCTGTAAGGCCGGATATCTCAACGCGTTGAGAGAAATTCCCGAAACTCTCCGTAAAGGTCCGCCGGCGTCTAATCTTCGGCCCTCTCACTGGAAACCAGATCGGAAAATACACAACACTCGCGCTCGCGCTCGCGCTCGTTGTCAACCTGGCGCATCGACACCGAAGCACTCGTCCACTGAAGGCAGCGTCAATGATCAAGGATCGCATTCGCCATCTGCCGCAGCCGCGTCGCGCAGGCCGAGGAAGCTGAATTATCGCTTCCAACCGAGTCTCCAATGCTATGCCCCCCTTGGGGTCCAGTGGCGACTGTTTCAGCAGAGAATCTTATGGCCGACAACCACCGCCGCAACATGTATTAACAACTATTTGCGCCCGTTACCGTTCGAAATTGCGAGTTGCTAGTACCCCCATGGCTACAGACCATGATGGATTACCGGGAACTGAAGTCAACCCGTTCGATAATGTCGTTGCCAAAAGCCAGGAGTTATCTCGTAATGTCATCGTACAGTCGGCGGCTGAATTAGTTTGACAAACAAAAAGACTTCTCTGCCCTCTTTGAGCGCGTGCCAAGATACGCTAGTCTAAACATAGAATAATACAGGAATATAACTTTTCCGTGTTTCATCACGGCTCGTTTCATACGTACAATAACGTTCCATGAGACCAACTTTCTCGAAGGTTCCACCTTGATCACGTGAAAAATAGGAACTGGCAATCTGACAACATGGACATCCCCAACTTCCTACAATCGTCCGTTTCTGACAAACTATTTTCTGACTGATATCGAAACGAACTCGCGTGTTCTCGTTGGTACTGGCTGGTGAATGATAAACTCATGACCCTGCTTATCATCCTTCTCAGCCTGTTAGCTGCAGCTTTTTCCTGTGCAAGATGACGCACCGGATGTGAAACTGACATACGAGGTCACGCTAGGTTCCTCTGCAGTTACTTGAAGGCAATGAGCTTAAGTCCCCGCTATCCAGATGATCCATCGCAATTCCAGCCTTTCGATTCATGGGAAGCGACCCCACTCTATCCCGCTCCCACGCCAGGCAACTTCAGTCGAACACCCACGCCTCCCGTGTGTAGCCTCTCCACAAGCCAGATAGGCAACAACAGCCCGGAAAACCACTTTCGGGAATCCCAAGCCGCGCAATATTCTTATCTGATCGACTGAAAAGTTAAGCTCAATCACCGCCCAGCCGTAAGGGTCACAGAACCAGACATCGTCATAGCCCCTAGTGCGTATTGGCAAGAAACCTTGGAGAACAAAGTCCAGGATGTCAAGCGGCGACCTATATTTCATAACCGAAGGGCTAGGTTAGATAATACTACCATTGTGGTGTCGGTAAATGATTGTTCAGCCAATGATCTTCATCAAGAGACTTCCCAGGTCTTGATATTGATTGGACTGTCATAGAGAGGCAGCTCCTTCAGTGGACCAATCTATTACGCAAGGGAAAGAAGATCAAACTTGAAATTTGCGTTAACTACCTTGCAGATCATAATGAGCCTCGCGCTGGAGAAAAGCGCGGTGCTACCTCAGTGACCAAGACTATGCTTGCCGATAGGGATGCCCAGATTGATACGGAGCAAGCCTCAGGTCAATACTCGCCTTGGCGGCCTGTCTACAATGCGTTGCGATGCCCTGGGCCACCATGTGATAACCATGACGGGCACTGCTGGCAGGACCCCGTGGGAAAGAAGCATTACA
The DNA here is from genome assembly GCA_003850985.1 of Aspergillus awamori. Classification (NCBI taxonomy): domain Eukaryota; kingdom Fungi; phylum Ascomycota; class Eurotiomycetes; order Eurotiales; family Aspergillaceae; genus Aspergillus; species Aspergillus awamori. The sequence continues at coordinate 707,503 of BDHI01000022.1, forward strand.
AACTCAAGACGCACCATTTAAGACGCCTTGTTGGTTTGGTTAAGAAGAAAAAAGCTAAACATTGAATCTCATGACGATGTTCCGGATGAGATAAGACAACAATTATATGCAGAAGAGCAAAATCGGTTGGAAAGGCAACGCAAAACTGGAAGGCAATTGTCAAACGAATCGACGCCATCGGCACCAATTAACATCCATATTTTACCTGCGCAGTCTGCCCAGGCATCAACGATAATCACTCCAGGTGCTTCTCCACCGTTGCTCCCTTATTCGGACCCTATTCATGATGATGCAATCATGATTCCAGATTTGCCACTGGATATAGCCGTCCGAAAATATTCAGCTTGGCAACAGACCCGGGTGGATTCCCAGGTCCACAAAGACAACGTCGAGAAAGCATGCGACATCGCGTTAACGAATGGCTTTGATCTCAGACAGATCAATAAAAACAGGGATGCTAAACTCTTTGAAAAGAATGGCGTTGTAGTTGGAGTTGCGCGACGTTTCGTTGATGATATTCAGGAGTGGTTGAACGATTACCAACCGGCCTAGATTGGTCTGGGGCTTGTATAGTGCTTTGATTGTTCGTAACACGTTTTCCCACTTCGTCGTAGTAATAGGTATTCATGAAATTTAGCACTCTTTGCCGCGATTCCCAGCTTTCCCTATCCCGTAATAAGATGATTGTCTCTTCTCTATGCAGATGGTCAGCGTTCACTGCTTTCGCAGTCGATGCTAGACCTGGAAAATTCAAGAAATATCCCAAGCGGACTTGTACTCCCAAACCCTGCTTCGCAACTGTCACTTTCCACGTGCTGCAAAATACCGCTCATGTAAGCGAATGGTGTTTGGCAGGTTGGGCATTCGAAATCGAAGTTCGCATTCGAAGACTTATACCACTGTGCTTGGTAGCACTCGAAAGCTAGCTGGTTTATCTTGTCGAGATCGACGCCGGAATCGCAGGCTCCCATCTTCGGTAGTTTGGGTGTATAGACAGGAACTCCTTTCGAGCTTTAAAAGTATCCAGTCGCTCACGAGGTGACCTTGCTAACATTCTGGCGGTTTCAGTAGGTTGGCTACCTGAAAACTCGTCCCAAGCTCGTAGCAGCGGTAAATTAGGTTTGGCAGAAAAGACAGAACCCCATGAGTGCACGTTTTCTTCCATGGGGAATGGGAATCCTAGGAGGCCCAACCCGGTAGCTCGAGTAAGAGGCGTATCATCGGTCATCCTAAATTTGAACCGGTTTTTGGAGGCTATTCGCAGCTTCGCTTTCCGTATCTTCCGCACTGGATGTGGGTCCCAGCTGCGGGGTTTATTAGGTGGGGTGGTGGAGATTCTCCAGTACCTGAAAAGCGGGGCATGTTCAGGCTTTGTACGGAGCGGAAGATCCTTCCTCCATGTGGCGGACGAGACTATTTTCCGTTCCGGCGGGAGGCTCAACTACTTTACGTGAAACAACTCCCCTCAGCTCAGAACGAATTTTTGAACTTTCTCCTAAAATAGAAGCTTAATTGATCTCAAACCTGGTTCAAGCTATTAAGCTGGCTCCTGGCTATCGCCCAATACCCAGAAGTCATGGTTGGTGGGACTATTTGGCCAGTGTTGGGGATTCAGCCCCTGAACCACCTCGAGAATGCCACGCAAATCATAGCCGAGGCCACAGCACTGCTGGAGCTCGACAGCACCAAACGCGCCAAAGTACCAGCCACATCCCTGGAAGCATTTTTGAACAGCGTGATTAATTTAGCTAAGAAATCCCGAGAGCAACCATCCAGACCTGAGATCCTGGGAAAGCTAAACAGTTTGCAGCCGATCGTAGAAGACATTACCCTCATCAAGAACGCAGTCAACAATGCACTCGCATCACCGGCTCCTGTCGCACCCAACGCAGCCACTCGAATTGCCTCCTGGGCTGACGTAGTCCGGTCGGGCACGCCTTCATACCCGTCGACACCGAACAGCAGAGCCTCCACAACCGCAAGTGTCAGGGATAGAGAAACCGTAGTGGAGCTGGATGCAAACGCGGCGGCCGTACTCCGCCAGGTATCATCGGAAGACCTCTGCAAACGGGTGAATGATGCGTTAGGATCACGGATAAATCTGCTTGGGAAGGCGCCTCAGGTCATAGCCGCAAAACAACTGAAGAGTGGGGACATAGTGCTGCACACAGCAACCACGGCAGAGGCAGATACTTTGAAGGACACCGAAGAAGCATGGGTCAAAGTTCTCGGAACATCCGCGAGGGCGGTCAGACCCACATACGGGGTGATTGTACACGGAGTGCGCACTAGCAAAGAATCTATCGACACCGACAACCAACAAAGAGCCATTGAGAAAATTGAGAAAATCGAATCTGAGAATGCGGTGCTCCATGAGGGAGCGAAGGTAACGTATGTAGGCTGGCTAACCAGGGAAGGAAGAAAGAAACAAGCCTCATCCCTTGTCGTGGAGTTTACGACGAAATATCACGCGAACCGGGTCATCCGGGAGGGATTGGTGTTGAATGCGATTCACCACGACTGCGTCCTATACGACAAGTCGTGCCGACTCAAGCAGTGCTATAGATGCCATGAATACGGCCACATCGGACCTCAGTGCGATGCCGAAGAGCGGTGCGGATACTGCGCAGGAAAGCACAACACCAAAGAATGCATGGTGAAAGAAACCGACCCAGAGCCGGCACCGTCGTGTGTGCTGTGCAAAGGACTGCACACGGCATGGCGCAATGCCTGCCCACGGAGAAGGAAGGAAATGGCCAGGATAGAACAGGCCCGACAGAATCGACCTGTCTTCTACTACGAAACGGACGATTCTGGAAAGTCAGCGATTGGAGCCCGCGCGCAAATCGGGACGCGCGCCCCGATACGTCCGTCGAGTCCGGTGAGAACACAGAAGGACACCGGTACACCAGATATCTCGCAGGGGACTGCAGCCTCCAGCCAACCGCACCCATACGGCCTGCGGAAAGACATACAGCCATCCACCCGAGCGGTTGGAGAGGAGTGGCAAACTGCACACAAAAGACGACGAACTCTTACACGCCGAGCTCTTGCTGAAAGTTCCGCAAACACTAGGAGAGAGAGGGTAATGCAATCCGACAAACCAACTCCAGGGGGAAACATGCAGTCGATTTCAAATTTCTTAGTCACACAGCCTAGCCAGCAATGACCAGACAGTCCACATTATCAATACTCCATTATAACGTCAGGAAGTCCCGAGACCAGGTGATGGCGGCCCTGTTGAGAGACAGGAAGATCACCAGCTACGATGTATTAGCAATACAAGAACCCTGGAGAAACCCGTTCATGAACACTACCCACCACCCCATCCCACAATATTTCGTATTGGCATACTACGATCACAAGAAAACCCGGGTCTGCTTCTTTGTGAACAAGAGGATCGAGACCAAACGCTGGTCAGTCACGCATCACACCCCCGACCTAAGCACACTGCAACTACGCTGGGGTGACGAAGAGAATGAAGAGATCATTATCCATAACATATACAATCCTGTCCCTACTCTAGAACCGACAAATAGCACCCTCCCAATGCTCCAGACAGCGATGGAGCAATGGCGACAGGCAGAGCAGATCGTCGTGGGAGACTTCAACCTGCATCATCCATACTGGGGAGGCTTGATGGCGCAAAGAGCGGATGCTGAGTCAGAGGAAGCACTACGACTAATTGAGAACTTTGACTTAGCCCTCCTCTACGAAGCAGGAACCGTCACCTTTCGATCCCGAGGCTCAGAATCGACGATTGATCTCTCGTTAGCCACACCTAGACTTCAGGATAGTCTCATCCGGTGCCTCCCGCGGGAAGACCTGGACCATGACTCGGACCACATCCCTCTTGAGACGATATTTGCAAAGTCAACCCGCGAGCGTACACTCCCTGAGAAGTGGAAATGGGAACTCACCGACCAAGAACGACTCCACCATGCCCTGGCGCAAAAGTTGCCCGAGTTGACGACGTTGAATACAGAACAGGACATCGACAACGCCATCAAGGCCATAGTCAACGCCATCCTAGTAGCAGTCAAAGAGTCCACTCCAAAAGTGCGAGTTAGCCCACGCTCATTACCGGGGTGGACAAGGGAATGTAAAAAGGCACAGCAGCTCGCCCGGCGCCTGAGACGAAGATACCAGCGTGAACGAACGCCTGAGGCCTGGGAGGCATACCGCCAAGCACGAAACTACAAGGCCAGGCTCATAAGGAAAACTCTCCGAAATTTCCACCGGAAAAAGATCAAGGAGGCGACGAACTCCCTAGAAGGCCTGTGGAGGGTAACAAGATGGGCTCGTAACAGAAAGCCGCGAACTACACTGGTACCGCCACTCCAACCTCCGGATGGAGGGTTGGAAACAGATGCAACTAAAAAGCTGGAAATGTTCAAGCAAGCCTTCTTTCCGCCGCCCCCTGAAGTCGACCTGACCGATATCAGAGGTTTTGAGTACCCAAGCCCGATACAACTCCCGCCATCACGATACGGGAGGTGACAGAAGCGATCCGACGTATGCCAGGTAGAAAGGCTCCCGGAAAGGATACCATCCCAAGTCACCTGCTACACCGTATTTCACCATGCATTGCGGAAGCCCTCCAACACCTCTACAATGCGTGCCTCGGGCTACACTACTGTCCCCAACACCTTCCGAGAATCTATCACAGTGACGCTCAGGAAGCCTGGAAAGAGCGACTATGGACAAGTAAAGTCATACCGTCCGGTAGCGCTTCTGAACACGTTGGGTAAGGTGATGGAGTCAATCCTGGCGGGACGACTGAGTTACGTGGTCGAGAAACACAACCTGCTACCCCCACAGCACATGGGAGGACGAAGGGAGTCTCAACAGAACAGGCCGTCCACGTTTTGCTGGAAAGAATACAGACGACCTGGAAATTGATGCCGTCCCACGTCGCTAGTGTCCTGTTCCTCGACGTCTCGGGCGCATTCGACCATGTATCACATATACGACTGCTTCACAACTTACGGAAACGGAAAATTGACCGGGATACCGTGGGATGGATCGCAAGCTTCCTCGGCAACAGAACAACCACCGTGCGGATGGGGGACATAGAGTCCGATCCATACACGGTGACCGTGGGAATCCCACAGGGCTCACCACTCTCGCCGATACTCTATCTCTTCTACAATGCAGACCTCCTGGAGGCGGCGGCCGACAGCGACATAAAAACGTCGGGATAGATTGACGATGTCTACTTCTTCACAAGGAGCACGTCGACGGAGCAAAACTGTAGAAAGCTGGAACGGGCACATCAGAGAGCGGAAGAATGGGCAAGGACCCATGGGTCGAAGTTCTCTCCCGCGAAATACCAGCTCATGCACTTCACCCGCTCTAGGACGAAAATTGATGTGGTGCAAACCATGAGAGTCGCTGGCGCAGAGATCAAACCTGCTAAGACAGTCACGTACCTTGGAATCACGCTTGACCCTGCGCTCCGATGGGAGGACCAGGTCAAACAGGTCAAGCGGAAAGCAACGTCCTTCCTCAAACCCCTAACCACGCTGGCCGGAAGTACATGGGGTGCCGGCCTGATACAGCTACGTCGAATCTATCAGTCGGTAATCATTCCAGCTCTCCTCTACGGATGCTCAGCATGGCACGTCCTCAAGCCCGACGGCGAACATCAACAGACACGTCTGCGAAGTTTAAACAAAATCCACACCCGAGCAATGCTAGCCATCGCTGGCGCATACAGGACCACAGCAACAGCAGCACTGAATATAGAAACATACCAGCTGCCAATGCAATGGCTGCTGGAAACACACATGCTGGGGTCACTGCTACGGATTGCAACCAGCAGAGCCAGAGATCAAGTGCGGAGCGCTCGCGGAGGCGAGACTATGGGGCAGGGACGTATCCGGCCGGACTGGCGCTGCTGGGAGTGGAGCCCCTTACAGCGGATCGACGAGCTCGCCATCCGGAGACTGGGGCGGACTAGCTTCGGGAACCTACAGTGCATCCAGCCATACATCACGGCACCATACTGGACACCACCTGACGTGACTATCGATGCGTGTGCGGAACAAGCGATCGCGGAGCATGACACCACCGCTGGCCAGAGCCAATCGGTGGTAGCGGTGTATACAGATGGGAGCGGGATCAACGGCAAGATAGGAGCGGCCGCGGTATGCCCGCGGTACCAGGAAACGCGGGCCACGTACATGGGCGATCAGTCAGAAACCACAGTGTATGCTGCTGAGCTGCAAGGGATCTTCCTCGCCTCGATCATCATCATAAGGCATTGAATCTCTCGAGCAGTGGTCTTCACTGACAACCAGCAGCCCTGCGAGCCATACAGAACCCGGGGAGGCAGTCCGGACAATACCTCCTAGAGGCGGTCATAGCGGCCCTGGATAAAGCAAGGGAAGGAGGACTCACCGTACGTTTTCGGTGGATACCGTCCCATGGCGGCGTTGAAGGCAACGAACTAGCCGATAAAGCAGCAAAGGAAGCCACAGGATGGCGGCAGATCCGTGGACACCGCGGCAGGGTGAAAGAAGTGATGACCGAGTTGACAGCGCCACGACCAGTTCAGCAGAGACTTCTTCGTTCGGCAGTAGAATCCCGAATTCGGGAGATAACAAACAGCCAGTGGGGATAAGACTGGAAAACAAGCGCGCATGGGCGGGCGGTACATGAGTTGACGCCGACCCCAGCGAAGAAGATCCTGAGACTACACAGGGGCCTCCCTCGGGCCCTTAGCACGGTGATAATACAGATGCGCACAGGAAAGATAGGGCTCCGACACTATCTGTACCAACGAGGAGTGCCGGATATTCAGGACGGAGACTGCCGCTGCGGGAGGGCTACCCAGACCGTGCGGCTTATTCTCCTCGCCTGCCCCCTCTTCAGAAACGTCCGCCAACAGTACCTGGTGAAGCCTGGAGGAGGATTGAAAGGAGGAGGAGACGTGAAGACAATTTTAAACACGTCCAGGCTGGCGGTCCGGTCGGCCAAGGTCATGCTACGAACAGGGCTCCTAGGGCAATTTGGAGCCGTACCACAGGACGAAATAGATGAGGCAGAGCACTGAGGTCAACGGGTACGTAGAAGCCAAAAGAGGGCTTGGGGAACCCTGGGTAGATGTCCAAGTGGAGCCAAGCCCTCAATTAGGCCAATCATTATTAGAGATGTAAATAGGTATTACTAATTGCCCCCACCGCTTAAGGCGGTGGGTCGGTTCTTGCATAGCCATCGGCTATGATAGGCTGGGACGGTGAATGAATAAAACTGAACTGAACTGAACCGGCTGACATATTACTGCGACCGTCTCCGCATGCTCGCGAGGTAAAGGTCGACCAGAACTACCTCCCCTCCAGGAACTGACATCAAGTAGATGGCCAACGGCAGCCCGCCAGATAGGCGCTCTTTTTGAGGGCGGAGGAGGAAAAGAGACAGGCGGAGGAGCGCCAACGCATTCGAGTCTGGCCAAGTCACCACATTTCTGTCCGATTGGATAGCATCCTGGTCGAGCCTTTCTTAGGTTGGTCGATGACTACGGAGTTGGAAAGCTTGCATAAACAATGGGAGGCCAGGGTCCTTAGTTATATTATTGGTACGAGCCACATTTCTGGGCCGAAGGCCACAATATTATTTGGCGACGGCGGTGAGCCACAGATGAGTAGTAGTATATTCATACGCTGACCCATCGCCTTGTATTGTTTTCCCCACTAGAATAAATTACGAATTCGCACCTAGCCTAGTGGTTTATGGTTTAGGTCCAAACTCCTTGGGCGAATGCAGGTATTCACTATACAGCGATCTTTCTAGATACATGTCTTCGCTGTAAACTGTTTCTTTCCTGACAAATTTGGAGCATCGCCGAGACCTGCGACTGTTTCTATTCCTCGCCACCTTGCCATAAGGGGGAGGGTTGGGTACTATTGTGGGAACAAATTCCATTGTTGTGGTAAATGTGGTGCCGGCGACGGGAATCGAACCGACCACCTCCAAGAAGAAAGGTGACCAATCCCGCAATTTTTGGTAGTTGCCTCGGGAGCGCTTACCACTACGCTACCGCCATCGGCGGTTGACGAATCGACTTGGTCACAACTACCAGGGAGTGATCTTACTAGTGTCGATCCCAAACACCGGCGCACGGTGTACCAGCTCAAGGTCACCTTGGTACTGGTGTGCTTACAAGGGTGAGTACAAGTTACCACGGATGATCGGCGTTTACAAACCACGAATGCCAGCTGTTCTGGTTCCCTGGTAGTAGCCTCATTTCCAGCCAAGGCTACTCTGTTCACAAGCAATAGCTGCTACGCTGGTTATAAGGATCAAGGATAGGGGTGGATTTGATTACCCAAGAAGACTACTTATTCTGCAACCAAAGGCGAAACGGCAGAACCGCAACCGAGGCTCCTGGGGTCAAGCTGTAGGGCTCAGGTGACGTCGCCTGGTCATTCTAGCCTTGGGCAATGGCCGTGGGCCCATCTTGGATGTAAAGCGCGTGGACCTAGATCCGGAGAACGTTCGGAGCCATATGGCCGAGCCTCCGAAATGCCTAAGCATGCGCTGCGCACCGGCACGTCAGCCCAGCGCGTTGAGAACCTTCTTCGACAACTGCTTTGGTCAAGGCTTTTACAGTCGTATAAACACTGCAGTCGGAGATTGCAAAAAGTATCGCCTGGTACATATCTCAGCAGAAAAGCCCATCATTTATACCATATCAGAGCGAGCTTCTGTGTTGCTCTTTTATAGGCCTGGGAATGTCTCCATTTCCCAGTCTTTCCCTCCTCTTTAATCTGTATCTTCATGAGTCACTCAAACGAGTGTCAATGATGAGACAAATCAGGTTGGGCTTAAGGGGAGCCAAGGCCAGTTGAACAGCCAGTTGAACATAATCCTCCGAAAGGCCCCTGCTCAACTCTTCACTGATAGTATGACAGTATAGTAATCCATTCTTCTGGTTCAACACCTGTGGCACAGCAACCGTGTTCAACACAAGCAATGCTCTCACGACATAATAACTGTCTATTTGCTGCCATAGTTGAACATGTTGAACCACTCACAAACTGTATGTCTACGGATAGACAGATCTAGGGAGGATTAAGTACGCGGAGACAAAACCCAGTGACCTCAGTGCTCCACCTGACCCGTTTTCCTGTTCCAAAAGTCATTAGCTGCATGAGTATTTTTGCTGAAATACTGAATACCTTATGCACCACGTGACTAAACATTCTTATTGTTATACATTACAGCGTGATATACAAGCACTGTACAGTCCCTTACGTGACTTATGTTTGTGCGTCACGTGAGGGATTGTACAGGTGCTGGTTACTATGCATTACTGCCGAGACAGTGCAATGTGACAGGTAATGTTAATGACTTTCTGGAGCAACACCTCCGTATACTGCTTACGCATCTAGTGCAACAAGCGAATACTCTACCGCCTAATTCACCCTGGTGATCCTAACGAGCAGGCACCCATAATTATAAGAAAGGGATACCTCCGTACGACATTATGACTAGTCATGAACGCTACGACTATAGATCAGTTTTACCCTGATAAGGAAATTGTATTGAAGTGGGGCCCTCCAGGATTGACCCAGTCACGATGACCTCGCTTGTTCGGTTACGGAGCAGCTCGATGCCTTTCGATCACCAAGCAGCCCGCTTTGTCTCCGCACCTGGAAAACGGACCGTTACTAATTGCGCTGGCCCGAACAAATCGCTCCGATTGGACAAAATCCATGAGTCACGATGAATGGGTTTTTTGTTTGAACGCGGATAAACAAGACTGGTATCTTCCCAATGTTCCTGCTAAAAATGTCCGAAAAGCAGCATTTAATAAGAGCCACAATTCCAACCATAATGGCTATCAATCCAGTCTCATTCTTCTCAATGATCTGTCTCTATTATCTCATTCTACCCACGACCACGCAATGTCTTCCTTGAACGACCTCCTGAAGATCGCAAAACCCGTTCGGGCAGGTGCCATGGCCGCATTCAATGTTACTGCGTATCCTGACGAGGTCCTCCAAATCCCCTCGCGGGACGAAGGGCGGTTCATTCGTATTCATGCCTACAACACAGTTAATCGCGATGCCCCGGCTGCAGTCCTTGCCAACTTCCATGGAAGCGGCTTCGTGAATCCCCTACATGGGAGTGACGACGAGTTCTGCAGATTCATCGCCAAGAAACCCGGGCTCGCAGTGTTGGACTATAGCTATCGACTCGGACCCGAGAATCAATTCCCATCTTCCATCCACGACGCTGAAGACGCGGTTCGATGGATCCTTGCGCATCCCGAAAAGTTCGATGTATCCAGTCTCTCAATCTCGGGATTTAGCGCAGGCGGTCTCTTGTCTTTGGTCGTCAGCTCGGTGCTCTTCCCACAAGGAACATTTAAAAATGTCATCGCTTTTTATCCCCCGACGGACATGGTTCAAGCTTCTACGGATAAGATTGCCCCTGACACATCAAATGACGTTACTCCTGTCGAACTGCTAGATGCATTCGTGAAGTGTTATTATCCAAACCGCGTAGACTTGAAGAATGTGCTTGCTTCACCGTCCTTGATCCCAGTTGAGAAGTTCTCGGATAGGATTCTTCTGGTCACTGGTGCTTGTGATCGCTTGTGTCTCGAAGGAGAAGCACTTGGAAATAAAATCAAGGATGCGACGACCAAGTACGTCAAGATGCACCGGTATGACAGGTGCGAGCATGCATTTGACAAAGGGTATAAGAAGGGATCTGTTCAGGAACGAGCAAAGGATGACCTGTACGAAAAGGCGGCCGTTTTTCTTACGGAGTGATTAAAGTACAGCTATTCGCAGCCACATAAAACGAATCTTTGTTGCTTCACGCTCAAGGCCTGTCTTACTTCTTGTTCGCGTTTTGGAACTATATTCTTTGGAGGCAAATTGTGCAAGGAATTGGGTATAGAGAAATGGGAGCCTAGAAATGCTCGTTTAGATATTGGAAAATTTCTTTTGCATATGCATATCATTATAACGCACTATTAATAGGTATTAATAGGTAACCATAGTAGTTGATTGATTGGTAGGCATTGGAAATAGGGAATAGTAATATGAGGGGGTAAGGACGAAGATAAGGTTTTCGTTGGCGCAAAGCCATGCTGTAATTACGTTTTGGATCTCGTGTGTAACGTCCGCTGTTGGATGAAGAAGTGGATGATGTTAGAAGGACATGAACAGTTGTGATCCGAATAAGGTAAGATAACCCACGGGTACCATTAAGCGCTTTCGCTGCTCCTTAACCGGCTTATTGTTGACACTTTTGGCTTGCTGAATTGATCAACGGTTGTGTTTATGCCATGTTTAAACGGCCTAGTATTTGTTATTAATGGACTCAAGCGATGATTAACGGCAAAGAGAAGAAACACTGCAAGAATAAATGATTGGCTAATTAACAAGCCTTTCTCCGCCCAATTCGCAGGTCCGTGCATTTCCTAATACCTCGGCGCCCCCCAGAGGACCTGGCGCTTCCCTGGTTGTCCATCTCGGGTCAATTGATAGGCAAGTTATGTATCACCATGTGGCGGCTTCGGATCTTATTGGACATCAAGCACCCTTTTTTCGGCGAACCTCTTACTTACGGAGTATTCTCTTTTGGTCTCCATTTTGTAGGAAGTTCTCCACTTTTCGCCCCAATCTGATTTGCGGGTCATCGTGATCATGAATGAATCATCATGAGCCTGCATAAGCCTGCATGGTTAGGTCGTATAGAGCTTTGGAATTTACAAAGTGACTCCCACAGAGAGGGAAGTAGCTATAAAAAGGCGTGAATTTATGCCAAATAATCAATCAACCTCAAATTCTCAAGTTTCACCCTTCATGCTCAATTGAATGAGCTACTTGAACGACACCGCGAATCAAAGTCATCCTTCAACCATGCTAGACCAATTCAATACCAAAGAGGACGTCCTCAAACTGGGTGTCGTCGCTCGAGAGCTCGAAGAAGTAAGTAGGAGCAAACTATTTTTCCTTGATATATTTCTGACCGCCATCTTAGGTTCTCAAGCATAGTCCAGCCCCCAAATTGGATTTTACATCTCCCGTTGAGCAATTGCGGGCAATGGTCTCAACAATGGAGAAAACAACATATGATTCCTGTCCCAAATTCGATACACAGGAAACCGTAATTAACATTCCAATGCGTGATGGGTACCAGAATGAGCTCCACATTACCAAGCCAGGCAATTCATCTTCGTCTTCCGGAAATCCAGTGGTAGTCCTCATATACGGCGGATTTTTCGTCATGGGCACAAATATCCAATCGATCGTCTGGGCACGCACGATTGCTCATCTATACGGCGCAACAGTCGTCCAACCCTCATACCGCTTAGCGCCTGAACACAAATTCCCCGCAGCGCCCAACGACATCTGGGACAGCGTGCAATGGATAGCAGCCAACGAGGTTGCGCTGGACGCAGACCTATCCAAGGGCTTTGTTGTTGGTGGGGCATCAGCAGGTGGGAACCTATCAATTGTCACAGCGCATCGCTCAGTGAAAGAGAGGCTCTCTCCGCCTATCACGGGCGTCCTGGCTAGTATCCCGGTGTGTATAAGCCAGGAGACCTTGCCAGAGAAATACAAGGAGCTATGGGTATCTAGGGAGCAGAATGCTAATGCACCTGGGAACCCGGGACTGGATTCAAAGTCTGTTGAGGGATATGAGGCATTCTACGAGCAGGATTTCTTATCTGGGGATTTTTCACCTTTCAACGTGGATGTGCCTTTCTCTGAGATGCCATGCACATATGTGCAGGTTGCGGGTTTAGATATTCTTCGAGATGATGGGATTGTATATGCGAATGTTTTGAAAGACAATGGGGTTGAGGTAAAGCTTGATGCTTACTCTGGGATGCCTCATGGTCATTTCAACCTGTGGCCACAGTTGAAAGCGTCAATGAAGTCGCAGCAAGATACTATTTGGCATTTCGGATGGCTTCTTCGTCGCGAGTTGCCTCGGCAAAGGGTGGAAGAAATTGTGGTCCAAGTGACTCGGCAATGATTTGTTTAAATAAATTGTTCTTAATTTTGAGCAAATTTAATTGGCGAGTTAAATCCTCTGACGTTTTGGTGGGTGATCTTGGCATCATAGTAGTCGACAGCGGATTTACCAGTAGTACGTGACGTCATGTGATACAGCACATGAATAAATTATTATCTTTGTTTCAGAAGAAACGTGATGCAAAAGGTCAAACAACTGTTGATTTCACTGTGCTTAGGCGATAATGAACGTGTGGATCTGGAGTGATGTTGCTCAAATGTGTAGGTACCTGGTAGGCCTTTCATCAAACAGGGCATTTCATGTCACTGGGACGTGGGTTATGTACATATGGTTCCTGCACAAGCAGAAGACCTGGATAGAATTAAGGCTTTTCAAGAGTCTAGTGATACCAATAAGAATGGAAAAGATCCAATGGAAGAGGTGTTTTGCTATTATAATATTGTTCGATCTGATGAATGCATGGAAGAACACTACCTTTCCGACACTCACAACAGGACTCGAAAGGCAGAGCGCGGCGTATCGGTCCTCACATCCGGAGTAGTCACTAAGTCCAAGCTTGAGATCGGGAACCTAGACCTTCGACTAGTTTGTCCAAAGATGTGCGCATCTTTCTAAATAGAATCTGATAAAACTTGAAAATTGCGCTATTATACTATGAGTTTATTGTTTTGATTTCCTCATAGTCAGTGTGACCTGGGAGGCCCTGAGGACCAATCAATAAAACAAAAAAAACCAATAGGGTTTCTATAACGTTCCTGGGACGCCCTTTTAGATTTAAAGCCGCAGTGGGTCCCCGGAACATGGGGTGCGTAAGCAACGAGCTTTGAAATATATATTTCTGGGTACAGTTTTCATGATTGATCATCTAATCTCGTGGAGTTTTGCTGCATATACCTCATCGAGGTGCAGTAATGGTAAGAAAAGCCAAGTATAAATTGTGCTTGTCCGTCCTTACAGAATAAAACCTTTTCGCTCTGACAAGAGCGCAACCGTGGGAACAGTAAGTCTGAAATAAAGACTTTGAATCATAAGGGAGAGGATGACTTGGCTGATATCATGAGCAAAGATGAGAAGCTGCGGAGATTTCTCTTTGGTCTTGATGTTTATTTTTCTTAGAATAAGACACTCCAATTAATCCGAGGCATCTGGGCTGCGTTTGGAATGGAAAAAAAACACTGATTGGAAAGTCTGGAAGACGGACATGTTGGAGCAGCACATTCATGATGAACGTCTGAATAAGATTGTTAATGATTTTGGAGCAGGCCCTTGACAAGAGGAAAAAACTTGTAACTGTCTATATAGTTCAAGCTTCACCATCCATTAACTTAGGCATTGGCGGCTGGGCATGGTCGACCCAGTTATGATACATGGATAACAATGAAACCATACGGCTTTCTTTTTGGCCCATTGGCCATGACAAGGTCTAGCTGCTATTTATTTTAAGGAGGTGGGATCTGGCGCGCAGCTACTAGAGGTCCACGGTTTTTGGTTCTACTGGTAGCCAGGAAGTTGATTCTAGACATACTTATACGTATGTATATTGGCTGATCAATAATATCCTAAAAGGTCCATGCTAGTCGTGGTGACCCAACCAGGCTCCCGCTATAATAGGAGTACCTCCTATACCTCCTATATTCACGGAGATGCTGGGGGTGTGAGATAATCATCCATAAGAAGTGTCAGCTTAAGGACAGACCTATCATAGACACCCAATGCCCCATCAGGCCGCGTGACGCTAAAGGGGTGCTCACCCAATCCACATGGCTGTATTTTATAGATTCATTGATCCCAAAGCTGTTGGAGCACTATAAACCTCGACCCGTCCGTTTAGCCAGACTGCTATCGTGTGTAACCCAATTCATAATACATAATTATTACAGTATGGCCTGGGACATATGTAGTAGCTAATGTCGTGTATGACAGACAGCGCAACGGAAAGTTCCAATCTGGTATTCCCCACTTTCCATTCTCACATTAAATGCTGCTGAACAATGCCGACAGTGACGGCGTGAGATGAGGTTTTGAGTGAGTCCTTGAAAGAAGCCATATTCATTAGGCTGTTTGACTCGTCCCTTTTGGACTAAGTCCAGGAGTACCAGTGACCCAAGGCATCCGAATGAACTTAAGACAAGGATAATAGCTTCCCTATCGATAAACTCGAATATATGGCTTGATATAATCATGGCGATAATATCCTGCAATCTCGTTCATGAGAAGGGGTCAACACTAGAGCTTTTTCAACCACCCCAGGAAATATGGACGAGTCCCAATTTTCAGATGCCCATTTAGAGAACTTTTCTGAGGCTAGATTTTTCAATGGTTCGATTTCAAATTTATCAGCGGTAGTGAATACCAATATATTGTTTAAAGCCCTTAATCTCAAAGCTTCCGTTTCGTCGGGTTTGTCTCCTTGACTGACGGAGTCTAAACCATCAATGGAAGGAATGGAATCTGTAGTAGGCCGAAGTAAGTCCGTATGTCCATAATCTTGGTATTCCTTCAAATAGAGGAAAGATAAGACACGTTCGATTGTCTCCGGTGTCTCATCTTTCAAATTAATGGATCGGTCGAGAGATTCCTGGGAAAGTAAGTAACTGAGGTATTTGTCAAACCCTTTCTACTTATACCTTGAAGCCATCGCAGAGTGCGCTATTGAAGAACCTTGATTGTGTACAAACAATAGCTCGATGGGCTTTGAAAGTGACGTCTTGACAAATGATTCACATGTCAGAAAATTGTCCTCGGAGGAGCAATTCTCGCATGAATTCTGAACTTTCTGACGGCATTGACATGATTCAATTGCCTTCGAAGAGGTATTTCGAATCAAAAAAAAAAAAAAAAAATGGAAGTTAGTTCAGCTCGCTGGTCTCACGGTCCTCCGGAGAGTATAGGAAATAAGGATAAATGACAATTAGCAATAGAAGATACCGAGGTTTCGGGACAGTGGATGACCAGGAAAGCATTCATGGACACTGAGTTATGCAATCATGACACTTCCACTCCCTTATTTTGGGGTTAGTAAGGTTCTAACGGGTAAGCGTTAAGATTGCCACTCAGATCACGCTAGTGGACGGGAAAGGTGACAAACAGTTCGTCAGGTCCGCAAGGTCCAGCGTTGCTGGAATTGTTTGAATCGTTCATGAAAGAGCGGAAGGTTACTATTTCTAGTTCTTGCTTTGTAAGGTCTAGTGTATCTTGGTATTTAGAGTCCAGGAAACAATAAAATAGTGCAGGTTTGCCTTGTTGGCATTTACACAGAGTTGATTGGACCATTCACCCCCGGCTCCAGTTTGGAGTGCCAGCTGTCTCTGGGGACTGTGCCTGTAGATCTAGGGTAATCAAGGAATTACACCTTTCTATGAGTCGCTTCGCCATATTCTATTGGCTGTCCGATTGTGACTGGGCATAAGTGCATGATGCGGCGTAACGCCCTTTTACACTCAGGCCAGCGTAGGCTGGTAGGCAGCACAAGCTTATGTTCATGTGTAGGTTATCTTCGATTATCTAAGCCACTAGCTGCCATTAACTAACCTCTTCACACCTGAGAGGCGGCCTTTGCCGGATGATTTGCTAGCTATTGCATCGAAATGAGCGATATCAAACTGGATTCAATCTCGAGTTTCAGGATTCATGTATCTAGGCCCTTAGATCAGTACTTTTATGCGGACTTTCACGTCAAAACCTGTGGTGCGTAGCGCTCAGTATCGTGGCCCTCATATTGCTTGTCAAAAGGCGAATTTCCCACTTTGCCCATCTTCGCTTTTGCGCACGTCTTTTTGATATAAAAGGTCTAATGTCGGATATAATAATTTAATCGAATAAGTAATCCTCAAATCCACACGCCCTTGGCCCTGCTCTAATAGACGTCGACAAAAGTTCAAAAGCCTGATCCACGTAATGGCAGCGAAGAAGAGAAACATCCGACGGCGGAGATCCGGTAGCAAACGATCCTCATACCAACAACGTACTCGACGAAAGAACCGCCTGTTCTTAAAAGCTTTTGAGTATTGCAACTTGTGTGAAGCAGATATTGCACTGGTTATCCGCCTGAAGCACAATGGCCAGGTCTTCAAATTCAACTCTAACAGTCAGTGGCATCCGTCGCGCGAAGAGTTGGTAGGCAATCTTTACGACTGTTACTGTGATATCAGTAATATTAACGAGCTCTTAAGGACACGTGGTATCCAAAACCAAGAGAAATAACTTGGGACGAGCTAGCTGCTCAATATGAGATGGGGGAGGCCAAGATGTAAGATATTGGGGCGGTGGTAGCGAGCATTCTGAGCCTCACATATATATTACTGTACAAGGATGTTTGACATTAACTCTCTGTATAGTCCGGAAAGATATGTCCATAGTGCACTAAAAGAATAGATATATGTACGTTTAGATGGCGTAAGGTCACTCCACACTCCGGAGGCGGCAGCTGCCCACACTCGACGAGAAAGCTTCGTAAAATGGATCCTCTCTCACGATTCCATACCAGACGATGATAGCCGGGCATTATTCTCTATTACATTTGGGATAATAGGTAGTGTTTATATTGATAGATAGTAGAAGATATAGATTCGTATTTTACTGAGTAGATGAGATGGAAAAGAATTGAATCCGAGTGGTTTGTTTGGTATGGAAGATTTATGGTATTATCTGATCGGGTTGGCTCAACCACAATCATCTACTAGCTCTGACTCTTTGAATTTACTCCGTGGTACTGACACCCATACAGACCACTAATGTCGACCTAGAGTGCCTACTGCGCTCAGCAAAGACCCCGGGCCATTCCAGATCGGCACCTGCGCCGCCTTCGCATCCATGGTGAATGACACCCGGTGGTCCGGACTTAGCTGGAGCGTGAATTGCGACCTATCGAAGCTGACCCCGAAAGAATTCAAGCTGATGTCCTCGGCCGTGACCGTCTCGCGGGAGGTACTTCTCGCGATCCAGGCGCCCGTGTCATCCCCCTTGGCCGCGCTTCCCCGCTGTCGGAGCTTCTCCAGGGGCCAGTCCGGAATGCGGCCTGGGGTGGTAGTAGTGGTGGAAGCATTCGTCGCGGTGCCCCCAGTAGCCAAACTTGAAGTGGAGGTGGAGCTATGCGGCAAAGAACTAAGAGAAGAGAAGGGATCGGGGACGCTTAGCTCCAATGTTAGATTTAAGAATATCCCCGTGCCAATGGCGCTCAACGGCTTGGCCGTCCACGACGCCGGGACATTCATGCCAACGACCCCGCCGACATACCCCCCAACGGCCCCCGTCACGGCATCGACGCCAACGCTTTGGAGCGTGGGGGTCGTCCCCGTTGCCAGGTCATAGATAGCGCCGACGGCCACGTTGACGACGACCCCGATGGCGATGCTGGCGGCTACTCCCACAGCGAGTCCGGTTCCTGCCGTCAAGACCCCCACTGCCAGGCCGACCGTCCACTGGGCGAAGCTGCGCCAGCTCCAATGCCCGCTCGGATCCGTCCGGTTGCTGGGATTTGCCAAGCAGTAGGCGTACGGGTTGATCTCGCCGGATGTGAAGGGGCTCCATGGGTCCGGCTGGAGAAAGCTCTTCAGACTCGGGTTGTACACTCTGTTGCCCGACCCCAGATGGTACCACCCGGTGACTGGATCTCGCCATTCTCCGTTAAAGCCAATGGCCGCGCCGCCGCCAGTGCTAAAGCCATAAGGCGTGTATGACTGGTCGTGGATCTTCTTCGGATCCTGTGTATCCAGCCAGGTGGACACCGAGTGGTGAGTGTCAGACCCCCAGAGTTGGATGTTCACATTGCTACCCTGCTTCTGAACTTCGCCGGAGTACACTCCGCCGTCCGAGACAAAGCTGGACTGACGGTCTCCCTTGGTGATGGCGATCAAGGTGTCCCCGCGGTAAGAGAGCTGGGTGTCCGGTTCATTAGGGACCCTTTGACGGACGAGCCGGTCCGTTGCATCGTACCCGTACTCGCAGAGGAGCTGGTTCTGGTCATCATAAACGGCGGCCAGGCAATGGGATGCGTTGTATACTAGCGTCCAGCCGTGCTCGTCCCGCGTCAGGCAGCCGTTCGTGTCGTACTCGAGGTCAACTGAGGCCGCCTTGCCGGGGTGGGTGTTGGTGATCCGGACGAGCCGAGTCGGGTCTTGGGCACTGTATGTATAGGTCTGCGTATTCTCGCTGCCATCCGCAAACGTGGTATGGATCTGGGTGAAGCCGTCGTAGCCGTTGAGGGTGAACCGCTGGTGGCGCAAAGAGCGGTCTTGTTCATCCACTGGGGGCTGCGTGCCCTTGCATTGATAGTCCACTAACCGACTCAGGCTGTCGTACTGGAAGGTTTCCTGCCGCGTCACGGTGCCATCGCCATCGCTTAAATTGTGCGCGGTTACCAGCCCCGTGGCATCGTAGGCCTGGGTCGACTGAGATACTTTCTTCGTCCCCTTCCAGACTGTCCGCTGGATCTCCCGGCCGAAGTCATCGTAGTCGATGTTGGTCGTCAGAGTCACGCTCGTGCTACTATCTTGGGCCATACTCATAATAACTCGGTCTGCCTGATCATAGCTCAGTGTGGTCTTGAGAGTTGCTACATTGATCTCCCGCTGGCGTCCATACGCATCGTACTGGATCACATGTTGTTGACCGTTGATATCGGTGTATTCTTGTAGCTTACCGGCTTGCGAGTACACATACTGCATGGCGCGGGTCCCATCGGCAGTTTCAACAGTCTCCCGGGACAACAAACTGGAGGGATAATAGCTGAGGTTGGCGGCGACGAGCGAACTGTCCAGCTCCAAGACATCCCCGGTTTGCTTATTATACTGATAGGCGTTGGTGCCATCGCTGGTGACCCGGCCCGTCAGCGCATAATCCAACGCCGGTTCATATGTGCGCTGGGAGCTCCCTCCCTTGGGGTCAGTAACTTGGGCCGGGACGGGAGCTACGCCTTCATAGGTGTTACTAGTAGTGCGCCCGCCGACGGTAGTACGGAGCGGCCGCTCTAAACCATCAAATAATTGCTCACTGAAGCCTGTTGTATCCCGGAGATTGATTGCCGCGGGTAGAGCCGCAGTACTTTGGGCAGCATACTGCGTGATGATAGCGTGGTTTTCAGGCCAGGTCGTCTGGACTATCCGATCAAAGCTGTCGTAGCTATACTGCGTGGAACGGCCCAAGCCATCTGTCATCTGTCGGCGGCGGCCAAGGCCATCATAGGCATACTCGACCGTGCTCTCGACGGTTCCGTTGCGCCGGATCAGTGCCTCAGATGTCGGGGTCTTGAATACATTGTATTGAATCCGCGTCTGGCCTTCGCCCTCCAGGCCCACCGTCTGGGTCAAGGCAATGGGGTCGATCGCGGACAGCTGTACGGCGCCGTTGTTCTTGGTAACCTTGCAGACTTGGCCCCAGTCATCGTACTCCTGGGAGCGCGTGGTCTGCAGTTCTGTGGTGGTCCCACTGGCTCGCAGCCAGTCAATTTTACCTCTTCGCTACATTGATCGAGCGAGTTGTAGTGACGCTCCCGAACAACTCGGAACGTGCCGGTGTAGACATTATATTGATCCCACGTACCATCGTCGTCTTGGGTCTCTACTTGGAGCACGCGGTCCAACCCATCAGTGAAATACCGTGTTTGCACTCCCTTGGTGTCCGTCACCGTGACGCGCCACCCAGTGGTGTCCGCAAGAACTGCATATTCGTGTTTCGTTGTGGCCTCAAAGGCCGTGCCGGGGGCGGCAGTATTTTGGAGCAACCGACCCATCAAGTCGTACTGCTGAACGGTCTCGGTCCCTGCCCGGTCTTTGGTGGCGATGGTCAGCCCGCTTACCAGGGAGGACGTGATCTCCTCCTGAGTAATCTGGCCATCGAAGCTTGTCATGGTAGTAATCTTCTTCAGCTCCAGTAAACTATCACGGTTGTAGGTCCACTTGTACATTATGGGATCCTGATTGAGCAGGCGCGTGACTTGCTGCTGTACTCGTCCATGGTCACTGGACAGTGGTTGATTTACGTAGGTGTATTCTGTGCTGGAGAGTGTCTGCCCTTCCTCAGTCATCTGCCGCTGTTGGGGGGGCCACACAGTAATCTGACGGGGCATCGGCGGTTGTGGGGAGCTGGATATATGTATAGCTATGGGATCGAGCGGGCGTTGGATAGGCGCTGGTTGCGGGGATGACAGTCTCCAGCTTAAGATATCGCTGGAATCCATGCGGATCGGGCGGGCAGAGTACCTGGCCCGACACCACCTCACCAGCGGGAGTATAGTAATCTTGGGTAGTCGTGATGCCACTCGGGGGGTTTCACTGAGTTGATTACCCCAGTCATCAAAGGTGAACTGGGCCGCCTCAGTGCGCGAGGTCCCGGTAGAGGTGTCCCGGTAGGTAGTAGTCTGGATCTTGGGCAACTGATATTGAGCTGGCTGCTGTCCAAAGTCGGTATTGCTCAGAGCATAGTAGGTAGTGGCCTGCGTGAGCTGCTTGGTGCCCTTCTGCTCCTGTTTACCTGAGCAACAGATGAAATTTATTATACGTATGCTTGATGGTGCTACCGCCCTCTACTTGACTGATTGAGGTGTATTCGTAGTCAGCCGGTGTCAGGTAGAGGTTATCCCCGTCGTTACTCCAGTTGCGGCCTCCACCATAGCTGAGGAAGTTATGGTCTGAGTAGCTGTAGGTTGTTTGAATGGCAGGCTGATCATGGAAGGGCCGTACTGTGTGGGATATGACGCAGGGGATGGAACTGACTGGAGCGCCAGTCGGCAGCAGGAAGCCTGCCGTCTTGTAGGAGATGTCCTCTGTCGCCCCCGTTGGGCTGGTGACGTTGGTCAGACCTGCGCTGCCATATGTGAACTTCCAGGCTGGCGAGCTGTCCAGCGGCAGACGAAGCTCCACTAGCTGATTATTGTGCTTCACCAGCGTGAAGGTCGCAGCCTCGGCGGTCCCCGGGGACCGGGTGATGGTGGTGTTTGTGCTGTAGACGACCTCCATCAGATCTTGCGAGTCAGCCTTCACCTTGCTCAGCCGAGGCTGGGTGCCCGAAAGCTCCCAGGAGAGCTTCAGCGAGCGGCCATTGGGACCGTAGATGTCGGTGGGTACACTGGCAGTGCTTCGGTTGAAATTGGAGAGTACTTCCACCTGGCCCGACTTGAGCGTGATGCGGTAACTTGTAGTGTCCATCTTCTGAAACACGAAGTTCTTGAGCTTCTGGTCCGTCAAGAATACCAAGCTGGTGGTTTCCGTAATCTTAAAGTTTTCCCCGGTGGACAGAACTAGGGTCTTGGATCCCTGATCATAGGAGGAGAGATTGCCAAAGGACCAGCCTTGGCCCGGGCCGATATCTTCGCTGTTCAAGGGGTTATAGTGGAGGTATACCTTAAGGGGCGGGCAGTTGCGAACGCTGGCCGGCACCTCGTAGAGGGTAATGGCGCAGTTGTACTGGCCGGTACGGGGGTCGACCCCTTTGTCGATGTAGCTGTTGAAATTGAAGCCTTGCGAGTAGATCATGATGGCTATTCTCCAGGGAAGAAAAGGATGGACAGATGCTGATGCGCATTGAGGATCCAAACCAGTCGGGAGATTCTAATACTTCTTCTTTTTCGTCTTCTCCTTCTCCTCCGTTCCTTATCGGGGGTGAGAGCTCCAGACCACTCCACCTCTGACTCGAATAGTTGTCCGGTCCGGGCCAACCGAGTGATTGAGGTCGCGAGTGGCAACTCCCCGGGGCCCAGATGCTCAGCTGGTCCTAGAGATCGGGGTGGCAAGAAGCCGGTCGAACGTCGATGTCCGACTACGTACTTAGTTGGCTATCCCAGCCCCAGCGGAGGCAGCAGTGCTTGATTGGACAGAAAATGACTTTCTGGTCCAAGTGTTAGGGCCGAGTGGAGTCTCAACCTTTGTCAATCCGGGTTCAAATCCCGATCCCAGTCAGCATTCAATTCCTGATCCCCCGGCGATCACTGAGATCATTACGACGTCAATTTGCTAGATGAATGACCGTAACTACATATTAATCAATTGCCTGTGGCTAGACAATAGCACGGTGGAGTTCAGCCGGGGCTGGTGGGATAGCCATCAATCAGTTACAGGGATCGGGATTTGCTTCAGTCCTGAAAAGGAGGGGTAGGAGACCAGAAGTCAGAGCATTAGAGCGACTCGATAGGGTGGTTTTGATGGGCATTAAAGATATGGGTGCCGCTTAGTGCCATCGCAAAAACCCCGCTTCCTTCCTATCACTTCAAGTGCAGAAGAAGCCCCGACAAGAACGGAAGATGCAGAGCAATCACACCGTCACCGTCCCCCAGTGGCAGGCTGCATGGTGCCACGACGGTCAAAAGCCCGAAATAGATTGCGAAGTCGTATGAGGGTTACATCCACTCCGCTTTCCAAACCCCGATCCATGTCCTGCCACAGTGCTGTGAAACCTCCGACCGAGGGTGAGCCTTTTTGGTTGTTGGCGTGGTTGTGGAAAGACAAGGGAGGAAGGAGAGCCGAGCAAGAGAAGGGCATATAAGGCCGATTTGAATCTGGTTCTGAAAGTCAGCAATCAGCTCCTTTCCTTTCTCGGAACCATCGAGATCTTCTCATACTCATTATTAGTTCATCTTGTTCCCCCCGTTTTCACATCCACCATGTCAGGGGCCTGGGAAGTCACCTCGTTCGCGGTGCAAACCAGCACGGCTAATCAAAAGACGGACACCCTCTATGCCAATGGCCGGATGCAGGTGCCGGTGATTATCTCCGTCAAAGCAGTCAATGGGACGACGGGGGCAATCTACGAGTTGACCGACGCGAACTGAAGAAGATCAAACTACTGGACTATTATAGCTCGACCGAGGTCACAGGGACCTGGTTCTACTCCACCACGGAGAATGAATTTGCCCACACACTGGGCAATAGCAGGGATCCAGTCACGCCCATTGCGGACGGTACCAAGTCCATCATATTCTGGATCTCATCCACCAAAGTCGAGAACAAGAACATCGCCGCATTTATCACTCAACCTAATGAGCAAGTTATCTCTCTGGTATCGAATTGTAGAGGATAAGTCCTCGGGGCCGTTATTTTCGACATGGTGGTGTTTCACATGGTGGTAGTAACACGAGTTCCAAGTGTGTCTCATCAAAGGCCCCAATATATGTGGAAATAATCTGTGCACCCATAGATATCTATGGTTTAACAGCCCGTCATTGTGGATGTGATTGTGTAGCATGAGGGTGAAGGGGCCACATGAGTATATCTCCAGTAGCCAGTGTAACAACGCCCGAGTAGGGGTGAACCGATAGAAGAGATAAAGAGCGCTTGGGATCAGAGTGAGTAGAGAATAATATGGGTCAGGAAAACCACGTCAGTCGGGTACCGCACGATTTTTTCGGCCCAAGTAATGTACGGATTTAAGATTCTTCTCACATACCCGCTCCTAAGATCCAACGTAGTAAAGACAGTGGGCTTAAATTCAGCTTCTGAGAGGTTGTTCATATCTCTGAAAGTATTTGACAAGACCCCTTATCTTTTCCCGTCACATGGTCTCTCGTGGTGGCAGGGATCGTAGCATCATTAAGCAAACTCTGTAGCACCACCGTATCAGCGCTTGCCAAGGAACACGAAGCTAAAGGCATCGTATGTCGGCTTTATGTCAGGCAGCTCAAGGCACCAGTGCACCAGACGACGCTATAAGAACGACCTATGTACTGTAGTGCTCGAACATTAAGCCAGTCGAACTATCGATGCCGCAGCGTTGGATGAACTCACTCTCAGGTAATCAAACGCCAGAGCAAAAAGCACAACTAGGTGGCCTCACCCAAGGCGAATTTTATGGCTCTAAATTGTATTTCTATTATATGACATATAACAATTGTAATTGATCATCTTCATCTCATACCAAGTGGTGTCGCCTACATTAAGCGCAAGCGGTTCCATGCCTAACACATCCCAACCCCTCCTTTCCCCAATTCCGGCATTCAATCCGGGGACTAATGACGTGATGTTTGTGACTCTTTTTCTTTTGTCGTCTACTACGAGTCGATTGTATTAGTGCTGAACTTTGTTTCGTAGCGCGCTAGCTACATATCATTCACATGTACATATTGATGACGTCGGCGATGGGAAGAAGTGCGGGTTCCTTGCCTAAATCTAAGCGAAGCCGTTCATGACTTCCAAAGAATCGGCATACCTCTCAGGCATATATTTTATGGTGGTTCATGGCTATGCCGGAGATGTAGTCAAGAAATTTGCTCCTCCAGAACTATACATCGTTCTCTAGTATGTTGATGGTGACCCCCACTTCCGTAATATGGGCATATACTCTCATCACCCTAGCTTGCAGACTAAGATCAGGACCACACCGCGAAAAAGGCGAGGTGTATTAGCCCTACAGATCCTTATCCGAACGGCATCCGCGTCAATACGGCACTTACTACCAAGTCCAACTAACATTGCGATATTTGAATAACCCTAAATATTGGCTTTGGACCATATGGGCTTACGATTGTGTCTATACCTTCTGATGCCCTGAAATCAGCCGCCGGGCAGCATCGAGTATGCCGCCTATTGGTGATCCCGCGGCGAACCCGTGTACCACCTCGCTTATAATACGGAGATTTGTTTAAGAGCGAGAAGCTTGCCATAGGAAGCGGGGAGAATGCGTAGAGGTATGATCTGCCTTGCTGGGTTGCGCGTACTTCAGTTGCGAGAAGTGCAACTAGGCGACAGGGCAGCCGAGGGCTGTGCGCATCGCCAGTTATATAGATTTTGACGCAGTTCCTCAAAAGTGCGACGCTCATTGTGTTTATTTTCATCAGCTGTTCAGAGTATTAACACGATAATGATATACTATGACCTATTATGAGTTAGCTCAACCAATCAATCCTTAACAAAAAGGTTGGCCGATAATCACCGTAAATACCGGGTGCCGTGCCGTATTGGAGGGACCGCTGCCCGGATACTTGTAAGGTACGGTATTTGATATTATGGTGATGTCTCCCAGGAGAGAATGGCCGGGTTGTTGGTTTTGATGGATGCTGTTCCACTACTGCAGGGTGACATTAATCAACTTGATCCGACTAGTTTCTTCTAGCCACCACTTTCTTAAGTCACGAACCGCAAGAATGTGGGACCGTCCAGTAACCTTCCGAACGTATTGGTAAAGATCTGCGCCACTTTCGCTGATTACGTCATGTTACGGTAATATGATTCTTAAGACCACATGCTGCTATTTACCTTGTTCGGGGGCAAAGTGATAGATAAACATTAGCATAATCCAGATCCACTGGACACATACCCTTTCCTTAGGTGCGCAAATTGGAAAATGTGCTCAAATCGCCATAACGATCACCAAATCGAGGTAAAACTCAATGATACAACGATTAGCAGGGTCACTACGCATAACTGACCTATACAGTCGCTTACTGAGGACGAAAAACGCCCCCTCCGTACCTATGGTAGACTTCCACGACCCGGTGTACAACAGTCAAGGTGAATCCTACGTACCAGAGAAGGAGATTTTGACTGACAGAATAAAGGGACGCAAATACTTTGATTCTGGGGATTATGCGCTATCTGCTGCCGATAAAGCAAGTAATGATAGCGGTCTTGTACAATCCGGCACAGGCCATCCTCTACGTGAAAGCATCTCGCGCCCCCATGCCCCGGTTCCTACCACCAGTAACGTCAACAAAGATGCCTACAGGGATCTTAATGCCCAAAAGAGTCCAAGCCCAGAAATTGCCGAGAGTTCTCTTCACCATCGAACCAATATTGAAAGCGAGAAGACGGAACATGAAAATGGAATTTGAGTGTACTTAAATTGAAGGAGAGACAAAAAATAAGGCGTTTGGACACAACTGAAAATACGGGACAGGCTAGTCGGTGTACGCAATATTAGTCTCGCGAAAGGGGAGGAGGGAGGGGAGAGAAGAGGAATCGGGGGCGAGTCGGAGGCAATGTAGCGTACGTAAGTGATTCACCGTCTCGGTATATATGTATCTTTCTAATGACCAGGGACAGTCGGAGGGGTCGACAAAATCAAACTGGGGCTATGTCTCCTTCGTCTGTATAAAACCATAGGTTAAACAACGAGAATGACGGGGTGTAAACTTCGTGCTTCATGAGGCGCTCACTTGATGTTGGTCGTTCAAACCGGATCTACTGTGCTTCAGACCCAGATTGTGTCATATCTGTTCAGGCATCCTACGCCACATGCTTGTCCTGTATTCCTCTATAATGCTATCTGCGGATTTGGCGTGGAATGTAAATGACTTTGGAAATGGAGCAACAACGCTTTTCATGCATACTGGACAGCGCACATACTGAATAAAATTACATATCTTTCATCCAAGAAGTAGGTGGACAGATAAAGCATTATAATCGTTTCTTTATTTTGAACAGAAATAAAATCTTCAGTTCATTATAACAATGTCTTTAGTCTGTCAATTGTAGTAGTGGTGTAGAGAACCTAGAGATTCTCGTGTATTCTCGTGTATTCTCTCAGGTCACTCTGAAACCCTCCGTTCGCTTTAATTATATTTGTCAGTTGCCCCTCTTAAATGAACAGTAACTTGAAATCCATGGAGAATACAGAACGGACAGCTAAGCCTTTGAACTCGCAGAGATGAGGCGAGACCAAATGAAAGCACCAAGGACAAGAGAAAGAATGAGGAGGGGTGTAGTGGAGCGCCACCACGTCTTATGTCATTATGACACGCCCTTATCATGACGAAGTTGAACACCTTTCATTTTCATTTGCTACACATTATATCCAAAAAAAAAAAAAAAAAAAAAAAAAAAGGGAAAGAAGGAAAGAAAGAGGATCTCTATTATGATCACAATCTAGAGCTCTTTTCGCGTTAGCGCTCGTGGCTCGCTTTTAAAGTTGTAGTACCAGATGCAGCGAGTCAAACTGGAGCAAACCTCATGAGTGTGCAAACCCCCGGCCATATAAAATCCTTCGGGATCTTGTTAACTTTTCAAATTTCTTTGCCGTTTACTTTTTTTTCAGTTCAAATGATAAGATGCATTAAGGAAAGGTCCTGAATTATAGAAAAGGTTAGGCTAGGGATTCCTAGCTGTGAGTCCTATCAACTTTGGGCATATGACTCTTGTCACCTCACGAACACCTTTAACGGGAAAGTAAAACTACCATGACCGATCCCCGTCCTCCCTTGCTTTCTGTGCCCTTAATGCTACCTCGTGGCCAGTCAGCACATCCAGAGAACAACATGCCAGCATCGAGTAACCATGGAGACACCATTGTTCGCACGTCGTCTCGTAACCATCTCGACGGAGACAATCACGATGATGGTAACTCTCTCGGACCGGAACTAAGCGGGGAGTCCGACTCGGAAGTGGAGAACAATAAGTTCGCCTTCTCACCGGGCCAGCTGAATAAACTCATCAGCCCCAAGTGTGTGGGCGCTTTAGGCGCTTTTGGCGGATTAAGAGGGCTGGAAAAAGGTCTCCGAACCGATGTGCGGAGCGGCTTGAGCATGGATGAGACCGTGTTGGATGGCACGGTGGGCACTGACGGGGTGGTTGCACAAGCCTTCATGCCACCACAACTGACCAGCGTAGAAGGACTGGCAGTCAAGCAGCCAGAGGACAGATTCGTGGATCGGCGAAGGGTATTCGGAATCAACAAGCTTCCGAAAAAGAAACTGAAATCCATTTGGGAGCTCGTGTGGATCGCATACAATGATAAGGTGCTAATCCTGCTATCAATTGCCGCTGTCGTCTCCCTCGCCGTGGGTATTCCGCAATCTGTGCGAGGAACGGGGGTGGAATGGGTAGAGGGAGCAGCGATCATCGTTGCCATCGTTGTAGTCGTCGCCGTGGGTGCGGCGAATGACTGGCAGAAAGAACGGCAATTCGCGAAGCTTAACCAAAAGAAAGAGGATCGATATGTGAAAGTCATCCGATCAGGGAAGATGGCGCAGCTGTCGACCTATGATATCATGGTCGGGGACGTGATGTGCCTGGAACCGGGCGATATAATCCCAGCCGATGGGATCCTGATTGACGGGCATGGAGTTAAATGTGATGAGTCTTCAGTCACAGGAGAGTCAAGCCTCCTGCGGAAGATCCCCGGCGACAAAGCGTATCGGGCAGTTGAGCAGAACGAAGACTTGAAAGGGCTGGACCCGTTTATCGTCTCGGGGTCCAAGGTTGAAGAGGGTATGGGGACTTTCCTGGTCACTGCTACTGGCATTCACTCGACCTACGGCCGAACCATGATGTCTCTTCAGGATGAGAGCGAGATCACCCCGCTGCAGGTCAAGCTCAATGTGCTGGCAGATTATATTGCCAAGGTCGGCCTTACCGCAGGCCTGATACTGTTTGTGGTGCTATTCATCAAATTCCTGGTCCGCCTCAAGGATATTGAAGGCGGTGCAGAGGCCAAAGGCCAAGCCTTTCTACGGATTTTCATCGTGGCGGTCACCATTGTCGTCGTAGCAGTGCCTGAAGGGCTGCCATTGGCTGTCACCCTCGCTCTTGCCTTTGCAACAACAAGGATGATCCAGGACAACAACCTCGTGCGCTTGCTGCGTGCATGTGAGACCATGGGAAATGCCACGACCATTTGCTCCGACAAGACTGGGACGCTCACCGAGAACAAGATGAGCGTCGTGGCCGCGACTTTAGGCACCATGTCACGATTCGATGAGCAACCGTCTTCGAACAATACGGCGGCCAGCACACGAGGGCCTGAAATTCTTTCAGCCTCAGAGTTTATATCTACGCTTTCATCAGCAATCAGAAACCATCTGTTGCAATCGATCGTGCTCAATTCGACTGCGTTCGAGGCTGAGCGTGACGGAGTAACGACGTTTATCGGATCTAAGACGGAGACGGCGTTTTTGTCATTCGCGCGAGACCAACTCGGGCTTCGGCCAGTGAGCGAGGAGAGAGCAAATGTGAATATTGTGCAGATATTTCCGTTCGACTCGAGTCGCAAATGTATGGCCGTAGTCTTTCGGATGGATTGTGGAAAGTATCGGATGCTCGTTAAAGGTGCTGCAGAGATCTTACTACGCCAATCGTCACAGGTCATACAGCGTGCAAGCAATGGTCTGGAGGATGCCCCACTCTCCGGGGAGAATAGAGCCGCGCTAGATACCATTATTACCGATTATGCGTCTCGTTCTCTGAGATGTATTGCGCTTGTGCATCGTGACTTCGAAAGATGGCCGCCTTATGGGACATCGACGCTTGAAAGTGACGGCGAAATGGCAGACTTTGAGCCAGTTTTCAAAGACATGACGATGCTAGGCATCTTCGGCATCCAGGACCCTGTCCGTGAAGGAGTCCCTGACGCAGTCCGCCAGTGTCAGCGCGCCGGAGTCTTCGTCAGGATGGTGACTGGCGACAATATTATCACAGCCAAAGCCATCGCTCAGCAGTGCCGCATCTACACGCCTGGTGGAATCGCTATCGAAGGGCCGGAATTCCGCCAGCTGAGCCATGATCGGATGGACGAGCTCATCCCAAATCTGCAGGTCATCGCGAGGTCAAGTCCACACGACAAGAAGATGTTGGTCGGCTACCTCAAGAGACTTGGCGAGACTGTCGCCGTGACTGGGGATGGGACAAATGACGCGCAGGCACTTAAGACTGCTGATGTCGGCTTTGCAATGGGTATCACAGGCACTGAAGTTGCTAAGGAGGCGTCAGACATTATCATAATGGACGACAATTTTGCATCAATTGTCAAGGCGATAGCATGGGGACGCACGGTCAATGATGCCATAAAAAAGTTTCTTCAGGTAAAGTCACCATAAACTGCCTGTAAGGTCAGAAATTAATTATCTTTTTAGTTCCAAATAACCGTCAACGTCACTGCTGTCGCTCTTACATTTATTTCTGCTGTTACCAGTAATGATGCGGATTCTGTACTCAGCGCAGTGCAGCTGTTGTGGGTCAATCTCATCATGGACACCTTCGCTGCTCTTGCACTTGGTATTCTCTCCTATGTTTTGGATTTAAACAAAGTGCCTAATCTTGCTATAGCGACCGATCCTCCTTCGACTTACGTTCTAAATCGCAAACCTGATCCCAAATCTGCGCCGCTAATAACCTTGACAATGTGGAAGATGATCCTTGGTCAAGCCGTCTATCAACTGGCTGTGACGCTCTTCCTGTATTTTGATGGACATTTCATCTTCCCAGAGTGGAATAGCAGGTGTATGCAGACAGTGGTGTTCAATACTTTTGTCTTCATGCAGGTATTCAATCAGTACAAGTAAGAGCAGTTTTGCCTCCTGGCAGTGTTACTCACTGACTGACCTCGGCAGCTGCCGCCGGATTGACAATCGGTTGAATATTATGGAGGGCATCCTACGCAATACATGGTTTATTATCATCCAGGTCATCATCATCGGCGGGCAGGCCTTGATCATCTCCGTGGGTGGGAAAGCCTTTTCCGTGCAGCGACTTGACCAGCCCTCCCAGTGGGCAGTGAGCATTTTGCTTGGAGCTTTCGCCGTACCGGTAGGGGGATTGATTCGCCTGATCCCGGATACAGTCATCTCCAAGTCTATTTCATATATTTGGCCCCGCATGAGATGTTCTCGGTTAGACGTTTCCAGAAAAAGCCGATTCTACAGGCGAGATCTGGGACGGAAGGAAACTAGCGATCAACTTGCATTCATGAATAGGGTCCGAGGAGGGCGCCTGAGGCTCATAATACACAAACACCCTCAGGTCTTTTTCCAGTCCCGCCGTAACTCCAAACCCCCATATACCTCTATGCCGCCCACAGTCGTCGAAGAAACGGCGGCCAACGACAATACCGCGGATAGTTATTCGACATCCGTGCCTGTATCTGAGAGAACACCTTTGATTCGTGGTAACGGGACCAGTCCCAGCCGATTTCAATTATAGGAACCAACTATCAGCGTCTTCCTTTCCCATCTGAGTAATGTATGTTTGACGCATTACTATGCAGACGTATGGAACTCTCGCGATTCGTGTCTCCGAACAATGATCACTTACTTATCTAACTACTATTGCATACATTAGTAAAGAATGCTGAAACTTGGTGCTGCTACTTCCCGCTATCTTGGCAGGCAATGCCCAGTTTGGCTATGCCATCCTAATGAGTTTCTGGTAAAATGCATGCTTATTATACTTGGTATCAGAATAACCTTGAAAAATCTAAAATCTTAGAATCCGCTTCCTTGACATCGTAGAAGAACGGTGCATAGTCGTGCTAGAATCCGAAGTACTGTATCCTTCATTTGTATCCCAATATGTTACATCAGGATTATAGTATTAGGTAGGACATACGCCGCACGGCGCACGACCGACCAAGTGTGAGGCCACTTTTGTGTAGTCCGCCCGGGGGTTAGGTCGTAACTGGGCGTATGCTCGGGGTCCAGTCACCTATAAGTTCGGAGGGGCTGGAACAGAAGCCCAAAGTGGTCGGGCGTTATAAGGCCTGACGTAAAAATATTATGCTATTACGGGAAGAGCCGAGGTGGACTACACTCAGATGGATCCGTAGCGGAATCTCTATCAGATAATAAGGAGTAATAGTATGTCATGTTAGAGCCAATCAAAGAGTTTGGCAACAAAATATGGCGCAATAAAAGGAAATAGTCTGTCCGAGTTCATCCATTATTGAAAAAGAACAAAGATGCGCATGGCTGCCATTTTGCACGTGACATGTTGCGATATCAATTTGGGACACTATACCACCAGCTAGCTCGAATTAATATCTAGCCTAGATTGTGTACGTATAGAGGAAAGTTCCTACTGCCTGACGAAAAGTTTACTTTAGCACACGCCCAATGTGGTCAGCTAAAGTTATGGAGTTAAAGGACGATGATAGTTGAGATTGCAGAGACACCCCACAACATTGTTACTCCTACAACGAAGCTGTAGATAAAGGCGGTCCCCGAATGTGCAGCATGAGGGACGGTAATTTCGGGTAGCAGCATAGTGGGCATTAATACTTAGTTGCACCCTTTGCATCACTCGGTTACCCCGCTCCACCCCCATACAGCCCCCGGCCTTCCCCCAAAACAAAACCTCTCCTTGCATCGCAATAGCAGCTGGGGAAGGCTCAGCGCACTTACTTGGCGACTCTCATAATCACTTAATAAGGGCCTGGATAAGTACGACGTTCAAGTCCTGAGCCGGTTGGGAATCAAGCAGGATTTTAGTACTCATGCCTCTAGCAAGGGGCCAAGCGCTAAGGGTCATCTATCCATTCACATTTGATCTAATTGCCAGCAAAGACTGGAACGCGCCCAACAGTAATCAACATCTCTAGAAGGCAATGATGAAAGACAAGTAGGTAGCACCATGCGGGCCAGTACAATTGAAGCAGTGCAGGGCTTTTTAGAGATATCATAGTGGCTCCTAGGTCGCGCGTCTTGAGGGCAACCTGATAGCGGGAACGGCAATACCGTGACGAGAGGTTTTTTATGAGGCTTCAAGTTCATTTTCTGGAAACCGTACATTCTACCTGTATATACAAAGATATACATAGCTGTGGTAGCCCACCTATCGCATTCGTTGCGGGGAGTCGGGGTAAATGAAGTCAGCCTAACAACCAACTGAGTGTGCGCCTGATCTCTGCTTCATCATTCATGGCAATGATACAAGTGACTCGTCTACTGTCCCGTTTCCAGTCCCGATAAATACGGTTCCTGGATGCTAATGCTTTGGCAATCCCCTCTTTCAGTATACTGTTCGCATTTTTGCCAAGGTTTTCTTGATGCTACTTGCTGCAACCGCAGATGGGACAATGAAGTATGTGCAGCGGCAAGTCTGTTTCTGGGCGACATTATAGGTAGGTAAGCCGCTATGTATTACAGTTGCACATCATTGCATTCGACAACGGACATATATAAATGCAAAATCTAAGCTGTTGGACATTGATTCTAGCTAAGCAGTAGAGCATATCATGGTACTTGAAGCACCCATAGTTCATCAAATGTCCACAATAAAACGTTAATCAGCGGTCTGAAAAATCAGCGTGCAAGCAATCTAGAGCAAAGGGTTGTGAATTGTAAATGTGCGTGATGCCCAAAGACAGCTCTTGGTTGTGCAAGCCTAAGCTGAGAAACCAAGGTATCTGTATCAAAGTTGTATAATATTTGCTGATGTTAGTCCAGGGCTACTACCGCAGCTGCTGAATGATTATAGCGGCCTGACACATCTGAGAAGACAATACTTGTTACCACCTGTCTGGGGGATGGGACTTTATATATTAGAGAATTTGCAACCATTACTGAAAGATTCTCTAGAGCTTTGCTGTTTGAACGCAGTAGATCTGAGAGGCCTAGTTTTCTGTATAGGATAGAACAATGCACAACTATTCAACGTAGAATTGCTCAATTTCACTGGGATAGCTAATAGAATCTCTGCGACGGCTCCCTGGATTCTAATGCATCCCCCATTCATGGATCTGCTTGGTAAATTTGACCTTATGTTCTGACGCAGTGCTGCATTAAAATTCATTCAGCTCTCGCAGCTGCCATGACGTGGTGACACCGGAGCTAAACCATGGGTTTAGCTACCAAAAAGAAGTGACTAGACACCATCCGATCAAGGCGGACATACTAAATGGCTGAGAATTCCTTTCTAAAGGTGGGCTGTTTCACTCAGCGAATTTGTTAGACGGGCGAAATATATACCGTGAACTAGAGTACAGGCGATTTTGGCCCATCAGCATGCCAACTATCCCAAGAGGTCAGTGGGTCTCGCAAATTACTTTCCAATGTGCAAAGACTCTAAAATATTCCCATTTTGTCGCCTCTTCCAAGCAGATGGTGAAATTGAAGTACTAAATTATCAGTCCTGGGGTCGCAAACTGCCCAAGAACACAACTCCAAGCAGAATTCCATTACAATGGTGCTTCAGAGGGGGGAGTTGGGAGATCTGATCCACGGATGCTATTCTTTTGCCTACGACCTTCCGCGGGATATGTCTGCTCCTTCGACGTTTCTGATGACGTCAGGCATATGGAACCCTCGTTTGACTTTGATTGTGGCTTCTTGGTAATCAAGGTGCCAAAGAAATCTTTGTCTGGCTCGTACTGGCCTACCCTTACCAAGGATAAGCTGCCATTTTTCGTGACCGATTTAAACAGGGTAAGAATTCGTTTCTACTAATAAACAGACCAAATTGTTAAATGTTCGGGGTTTATTGATTTGGACTGTCGATGCCGGCGATCAGGATATAAACAGTCTGGATTGGTTCAGTTCTGACTCGCACTACCAACTTTGATGTACTTAATCCTTAGCTTGAATGAAAAGTTAAATTACTTGTGTGGTAAGTCCGTTAATGTATGCCGGAAGTATTCAAGCTGGCCTGAAATCCAAAGCATTTGCGATGAAAGTGAAATCCATTGTGTAACATCTTGCAATACATCTCTGTGTCAACCACAAAGATGCACTAAAGTCAATCCAAATTTCAGCTTGATGGGCCTCTACACACATAGAAAGAGGGTTCCAGATAGTGTACCATAGTAGACTCCTATGTGAACCGCCCGCTTCATTTAGAAGCTGTCCAAGGTTTTTAACGTCCATTCTTCCCGGTGGCAGTTCTCGTCCAATCAGCTTCTCAATTTCAGTTACATAGGTCTCGACTTCCCCCTCGTTCTGCTGGTCCCGCTTCTGCGCATATCCAGGTGTGAAGAAAGCCCATCTAATAAAGTCTTTCACGTTATCGCGTCTGATATATTCAGTCTCTTGAGACCATAAGCCACCGGCTAAGATATCTCTCCAGATTTGGCACATTCGCGTGACAACTTTCAAACAATTGCTCTCTGCACGCCGTAGATATATACCTGTGGTAGAAAGGAGAGCGGTCGAGAGCGTATTTTACGAGTATAGATACAGCGGTGAAAAAGATTGCCTCTGCAGTGAGCCAGATTTGGATAAGGTAGGGTATGATTTCGACATAAGTCGGTAGATGAAAAGAATTGAGTAAGGAGTAACTGAATGCAGTACAAAGCACTGATTGGCGCAATGTTGTGAAGAAATAGGATGCAAATGCGAATGAAGAAGTACTCAGCAGGAGATGTTCCAATCATGGTGGTCCGAATAGATAGTTTGACAGTAAAGAAAAACTGATAATGAGCAAGATATCTGTCTATAATACTTTTTTTGATAAATTTGATTGCTGGATTAGGTAACGCCTCCCCAACAAGTTACCAGTTGGTCTTCGGAATATCCTCTGACTTAGTAAACAAGACAACACGGTACTGACATGTGATCACGCACATATGATGTAATGTAGAAAGTTAACTTCTTCCGGGCAGGTTGACATTCATTCGACAGCTCAAATGTCGCAGTATGCATAGGGTCGAGTCATGAGTCATGAAAACCAAACTTTAACACCCCGTTGTTGGTCCACCCTGCTCACCGGCAGATTTTCACTTTCTATCAAACCCGTTGGGCAAGATCGAAAAAGGCTCTTCTATATGGTATTCAACGTACCGGATTTTACGATTTTCGATTGACTACTTCATGCTATACCTGACAAACAACTATGCCTACTCCTGGAGAGATCCGGCGAATGTCGGTGGATCTTCCCAAGGAAGATACATATATCGTTACCAGTGCCATAATTATTGACGCACCTCTGGATTTTGTCTGGGATAACCTGCCTAAAAACATCGATTTCAGCCAAGTGATGCAGCCTTACCGCTGGTTGCCGGGGGCACGGTCATGGGAGACATCCGAAAACTTTAACGAAACGGGCTCCAATATCAAGTATACTATGACAGACAACAGTAAGGTTGAGGAGATCGTCATTAAGCGAGATGCATCCTCTCACCACTACGTCTATGCTTGCTTGCCGCCGATAACAGGTTTTGATTTCTGGCAAGGTAACTTGTTCTATAAAGATGCCGGGAACGGGAAGACGACCGTCGTCTGGCGGTACTGGCTGAAGCCAAATGACAACTTTCTCAGCAAAATCGTCGTTGCACGCCTTCTCAAACTCTTTATTTGGAAAGGGTACACTGCTAAGGTCGCCTCGGGTATGAAGTCTGAAATCGAGAGATTATATAACCGCAGAAATAGATGAATGCTCTTAATTCTACTCTTCATCAACTATCACAAGTATTATGTCAGGATTCCGTATCCCATTTTGCGCTTGTACACCAGATTCCAGTATTTTCCAAGTTCCCAGCGAGCTTCTTAACCCAGATTTCGAAAACCCAGCAGCTATCCGTTGTCCACCATCAGCCGCATCATCAGCAAGAATATTCATCTTCCCACGACGGAACGTGCTTCATCTTCGATTTCCTCGGCACCTGTTAGCAGAGTGAAATTGACCATTCTAGGTCTTTTCTCTGCTAATCCAAAGGGAAAGGGGTTCAGCAAAATTATCATCCCGCCAACACATCTTGCAGCTCGCACGGACGCTCTACTGCATTTTGTGGCTCCTCAACTTATTGACAGACTGTCGGTCCCTTCAAATATGGCGACAGTGCAGTGGTGCAAGGTGTGAAAAGCAAAACAGTGTTCGCCACGGTGAAAGGAAAGAAGTATATCAAAGCTGTTAGGTTCAGGAAGGTCGAGTAGGCGCCCCGGAATAACTGGCAACTTGCGTATGTATTGGGCTTACATCTTCCTGGCCCAAGATTGC
Source organism: Aspergillus awamori (assembly GCA_003850985.1). NCBI lineage: Eukaryota > Fungi > Ascomycota > Eurotiomycetes > Eurotiales > Aspergillaceae > Aspergillus > Aspergillus awamori. Next base: position 745,068 of record BDHI01000022.1, read on the forward strand.
TTCAGCTGTTCCAGCATGGACCTATCAACCATGTATACTTAAGGACCAAAAGTTGGGAGACGGGCAAATTCGTCCTTTGAACATCTTGGAATGGACCAGATGATCTTTCATCCACCATTCGGTATTAACGCGATAAGATTCTTGGATTATATGCTGTGTTACTCGATTCTCATTCTCGATTTGGCTGCAATCACCACTTTACTTCGTGCGAAAAGAGAATACCAAACTTGCATAGGAATCAGGCACCGGGGAGCTTGATTATAATACTTTTATTTTAAAGATACATAACTTGATAGCAGGGTTTTCCTCTTTTTTTTTTTTTTTTTTTTTTTTTTTTTTTTTGGCTTGTCTTCCAGTTCCGGTTGAGACTTAATGGTTGGGAATTTGGACCTATATGCATTTGACAGCGAAGTCAACCGAAATCTGATTCTCATTCGAGCATGGCAGTTTCAGATAAAAAGTTCCTCGCTATCTTGAAATAATGCACTCACTTCAGCCTAAGCAAAGCAGCCGTCTCTATTGTAATGATAAGTACCAGCCACACCTTATCATCCCAGCCCTTCGAGAAACTGGCGTTGGCATCCTGTCCCGTTCCTTCAACAAAAACACCGCTACGCCGCGGTACATGCTTTAGGTTTCTTGAACATCGACTGTGATAATTACGAGCCTTTCCCGCAAACGGATCATAAGTACATCGCGAAGTGTTTAGTCACAATTGGAAAACATGCACGAATTACAGTTGATAAGGTGGCAGTTATGCTGCGCAAAAAAAAAAAAAAAAAAAAAAAAAAAAAAAAAAAGAGAAAAAAAAAATTTTTGAAATTTTAGTGTAGTGGATTCTAAGATCCAAGTTGTGGTAAGCATGGGATCGGATGCTTGGCACTTTAATATCGATCTTTAGATATTGCCAGGATTCAGCTCCAACTCGGTTACGCCAGAGTTCCCTATTTTGGATTACCTTAGTTAACCCTTTGTTCGAGTGCCATTGCTAGATCCGAGGGACACAACTTTTGTTTTTGGGCGATAGCAGTAGTTGCGACGCGTATGCTGGCTGATTCGAGCTATATCTCCCCAACTAATATCCTGTGCAAGAACCTGTGCAAGATGCTACCCCTTGATTGGGAGTATTAAAGAGATAATTGTTACATAAATGGCACATTTAGCTTAATATTATGCAACTCGTAGAATAGGAGAAAGGAAAGCAGAACAAAGACCCATATCAACTTTTCTGAGTAGAGTTCCCGTTAGCTCAAGGAAAGGCTCTATTGAACGCAATAATTATGTCCTTAATTTGAGCTTCTAGGTTATGGCTTAGCTCGCCATCCTTTTCAATCTTGGCGAGCACCTCAGGCTCAGCTTTTTTGAAATGGGCGAGAATGTTAGTCTCCCAGAGTTCGATTTGGCTGACGGAAATTTCGTCGATGAGACCATTGATCCCAGCATACAGCAAGGGAACCATCTCATTGAAAGCCATCGGGGCGTACTGCTTTTGTTTCAGGAGCTCTGCCAAATGCTCACCACGTCTGAGAATTTGCCTGGTGGCAGCATCAAGGTCTGATCCGAACTGAGAAAACGCAGCAATCTCGCGGTACTGTGCTAAATAGAGCTTGAGTGAGCTAGCTACTTGTTTCATAGCTCTAACCTGGGCTGCGGAGCCAACTCGAGAAACGGAGAGTCCAACGTTAATCGCAGGACGGACGCCCCTATTAAAGAGTTCAGCTTCTAGATATATCTGCCCATCCGTAATGGAGATGACGTTCGTAGGAATGTACGCCGACACATCGCCTGCCTGTGTCTCGATAATAGGAAGAGCAGTGAGTGAGCCACCTCCTTGTTTATCATTCAACTTTGCTGCACGTTCCAAGAGGCGAGAATGGAGGTAAAAAACATCTCCGGGGTAAGCTTCGCGTCCAGGGGGGCGACGAAGCAATAGCGACATCTGACGATAGGCAACTGCATGCTTTGACAGATCGTCATAGATAATAATGGCGTGTCGACCATTATCTCGGAACCACTCCCCCATAGCACAGCCGGCGAAAGGGGCAAGATATTGCAGAGGAGCAGCTTCAGACGCCGTTGCAGCCACAATGACGGAATATTTCATAGCATCGTTTTCTTCCAGTGTCTTGACTAACTGAGCTACCGTAGACCGCTTCTGTCCAACAGCCACGTAAATGCAGTATAACTTTTTCGACTCATCACATTGATGATTCCATAGTTTTTGATTCAAAATCGTGTCCAGGGCGATAGCGGTCTTTCCCGTCTGTCGGTCACCAATGATCAGTTCACGTTGGCCTCTGCCAATAGGCACCAAGGCATCGATGGCCTTTAGACCAGTTTGGACAGGCTGATTGACGGAACGGCGAGGCAAAATACCAGGAGCTTTAATGTGGGCACGACTCCTTTCGGTGGTCTCAATGGGTCCCTTTCCATCAATAGGGTTTCCCAGTGCATCAACTACCCGTCCTAGCATATTAGGGCCAACAGGAACATCCACAATTTGGCCGGTTCGCCAGACAGGGTCACTCTGTTTAACCAAACGATCAGAACCGAAAAGAACAATACCGACATGACTGGACTCCAAGTTCATACACATCCCCTTGACACCAGATTGAAATTCAACAAGTTCTTCAGCTTCAACGTTCGTCAAACCACTCGCGCGAACAATACCATCACAGACAGACAAGACATGGCCAGACTCAGCAAGGTTAGGTGAGCCTTGAATTCCGTGTATCCTCTGCTCGAGCAGCGAGGATATTTCGGTAGATGGGCGTTCGGCAGCACGACCAGACGAAATAGATTGCGTGCAGCGAGTGACCAGTAGGCCAAAAGGGCTGGAAGTTGATCTGCCTCTTCTGGGAATCAGGGTAGCAGCGATGGGGCGATTAAGTGACTGCGAAGTGTATCTAAACATCGCTGAATGGAGAGACCTGAGGTTTCAAAACTAATATATTCCGAAAGGGAGATACACATCCTGTATACCGGTATTCTTAAACATCAGATAATGGTGTCATTATGACGGTCAACCAAGGAGATCGTCGCTTTACAATCTTACCATGGTTCCGTATGCGCCCTTCCAGGCAAAAGATGTTACGGTCGACGGTCTTATGCACTAAAGAAATATTCTCCGGTAATGGAATGCCAACCAGGTAATTGACGGGACGGTACCCATGGGCAAGGCTGCAAGGCTGCGAATCTACCAGGATCACGTGATGGTAGCCAAACGTGAGCGAAGGGGTGAAGTTGTGGGCTACTAGGAACTCAGTGGTTGAACAACCTGCTACGAACACATAGAAGTTCGAACTTTGTACGACTTTGTGGTGGTAAGAAAACCTTGGAAGGTAAATTAGAACAAATACGCAAACGCCTTCCCGTAACTCCTTTAGACCAACTTGATGTGAGAGATTTACTCTCTGAATAGTAATTCATCAGGAAATGTTGGGTGTCGGCTGGAGATTCTCAGTTTCTACTGAGATCACCAAGAACTGCCGAATGATATTCAACTATCATGAAAATAATTCATGGATGGGGTTTTATATACGCGTTCGTCAGGCTTATAAAAGTATGACTGTGATGTGTGCCGTTGTGTGGTACTATGTTTCCGTTTGACTGTTCGTTCTAATACTCCTAAAATTGGTGTAATATTTCCTCAAATAAACTGTGGAATACATTTTCATACTCTATCATATTACCGGTTTGGTTTTGGTTGCTTCCTCCATCTTTCAACGGGGCGTTTGTGTCCGCAAGTTTACTGTTTAAAGTTTAAGCCAGTGCATATGAAATATAGCTAGAGAAATTTTGTTGGCAAATGACAGATACTATACCCTTCAGGCTTCCAGATGACCGAGAATACAGTATGAAAGGAAGGATAAAACTTCAGGCTGCATACAACATAAGAATTTACGGCTGCCAAGTGACAGTTTTCCAGAATTTCTGCCTTATCGGTTCATATGACGATTCGTATACGTCCTACCCCGCCAATCCTTACCTCATCCTCTCATCGAATCCCCCGTGGGCCTTGCGACTCATTTTTGATGCCCTGTCGCTCAGTATTCTGTGTTATGTCCAGTGGTTAGCCATACGCTGATCTAGAGCAAGGTATGGGGCCGCAATGTCATTATAGGGATGATTATCCCCGCAGGATCTGAGAATTCCACCTGGCATTAAGTAGAGGGGCTTTACGAACGAAGTTCTCTTGGATTTCGCCTTGCTCCAGTATTTTTAAGATAGCTTCGTTATCATTGGACGTTCCGAACTCGTGCTCAAGTGTGGTCCTGCTGGCTTCATTATGGATCCCGTGAGGTCCATGTCTAAGCAGATTGCAGATTTCCGTTAATTGTGGACTCTTACTTGTCACTAATCCTTGCATTGCTGATACAGGAACGCTTGGGTCGTAAGAGGACGGAGCACTTACTGATGAGAACTGAATATCTTCCACCCGTCGAGCACCTGCGCTAATGGGATAGAATGATCCTTCCTCCAGTTCTGCACAGCAGTAGCGTCTTCAACCATTATGACAAAGTCTTCCGTCCGTCCTCTGTAGAAAACCTTAGATTGGCTTGTGTTCCCTCGGGTCATTGTGAAAATCCTTAGTTCGCTCTGTCTTTGCTATGTTGCTGGTTGCTCCTGTCAAATGAACAGCAACTGGGAGATTTCGGGACAAACTAAACTGGATGGCGCTCTCAAAATCCTGTGAATTTTGGAGACAAAACAGACGATCAGGAGTTCGGGAGTTGAGTGTCTCCGGCTGGGGGTTGGGGGAGGTTGGGGGTGTAAGATGGCGTGTGGGGTGGCACCATATCTTATGCCGCGTCATCATGACATGCCTCCATCGTATGCTAAGACATTCGATAAGAGAATGAGTGACAGGTGCTCCGTCTCCTATACAACTGTGTACATGGTTTGGGCTAGTTATTCGTATCAATCACTGACTGAACAAGTGGACTCACACCATGAAGTAGATGGTAAGCGGGCAGCACAAAAGAATGTCTTATCTAGAATCAGATGTCTTTATCACCATTATTTCTAGGGATACCAGACTACAAGACACTGAAAGTAGGTAAGTTCAGTCAAGACTTGTCTCCTTTCTAGATACCAGAATGAGCGTATTGCCAAGGCATTAAATGTTGCCAAAATACATATCATATAAGGGATAGAGGTTAGAAATGCTTTGATAAAGTCAACTACCGCTTCGCAAGGGTCTAAATGTGCTGCCTTAAAACTTGTTGCTGTTGCTGAATCTCACTGATTGCTTGGTGCTGTTATTATACACGTGGCCTCGAGGCGAGTTCGACTTACATAATCATAAATGTGGGGTAATTGTTATGGCCCTCCTGTCCTTAAATATGAATACCATGTAACTCATATAACTAGTTATACTTATGTTATGTAGGCAAGGATTTTCGGGATGAGACGCCTGCGTATATTCGTCATATGATGTATTATAATTTCAACATATGCTTCAAGTAGTTCTACTAGATAAGGTCTTCCCATTACCTAGTAGTACCCTTCACTTTCACTTTTGGACCAGCATTCCGCATGATTGTGTGGGTCACGGCCAAAACGGTAGATTTAACAGGATCTATAGTATGTATATCGGGACCGAAAACGAGACCATATTCAACAAGTGTTGGAAACCTGGCACTCGTGAGTGAGAGCGATCATTATTTATGTTAAAGACAACCCAGCTTTGACACTCGTCTTATGCCTGCGCAACTCCACTAGGGAGGTATCCAGGGTTTTACCTATAGGTGGGAGATCTCCTACCCGGTCGCCTTCTATTATCCACAAAATGTCTATTTTGTCTTCAGTGAAGCCAAAATCTTAGGGAAACCCCATTTTTACAGCCCCACAGCTCCGCAACTTACTTGCTGCCTTGTCGGTTGCAGTGGGTTAAGAAAAATTCAGCCAACGAGCAGGAACAATAAATACGCCCGGTGTACCAGGCCTCATATCTTCGACCGGAAAACGCTTACTACCGCAAATTACGGCGCGCTGCCATTCTGTTTCAGGTCGAAATCGTATCTATTCTACTCAGTCATCACTCTGTGCAGCCGTTGCGTGTGTGCCTGCAACTAAATAATGATGCTACTGGTCCACCAGATTAGGCGGTCAATCTCGCGGCCACGGAAGCGTTTTCGAGTGCTTAGCGACATCCAGCGCAGGCCTCTTCTCGAGGACTACGAGCTTGCGCTGAACTGAGTAGACGACACTTATACCAGGCTCCAAAAACCCACGTGGCTTTCGTGAAGGCCCTACGACACATTGACCATGAGGCCGCGGATTTCTTCTATAAATTTGAGCAACGAACTGCTCGCTTCCAGTTCGAGAAGGGTTGCAGATATTCGCCCTGGGATCTGATACCCGAGAACTGTATTCTATGACGTCCTGTAAACATACAAAGTTGATATTATCCACGTGTGAATACTACATTCATTTCGCAGACACTGCAGCACCGCAATGAACAAAGGATAGAGACGAAATTTGAGCTGATCCGCCAAAGGCCACGGTACTCCCATAAAATATGTGAAAAAGCTAGGTTCTCCTTATCAATTCGCTGAGCACTCGTCCAGTTAAGGCTGTATTTTGCTGCTATCCCTAGAAGAGCTGGTGCAAGCAGCTCTCAATGCATTCCCACTGGATTGGACTGGCCGGTAAGCGGTGCCCACCGCCAGCAGATATACTCGAGGTTTCACGGAAGCGCTTGCAGTAACTCATACTGGCATTCATTGGGTCAGGTAAGCACACAATTTTATGTATCCTGTTTACCTATAGCTGCATCCATTCCACTACATGAAGTGAGACAGTCTGCCCTCTCGTGTACAAGGCCTAACGAGTCTAACGAGCAGTCCGTTCATCAATATCCCAACTTCCAGTTTTAGTTTGAACATAAGGGAATTGCTTCATGATAACCACTGGCATATGCGAGACTGCTGGAGGTAGACGCTGACAACCACGGCTGGAAGGACGCACGGAACAGCAACATGGGTAAAGCCGCGAGATATGAAGTAGGTCAGAGTAATGATCTCTGCATCTAACCAGTGATCATCCATCCTTCAGTAGTGGCCGCAATGGAAACTTCTGCAGGCCCCGAAAGATACAATTGCGCAGCTATGGCAAGAGGGGATTCAAAAACCATCTGTGTGTGGAGAATAGTAACATGAGGGACACAAGCTAGATTAGAATTATCACGGCATATCATCCAAGGATGATCTGACGCATATGTAAACTAAAACACTTATAATTTTTGGGAATAGCTTGAAATATTCTCAGGATAGCCGGGGTGATCGGCTCAGATAGGATTTACGTCAACAAAGCGATGACGTAAGGTATAGGGCTGATTGGCGCCATCCGAAAAAGACACTAGAGCCGGACATGATTTCGTAGAAATGCTTTAAGAAACGCCAGTACACCTCGAGAGGTCCGTGTGTCTATTGGTCATATCGCTATGAGTATTGCTTTAAACAGTTAATTTTGAAAGACTTACTATTATAACACAGGAGAAATCGCTTAGATTATGGCGGGGCCAATCGGACATGCGAAAATATATTCGTCCATCGATTGGGGTACCTTGCACTCAAAATTGGCTTGAAGAGTCATTTTTATGTTCCCCAGCAGAATCACCCTTCCATTCATCTTCTAATTCAATTTCCTGTCTCCCCTTGATTGAATGCGCTTGCCGTTGATGCTTCAGATAGCCATAAGCAGCGCCAGCAACAATTGCAACAATGACGATGTTGCCTTTTCGCAGATGATGTTAACGTAGTGAATCTTTGGATAATGAGGGGGTAAAGGACTTACTGGAAATGAAATCTCCTAGTCCACCTACAGCTTCAGAAATACCCTTCACCATATGCAGCATCAACCTGGGAATTCCGGCGATGAAGCTCATAAAGGCAGCTATGAGGAGCCAGCACAGCTTGTCAATCGCGCTCCTGATTGTGGAGAATATGGCCTCGAAAACGGAAGCGATGACGGCTTTGAACGAAGGGATGACTGACAGCATGATAAACCGAAATCGGCTCCGTGAAATTCACAAAATTTGATTGTTATAACAGGAGATATTATTGCGCAAGTAGCTAAAACATGGGATATGGTTGTGGAATACTAAAGTGAGGCGGAGACGAAACCTGCAAGCGGGTCTTTCTATGCAGAAAGTAATCGAGGCAACTTCTTGTAAAGGTCAAAATTCCTGCTAGAAAGGACAAGACTAGGCGAAGCTACAGTTTCCTAGTTTAGCTTTTCGCCCTTGCGGGGTTCGCCACGTCAGTGATCGCCGATGACATGTACCGCGCGACTCGAATTAAAATAGGGAATAGCGACAGATATAAAATTGATCTTAAGTTCCCATCATTCTGTTAATTTTTCCAAATGAGAAAAACATCAGTTTATCTCAGTACCAAGTAAGGTATCCCAAGATCGAATTCTCTTCAATGAAAGGAAGGCTGGGCCTTGCAATCCGGCATGAAGTTCCCATGACAGACTGATGATCTGTACCTTGGGGTCGGGAGGCCAAGTTTCGTTTGTTTAGCTATTGCTGAGAGCCAGCCAAAGGGAATAATCCCTCTGGGGCGGGGTCAATGGGCAAAATGATGTGGTAATTATGAGATCAGAGCCCTGGTCTATGGGGTCGACACCTTAGTCATCCCATTGCATGCTCTCCAACGAACACCCAACTGAACCTCCCAAGTACACCCCGTTGGGGAGGAGGAGCCTGCTGTACACTTTTCTTTCGACTCCATGGCGTACTGTTCCTTCCATAACCACCTGCACAGCCTCTGTCGCGTCCATGGAAAGTAACTGAGGACATTGTTAGAATATGAGCCGATGGCCTTAAGATGCCAAAATGCGTTCAGATATCGTTGAAGGTAGTCTATGAGTCTCGAGTTGCAGTCACAAGGTGTCTAGTCTGATGGAAACTCAATGGTAATTAAAGAACAGGGCATTGCTCCCCTCGTGCTTTGGTAGGCATATAACACCCCTTTGCGAACCCTTCGTGGGAGCCAACATAGGCTTCCTCGTTGACGTGGCATAAAATGCAAGTTTGCCATCTGCTGCCAAGCCAGCCCCTTCCATGCAAGGCCTTACTTGGGTGCTGAAGGATAATCCCTGCAATTCATGTACTAAGTCCGTGCAAGGTCAGCCAGCTTTAGCGGTGTCTCACCCCGCCCACCACAAAGATAGTATATATCTGAAATTGCAAGGAAAGCTCTGTCCCATACGAAAGTCAGTCATAAGTCCATTTTCAAAGCTTACGCCCCCACACTCACAATAAGGACTGCAACATGTCTGCGGTTAGAACCCGGTCGGATCGCCAGAAGAAGTATCTTCAGGATGTTATCGCAGGAAAGCAATCAGTACAGACTTTCAACTCCAAGAGATTTATTGAGGCAATTTTAGCCCAAACTGACCATTCCGTTGCTGTTAAACGCCTCATGGCCAGCCCCAGCGCGTTGACTGCCCTTCAGAAGGGACTGTGATTTGGCGCAACGGCTGACTTCATTAACCAGTACACGACGAAATCATTACAATACTTGAGCGACCCGGGAATCAAAAGCCTCTGCAACGGGCAATTTCTCAAGCGAATCCTCGTCATCGTCCTTGAGCCGCGTACTCTTTGAAACGCCTGGATGGAAGCGTTCGCATCCCGAATGGACGACGATGCAATTTACTGTTGGCATGGATGATGGCCGAATTACTCTCTTTACCGAGCTCCTGTGGAGTGGATGTTATTGCAGATGCGCAGACGATGGTGAACGATGGGTCACTGCTTCGCTCTCCTTCCATCGAGCTGCGTGGACTCGGGCACAAGCTGAACCATTTTCTGCAAATGAAGTGTTCTGGGAGCACGATTGACTCATCCGCGTTCACAGCGGGAGGCCGTCATAATAACGATTTTCCTGATTTCCGAAAGATTGCCATCCTCCCAACCTCCGATGAGTTTAGCTGTACGGAAAGACCATTCTTTCGTCGCGCCGAGGATATTGGGGAACTCCAAGGTCACCAGCGGGTAACGACTTTCCTTGATACTCAATTTCGGCTTTTGAGAGAGGACATGCTTTCCGAACTACGGGTGGATGTCCAGTTTGCAAACGGGAGGAAAAAGGGACGAAAATTGACGTTCCGCATAAGATATCTTTCTGTTGCTCGGCTCTCATACGGCAGAGTCAATGACATACGACTTCATACATGCTGCCTGGGAGTAAGCTGTAAGTCTGGCCTCGAGAACATCAGCCAACTTTCAAAGGAGAAACGCATATCGTATGTGAAGGAAAACCGAAATTTTATGAAGCACCAAGCCTTTGGGTGCTTGACCTGGGGAGCCGAAATCGTGGCCTTCGCTACCATAGAAAGAGATAAAGATGCTGTTGTTGCTGATCTACCGATAGTTATGCTCCGGATTGCTGGAGATGACGCATTTAAGAAAGCACTATTATATCTCAAGCTATACAGCGACGTACATTTCGTCCGTGAAGGAATTAGACGTTATTCCTCTGGATGTGGTCAATGCAATCAACGAGCATGGCAATGGCGATATCCAGAGCGTTATGGGAATTTCAAAGCCGGTGAGACTAGATCCCTCACAGCTCGAGTCACTGCTTGCGGGGTTGACTCAGAGAGTCAGCCCTATACAAGGTCCTCCAGGTATGCAACCTCAGCATGCCTTCCATCATTCCGCGTATCAACAGACACAACAGGCATCACCGTACCAGCAAACGCAAGCTCAAGCATCGCCGTATCAAGCGCAACAGGCCCAGTATCAGCAGTCCCAGCAGAAAGCCCAGCAACAGGCGCAGCAGCAGGCTCAGCAGCAAGCATTACAACAATGGTAGTTCCGGCTCCGGCTCCCACAACTAATGCTGATGGTACACCTGCGGTTGCAGCTCCCGCTCCTGCCCCTGCACCACCGCCACAACCGATCATCGGGCTGGACAGGAATCCCATTCCCCAGAAGCGACATCGCGGGCGGCCTCACAAGTCAGAACAGGGTAACGTGCCTCCAAAGCCTAGACCGCCAGTGAAGCCATCGTTCAAGCCGGGCACTGGTCGACCTCGTGGACGGCCACGCAAAGGTGATGTTGAAGCGGCGGCGGCCGCTGCTGTTGCAAGTGGCCAGCGTCAAGGCGATCAAGGTCAAGCTGGAGCTCAGAGCCAGGCACTACAACAGCCACAGCACTCGCAGGTTCACCCCCAGTCTTCTACTCAGTCACAGGCGCAGAATCAACCTCAGCCCAAGTCGCAGCCGGCACAACCTCCATAACCATACTAGTCGTTCTATCAATTCCAAATCACCCCGCAGCAGCCTCAACAGATGCACGGGTAAATGTCAGGCCAGTCTAAGACACAGTCCAACACAAATCAGATGCATACCTCGAGCCAGGCCCAATTCGCAGGCACTTCAACATCAATTCCAAGCGCAACCTCAACCTCACACCAATACCCAGGCCAACAACCAATAGCAGGCGCAACCGCAACCACAGGCCCGTTACGGACAGGCAGTGCAGCAGGCACAGGCACAGGCACAGACACAACAGCCTAGACAAATGCAGGCTCAAAACCAAGTTCAAACACCGGCACAGCATCAACCACGTCAAATACAAACTCAGGCTCAGCCACAGCCTCAGGCCCAGTCAGTACAGGCTCAACAGCAGTCCCAGGCGCAAGCACAACCCCGTCAAATGCATCCTCAACCACAGACACAAGCGCAACTGCAATTACAGCCACAGCCCCGTCAAATGCCAATCCCGGGCTAACCACAAGCACCAATGCATCACCCGCAACTTCACCCACTACAGCCTCATCAGCTGCACGCCCAATCGCAGAGTCATCCTCATCCCCATCATCCTCAGGCTCACCCTCTTCCCCACGCCCAGTTTCAGCTACATCGCCATCTCCATCCCCACACACGACCACAACATCCTAAGCCAATGACTCTAAACCCGCCCCAGAAGCGCGGTGCGCCTGTGGACGATGACCCGCGCAAACGGGCCTTTATGATGCCCCAGCAGATGTGATCTTTCCTGTTGAGCTGCCTTGATTTTACCCTCTAGATATCACGAAAACGCACTGATGCCGTTCATCCATTTTTTGTTTATTACTCCCGTGGGTTATTTTCCTAGTTTCTGGCTTTTCACCATAATTGTTAATCAACATTATCTACCATCTTCTCTGGACGTTATTCTGGCGAGTCTCTCTCCTCTTTAACTGCGGACTAGTTTATTGTCTTGTTTATCAAATAGCTTGTGCGTGTGCTGTCTGTTTCAATTATCCGTCATGAATGATCGAGTAACGCAATAACCCCGATTCAGTTTAGTCATGTTATGTTAAGCGCTTGCATTGTATGTGTCTTTTCCCGAATTGTTTGTTTCGTTAGTTATGTAGTTCGTACTTTTTTCTTTATTTTTTTAAAAAGATTTTTAATTTATAATTCTTTTTCTCGTTTTAGCCCCCCTTGCAAGTAGAGTAAGTAGTAAGTACAGATATACGGCAATGAAATAACAAGTACTTACATTAAATTTCATTCCAACATATCATTACTTACTGTATATTATCTTATTCTTGGGAACTTACTACCTCATCGGGTCGCTGCCAAAATATAACGATACCCAAGTTAGTTTAGAGTTTATCTTGGAAACTCTCATCGTGATGAATCACACATCTTATACTACTTATGTACCCTGGACTTATTCACTACATGTGGTATAGTAGTATATTGAATCACATGTTTTGGTGAAGAGAGCTGGAAGCACCCCAACCTCCCACCCTTCTCAACCATGTAGCTCCAGGCGCGCTATCTGCGGGTAGTTAGTATATCTTACTAGAACTACTACATATGGTATAGTATATTAATTGACATGTTTTGGCGAAGAGAACTTGAAACACTCCACATTCACAACCAAGTTCTCGGTGCGCTTTCTGTGCGGTATCCACCTTTATCTCACTACTAGAAGTATGATAGGAATCTCAAATCCTATTGTACTACTACTGTGATGAATATCTAGAGCGTAAAGCTAATAGTATTATAATAAATAATGCATTATGAATTTAATCTAATTAATATAAATAAGCTAGTCATTAGTCATACATGTTTCCTTTGCCAATTTTAAACAAACCTGTATACCAAGTTATCAATCATATCGCGTCACAACCGTAAGAAATCTCCTAAAAATGAAAAAGGCACGACGACGACGACAATATAGAGTGGTGTGCTAGAATTCGCAGAATAAGGTAAAAGACCGCCGAGGAGATATACGCCCCAAGAGATAGACGCCGTGCACAGATTCACGGTTTGAGATACAAGATAGGGGAAGAAAAAAGAAAAAGAAGAAAAATTTTAATCAATCAATGATGCTGACGTTCAAACTCCATGATCTCACCGTGGGAAGTCGGGGTATCATCAAGATCTCGCAAATGATACGCATCTTCGTCAGTAGGTAGGTCTTTACCATCTGGGATATCACTGATATCAATGCCCAGGCTTGGGGCAATTCGTCGTACGGCACTGTTGCATTGTCGAAAGGCACGTCGGGCGGCGGGATACTTGTAGGCCATGTGGTGGAGCCAGCGCAGGGACTTCTTAGTCTCTCGGGCTGTGAATTCGATGTCGGCGGTGACCTGGTGTAGAGAGTCGTCGTCGGATCTGGATGGATGGCTGGATAGGTGAAGAAGGATGGCTGTTGTTGCTTGCATGATGTAATGCAGGATGCACCACCAAGGGGTCATGGTAGTCAGCCACGTGATGTCCGGCTTTTGTGGAAGACAGCAAAGAAGTGATTGAGCTGAGCGGACGCATGTCAAAGACATGGCGGAATTGAAGTGCATGCGGCTGTTGGAGTTACGACGCGAGCTGTGACGCGTAGACGGCGGAACTGCTGGGTCGGGGGATGAGACGCCCGGTCCCAGTCCAGTATGCGTGAGGCACGGACGACAAAGTGTCATACGGGAGCTGTAGTAACTCATGGCTAGGGAGATGCGTTCTCGCATCCATGAACCGTTGCCGTCGCTGGGTAGGTCTAACTGGTCCCCGTTCCCGGAGGTAAAGCGATAGGCTTCGGGGACCTTGCTGAGCCACGTGTCCAGAATGCTGCTGAATTTTCGAATCCGCTGTTCAACTTGACTAGAACGCTCCCGGAGACCTTGGATGCTGTAGACCTTGTTGATAATCGCCTGGGTAATGGTGGCTAGGTCCACAATGCAGTGGAAGTATAGCGATGGGCTGGGCTCGCAGGACACAAGCCAGGTCACACCGGCGCGTGCTTCTTCATCCGACTGCAGGAGAGTCAGTTTCAGGCGACTCATGCGCAGGGAGGAGTCTTGGAGAAGAGGAAGGACGTCTGGTCTGCCAAACGCCTCCTCTTCGAACGGAATCGGCAGTGGCGTGGCGCTGAGGCTTTCGCCAACGCAAGAGACCCGGCCAGTGATCGCAGTGAGGAGATGTTCAAGAAGGAATATCGACCACCACAGCCTAACGCGAGCCTCTTTAGCGGGATACTGCGTACGGTCATCGACGAAGCGCAAGTTGATTCCCAGGGACACGGCAGATCGGAAAGCCATGCTGGAGAATTTGAATGCCCTGCAGTATAACAGAGTTTAGCAATTTGTCATAACAGGATATTTTTACATTCATAGACTCACCTGTTGACTTGACACATACTGACAAAGTAAAGAGCCACCAAAAACTCGACCTGGATTTGCTGAAGATCTGCATGCTCAAAGATGACCTTCTCGCTGAGAGTCAATTTGCGTGCCCGATTCAAGTACACCAAATCATCATAATCGCCACCGTCCGGTCGGCTACTCGTGGCTCGGGTGTACTGACATCCAATTGCGAAGATCATGTTCAAGATAGCTAACCAACGCTGTGGAGGCTGGGCCGGCTGGCTGAAGAACTGTCGATACTGAGACACGAAGGCCGTCTTCCGGACAACATTGAATGACGGATGGACCGAGTCCATGTACGCAGTGAAATACCGGTTAGCCAGGTCCTTCGGGGGAAGTGCGTAGGGATCAACCGAGTCCAGCAAGGGAACACCGATATCATCCAGATAATAACTCATTGCCGCCATCGCTGTTTCCTGCTTCTGCGGCAGCGGTGCTGTATGCCGGCCAGCCACCCCGTCCTCCATATCGACCGAATCTTCCTTTTTTCGAATTCGACTTTCAGCTTCATCTTCGAGTTTCTGCATCCAAGCGACTTCGGAATTCTTCCCAAAGAAGCCCGTAGCCACTGTTTTCTCGCTGCGGTTCAAGTCTTCTTCAACGAGGTCGATTGCATTCAGCGAACCGAGGGACGAGGTCGTAGAACCGGAGTCGCTGCCATCGTCGGTAGGAGATGATACATCAGAGCCCTTTCAGATCAGCTATTGCATTCATAGATATGTATATTGCCTATCGAATAATCCACGTCAAGATCAAGGAGATCTAGAAACCAACAGACCGACAGCTAGGCACCGAGACTTACCCTAAGGACTTTTCGAATGCGTCTGGCCACATTCTCATCGACTTCCTTCTCCAGATTTTGTAACAGGTTCTCATATTTTTCCACCTTCCTGCCTAGAAGTCCAAGCTGTTTCTGATCGCGGACCCGCTTGACATCCACGAAGAAACAGCTGACATTGTGGTCGATACACTGTCTGCACACTGGCTTATTCCCATCACATTTAATTTTCCGCTGTCTACATGGCTCACAGGCTCTCGCGGATCGTCGGCGCTGCGACTGGCTGCTGGCGCTGGTCGTGCGGGGAATGGGAACTTTGCCAGCTGAGCCCGAGACTTCACGGGATGATGACGATGAGGATTGATAGGGGTAGGGGCCCGGTCGGTCCATGAAGTGAGGCAGGGAATAGGAACGAAAGGCCACGGGGGGTATCCCGTTCGGGCTCATCGAGCCCCATGTCCACTCGTTGATGCCCCTCAAGGCAGGATTCTCGGGATCAATTTGAACGGGGGTATCGTCGGCGGTTGCGACGCCGAAGGGATATGATCCATGCGCGTCGTCCATCGCGAATTGGGGGCGAAAACAGTAGTGTGACCCATCAGGGAGATTGAAAGGAACAGAAATCGCAAAGAAGTTGGTTCAGCCGCCATAAAATCAGGGGCGACGGTTGCTAGTCACCTGCTGTGACGTCATTGCCCCGGAGCTTGTCCCCTTCAAATTGTTGCGGCGATAAAGGCAAATATTAAGTTGAAACCTGAGTAATAGACTTTCCTCGGACCAGAGTTGTGGGGGTGAACGGGAGTTCATACGATTAAGTCAGTACCTGTCGGCAAAGTCGATGGCCTGGGACAGTGGCACGGTGACTTGCGGCATGGCGCATCGGAAGAACTAGGCTGTTCGCGAAAAAGTCCCGTCGCAGTGACAGATTTCAGGTACCTAATTATAGGGGCATGGCGGCATTACTGATCAGGTATGTCCCTCCGACCAGGCTAGTGGAGCAACAGTACACAACATGTTGCCCCTCCCACAGACCACAAGTCACTCTGAAGTCAACCGAATTACGCTGTGTTCCTAGGCTAGGGAAGCTCCGAGCTGTCGATCGACGAACCGTATTTTGGAGTGATTTTCATGCCCCTATGCTAAGCGACGGAATATGCTACCAAGTGGATCCCTGTGCTATGCGTCCTATTGGCGTCCGTCCAGTGTTCGGTATTTCTTTGGAGAATGAAAGAACGTCGGGAGCCTGGGCCTCAGTACTTGAATACAGAGTACACGTCAGCAACTGGGCGCTTAGAAATTGCAATTGTTGGAGAAAGCTCCAGGGAATCGCGCATTAGCAGTCAGTGGTGGACGTTTCAATCGCACGAATAGTTCTCGTGCGGACATGACAGACACCAATCACACGAACGAGCAGTGGCCCCACGGCTCCACGAGACGCGGACACTGGCAGCAACGGAGAACGGCCACTGCACTAGCGTCAAGGAGGAGCGGTTGCTACCAATCAAACCTGTGGACATGGCTTTGACACCAATCAAAGAAATGGACATGGCGCGGACACCAGGTAGATAGATGAAATTAGTGCTAGCTTACACTAGAACAAGAATGTGACGAGGTGTGATTTCGGACGCCACTATTGATGAATACAATTATTGCGCTGCATGGGTTTCGGTGTCGAGCATCGTTGTGGAATCGCCTGGCCCATGGCACACCCCGGTCAGCCACTATCCCCATGCGTATTCGTAGTCACACGGGCATTCACCGCTAGTCCGTGGGATTGTCAACACCTCAAGCTATAACGCGGTAAACACACGGCCGGCACAACGCCAGATGGCCGAGACTCTGGAGTTCACTACCATCGTAGAATCCTTCTCACTGTGTCGCGAAAGTGCGCGGCTCGCTCGAAGGCGGTGGATTGACCACCCTGGTAAGCGTCAACCCATGGATTATTTTGACACCGCGCCCGCGGGTAACGAGCCCCAATCTGCACGTGACTCTTCCTGATGAAAGTATAGCACTGCAAGCAGAAGGACATACACGGAAAATGATTCTTACGGAGCTTAATGGACAGGGGATTCGCGGAATGGTCCCAGTGTAATCTATAGCCCAAGCCGGAGAGTTTAACCAAATTACATAGCAGATAGGCCGTAAATATTGCGTGAGAAGTTGAGTTATAGAACCACATGTCAATCATCTCCAACCTGCTCAGATTCCCGAAACCCCTATCCTTTCGGCTCCTCAGGCATGTTGTTCTTGTATGTCCTGACGGTGAATTACAATCGCCTAAATCCTCCCAAGCTGTAGGCGACCAAAGCGAAATTGTCAGACAAAGGGTAGACGCTGTTCGGCCAATATCCTTTTCATATTCGCAAATCGTGGATTTTGACATGCAGACACATATCAGATGATGAGAACACGATTAATTGATCTGATATTTCGCTACAAGATCGCTTATAGCATCCTCGAACGTCGATGATTGCCTCGCCGTGCTGATCAAGGCACGGAAATCATTCGGTGACCCACATCTGAAGATTTGCCAAACTCGGGTCAGAACACCTTTATATCGGTATATTTCTGCTTCGGCGTTGTGTATCTTCGCTTCAGCGTCGTGTATTTTCGCTTCGGCGTCATGTAGTTTCACTTCAGTATCATGTACTTTCGCTTCGGCGTCGTGTAGTTTCGCTTTTCTGCGTCCGTCCTTGTGCGGTTCAAAATTGCACGTAGTTCCGGATTTGTTGCACGCCTCGCAACGTGGGGACCCAAAACACTATTTCATGTTAGTCCATATCTCATCCGCATATCATGCGACAGACCCTAACGTGGCGCCTACGACAGCGCTCGCAGGCCGAACTCCGGCGGTTCATCGAAGACGGATCGAGCTTGCGTGGGGCCTTATTGGCAGGGGGCAATGGTGGTTGGTGAGCTTTCTTGGCCATGTTGCGACAATACCCGAGGATCGCTTAAGATGTTAAAGCCGGTTTTCGATGCGTTCATCTGGTATGGATATACAAACAAAGTGAGGAAAAAGAAGGATCTGTGATAGTCACGATAGTACAGCCAGACGGGACATCTTCCTTAAATCCAAGAGATACATGTTTGCTATTCGAGAGACTGAGGCTGGGCCCTTCCAGTTATTGCGCCAAACTGGCAAACAAGAGTTTTGTGAGGGCGTCTGCCAGCGAGTTGTACGACATAGCTTCTTGATCCGACCAACGATACACGACTAGCCTGGCCAGGCGGCTAGCCGCATAAGCGATTTCTCCGGTGCCTCGATTGGTCCCTACCCTCGTTTTCGGTTTTCAGGGCTAAGCTGGCTCGGCAGCGCGCCCCAACACTCAGAAGCGTAGCTAGAGCCAGGAGCATTAGTCGTTGGGCTTTTTGCTAATTATCGCTCTCTTGGTGCTATACGTATCATGATTCATGCTGAATGTAGAAGTCAAGGCCGACTAACTGACAACTGGTGGTATGTACTATGGCCAGATATTGATGAATTATATTGTCTATTTAAGGGAAAGGGAAGTAGGAGTGTTGGGACCTACGGCGTCGAGTGATTTGCCGGTTACGGGCGTATTCTTTCGTACCAACCATAAGTACGGTGTCGGTACTTATAATATGGTACCTGACCGGGGTCAAGCTAGTGATGAGGTGTTTGGCATTGCCTTTGGGCTACCCCTTACTATTCCACAACCGGCAAGGTTTTCCTACATGATGTTCCGTGGGTGAGCCGACAAGAATAAAGTCAACCAGCTAGTTACATTGGTGACACACTTTCTCTTCCCTTCGTCCTCGTCTTTAGTTCTCTCGCCTTTTCACCATCTGCTGACCGACCTACTTAATAACCTCCCTCTATCTGCACATTATGCTGTACTTCTTTCTGTAACATCATCCACTTTCTTACTACAGTATTCAATATCCATCATCTTTATATTATGGCTTCTATCCCAGGCTATTCGACCACTAGCCGGCCACGGTCATCTGATAGTAATATTACATCTTCTACCCAATACAACAGTAAATCCATGGATATAATAAGGAGTGCCTCAGCTACAGGATTGTATAAAATTAGCGACACTGTTTTGCTTAACGGCACTCCGGATACCACCACCGCCCATGATACCCTGATAAGTTATGTCCTCTTTGATATATCTGGTCGAAAACCATGTAGATGTTGGATTTGCTATACAGATAAGATAGAAGACTCTTCTTATAATTTATAATGGTGCTTACTGTGTTCTTGTTCCTTGACCACTCATAAAACTTGTTTACTTGACTGGTTGGCGGATCTTGAGAATCCCCGATCGCGGAGGCGTAATGGTTATAATACAAAGATGTTATGCTCTTAGTGCAGGCATAAAATCATTGTTTCCGGTTCCCAAAGCTATATTATAGATATAGTGCGACTGGTTGAGCATCTTGCAGCTTGGATAGTTTTCTCAGGAACGGTATTCGTGCTGGGGGTAACTGTATGGGCGGGGTGCTATATGTATGGATTATACTTATTTTATTTTATTTTATTTTATTTTATTTTTTTTTTTTTTTTTGGCATAGATGAGGCTCGACAGATCTTACAGAAAACAGCAGATGGGACATGGAATCCGGGACTCAATCCGGGTTTGCCACTCATCCCGCTTGTGTTGATCTTGTTAAATACATGGTACGCATACGGTCTTCTTCCTGCTATCCCCATGATATTTTTCACCACACATCAAACAGGACAGGTGCTGGAGTTGAAACTTTGGCCGCCCAGTGCAGCAGTCATGTTTGCCGCTCTTCCGTACCTGAAAAGCTTTTATGATATTTTCCACGAGAGAATGTTTGGTAAGTTAGAGCAAAGATGGATTGCGGAGGTGCAGCCGCACCACTCGGATGTAAACGATGATAATGCGCCGCCCGAGCATCCTGAGCCAGACCGACCCAATGACGACAACGGGGTTCTGATGGAGATCGACTTGGAGCTACGCAGGGGCAACGAAGACGGGCCGCAGGGCTTAAACAGGGGATATGCGCAAGGTGACGGACAAGGGCAGAATCAGGATGGTGGAAATGGCCAACCCTTGGGCTTGGGTCGACGAGATGAGATGATAGGTAACGCAGGCGATCTGGCGGATATTGTCCTCAGACCGCTTGCGCTTCCAGTCATATCTGCCTCGGTGGGCGGACTGCTAAAGAATATTCTACCCACTTCGTGGACGGCCCCGTCTACCCTGGGGAAGGTCCAGCCGGGGCTGCTACGGACACGCTGGGGCCGGACTGTGGTTGGTGGATGTGCCTTTGTGTTATTGAAGAATGCACTGGAATTGTACTGTCGGTGGAAGTTGGCGCAGACACACCGGCGTCGCAAGGTGCTGGATTACAATCAGTCGAAGAAGCGGGTTAGTGGAGAGACCGATGAACAGTGATAGGCTGGGAAGGAAGAGTGAAGAATGCATTTCTGATTTTAGGTTGATCAGATTAAGCTACACTTTGTTGTTCCCGAGGCCCACGTACGGTACCGAGAGAAAGATTCATCATCCGCATCGTCTCCATTACTATGGCTGGCGGCCCACTTCTGGCTGTGTTGAGGCGCGAGTAATAAGAAAAGTGAGGCATCAGTTGCTCAAAGGTCTTGTTTTGTCTTTGCATCCAGTCATGCACTAATTCCACCGAGTAGAACCAAAAAGGCAACAGATCCTTCCATCTGGCGATGTACCAGAAAGCCAGGCCATAAGCAGACAAGATAGACCAGCGATGTCAACTTTGAGATTAGAGATTCTTTAAGTGGCAGCTACCATGTCATTTGCCAGTACGTCAACATAGTGCGGTCGTGTCTGTAGCTGGTTGTCGCACGTCAAATGAGATCTTACGACGATATAAGAGACATAAACGCAGCTCTCCTTAATTAATCTTGTGCTGGAATATAGCACAGCTCATGCGAAGCGGGAATAGATCCCTGGGGATATTCGATATCCTAGGACAACGTCGACGCCGTAGGTGTGAATATAGAGCCGCTTTGAACTTTCCTACGAACAATCGACCGGCATATCAGTCTATCTAACAGTACCTGGGAAGTAAGATACATAACCGTCCATCGTTTCCATGCATTGTGGATGCATTACAGTATCTTGCACAATCACCATGCCTACCCCAGAGTCCTCAAACTCTTTCCCAATCCCTAGCCTAGATACACTGGTCTGCATATAATTAGGCGGGTATATTAGTATTCTTAGCACTCATGGACACGTTTGTAAATTTAATATTTTATTTCTTATCTTACAGTAGTACACGTTAGAGAAATACTGGAATCTAGAAGCTTCTACATCCAGATAACGCTCCAACAGGGGCACCTCAGTGTTGCTTTTCAACTGTCTCTTGAAACAGACTTTCGTATGCAAGCTAATCAGATACAGAATAGTACAGATGTGTTCGGTTTTGTGAAAACAAGCAGAAAAGTAAGCGGTAGGCATGGTAGTTGTGCAAAGTACTCTACAAGTGACTGGTGCGTCTTTAATCTCAAAGGCTTGAACTATGGGTGACGGAACCTTGCTACTTTTCCGATTTTCTTACTTGACACGGAATAGGTGATAAATCGTTGAAAAATTGATTATATTACCTTACCGTAAATGCAAAAGTAATTAAATGCCGGAGATCTGGAGATAGGTGGCCAGTACCCTCCATTGCAGGAATGGAAACATAGTACGGTCCGTTTTAAACTTCAAAGATCTGACTGTAATAACCGTCAGGATTCTCTGACCATTGATGTTGGTTTCGCTCGATAGAACACCCCACCGAGAATGGTGCACACATTGGTGTTTAACCGGGCCAACTGCGATCGACTTTTCGGCCTTCCATTCTTTTCCGGTGCAGCTATATTTAGCGAACCGAGATTATGGTCAAGTGCAACCACGATCAACTCTCGGGCCCACTAAGGTCAAGGCGCTGTCCACCATGATCAACTACAATCAACTGTCCGCCCCGCTTAGGGTCAGCGCGCTATGCAAGCCTCCAAAATCACTTCTTACCTTACTGGGCTAGCGGTGCTTAGCTAGTTCAGATAACTGGTTTCAGCTGTAAACTAGCCCAAGCTAATCGCCGCCTAACTATACACACACACACACACATATATATATATACAATGTATTTAATTAACGCCCGGCGGCTAAGCTGAAAGGGCAACTACCGCTGATCTATCAACACAGGATTGAATGTATATGAGCAGTGATTTCTTCAAGCCCATATATGGATTTTTTCAATATATGTCCTCTCAGCTATCAATATCGTAGGAGCTCTTATGCGTTAGTAATTTAATAAACTGGCTTGAAGTGCTGTTTAAAATTCTATTCTTGATAGTTGAAGCGCGTCTACCATCTTTGGCACGAGGTGGCTGGTGTAGGTTAGCCAGGGAAAAAGCATTATTGCCTTGGTTAGCGTGGTTATGAGGTGTTGGCTTGGCCCGTAGTGATCGTGAATTGTGTAAAGACTTGTCCTGCCTTTAGATTTAATGTCCATTACTAGTTATTGAAAGCCGATTTCCTGCCCAGGAAGATGAAGAGATTGCCCCGGCAAGTAAGGGTATATTATAGCAGTGCTACCCGTTATGTGGTCTACTTTCTGATATAGAAAGAAAAAAAAGTCCACGGTTTTCTTGTTTGTCTACATACACACAGCTTTGTCTGCAGGATATTAATCTGATAGAGATATTTATTTAATCTTGCTATACTGATCCGGAGTTGAGCCAGCACGCTCACTTCTTTCTATGATAATCTTTTATACAGCTGTTGGATATGTTTTGCCGGGAGTATTGTATTCACTTGTTTGGTGTGTCTTCCTATATTCTCTGGCAAGGCTTTTGTGGTAGCTGTTTGGGATTGTGTAAAGTTCAACGTTGTTAACTTCTTTCTCGAGACCTGTGCTTGTGATATAGTGTCCTCGTGGGTAGCGGCCCTGGCCTGCTCGTTCGCTATGAATGATGATACTCCAAGTTTCTCAGGATCTTCTTTGGCTCATGCGCTGCAAATCTATAAGGCCGGCTCTAAGTTGCTAATAGACTGTTATCAATATGTTTAACATGAAGGGAGGATGACTCTTACCATCCATAAGGGCTCTTCCAAACGACATGATGTTGGCACTTTCGTCATTGGCCCTTGTTTCCTGCATCTGCCTGATGATATCGTTAACCGCTGACATGCGGCGGCATCGATATGACAGTGCGGAATTGGTCTGAATAACTTTTGAAATTTTTATGATATAGAACATTTTCAAGAACGGATTGTCTCGTAGCGACCGGGCGAGATATTGCGCAAATAGGTAGCGATCTTTCTCATAGTGAAGACGGCTTTCCTCACGTACAAGCCATTCGCAGAAGAGATCATTCCAATCAACCACAGCTGCTTTGACCATGGCTTCCTTAACTGGTAATGTTTCCATGCCACGAATCTGGACTATCATTTCGCTGAGTCGCCTGAAATTGTATTTCACGGCAAGTATGAGCCATCCTTTTGCCGTACTGCAAAACTGATGACCTAGGATATTATTTCTATAGCTTTAGTTGTGCCGTTTATGTAAAACATGAAGTAGTTTGAGAGCAATTTCCTGGCTGGGGCTTCGCACCTTAAAGATAAAATCCTCAAAATCAGTAAAGCTGACACACTGAAGATCAGCCAATTCAACAGAACCGCCTGCTTCAACACAGCTGTGCCAAGTTTCGCAGTCTCCTTGAGTAACCAGCTCCCCGCAAATTATAGCAAGAACGTCGTATGGGAGAAAAGCGCGGTTATTAATTAGATATTGATAGGTAAAAGTCCATCTTCAGAAATTGTTCGAGAAAAAGCAATGTCGGTATGCCTTCTTGAATAGCCGCAATGACATTCGAACGATTGGCGCCCATTGCTATGTTTTATATGTCTAAATCCACTGCTCGGCCAGACATTGGGTTTATAATTAGGGACCGTTTGGATAGGCATCACCAATCAGATTCAACGTATGTCGTGAGTTCCATGACGTCCACCTGACCTGGGCGTTGCTAGCGCATTGAACAGGGTGTTGAGGCCCACATTCAGGGGGTCTTTTCAAGTGAACGAGACTCACTTTTTTCCTTAAAGCCGCCAAAATGGCCCACAAAGCCTCGCATGAAGTGTATAAGGAAACAACGAAGACATGCTACTCCACAGTGTATCTTTCCTTAATGCATCTTGTGATTTGAACTGAAAAGAAGTAAACGGTAAAGAAGTTTGAGTAGTTAACAAGATCCCGAAGGATTTTATATGGCCGGAGGGTTACACTCTCATGAGATTTGCCCTAGTTTGACTCGCTGCATCTGTTTCCTTGGAATTGCTTCATATGGTACTACAACTTTAAAAGCGAGCTACGAGCGCTAACGCGGAAAGAGCTCTAAATTGCGATGATATAAAGTTCCCCTTTTGTTCCCCTTTCTTCTTCTCTTTTTTCGTTGGATATATTGTGTGGCAAATGAAAATGAAAGGTGCTCTACTATGTCATGATAAGGGCGTGTCATAATGACATAAGACGTGGTGGCGCTCCACTACACCCCTCCTCATTCTTTCTCTTGTCCTTGGTGCTTTCATTTGGTCTCGCCTCATCTCTGCGAGTTCAAAGGCTTAGCTGTCCGTTCTGTATTCTCCATGGATTTCAAGTTACTGTTCATTTAAGAGGGGCAACTGACAAATATAATTAAAGCGAACGGAGGGTTTCAGAGTGACCTGAGAGAATACACGAGAATACACGAGAATCTCTAGGTTCTCTACACCACTACTACAATTGACAGACTAAAGACATTGTTATAATGAACTGAAGATTTTATTTCTGTTCAAAATAAAGAAACGATTATAATGCTTTATCTGTCCACCTACTTCTTGGATGAAAGATATGTAATTTTATTCAGTATGTGCGCTGTCCAGTATGCATGAAAAGCGTTGTTGCTCCATTTCCAAAGTCATTTACATTCCACGCCAAATCCGCAGATAGCATTATAGAGGAATACAGGACAAGCATGTGGCGTAGGATGCCTGAACAGATATGACACAATCTGGGTCTGAAGCACAGTAGATCCGGTTTGAACGACCAACATCAAGTGAGCGCCTCATGAAGCACGAAGTTTACACCCCGTCATTCTCGTTGTTTAACCTATGGTTTTATACAGACGAAGGAGACATAGCCCCAGTTTGATTTTGTCGACCCCTCCGACTGTCCCTGGTCATTAGAAAGATACATATATACCGAGACGGTGAATCACTTACGTACGCTACATTGCCTCCGACTCGCCCCCGATTCCTCTTCTCTCCCCTCCCTCCTCCCCTTTCGCGAGACTAATATTGCGTACACCGACTAGCCTGTCCCGTATTTTCAGTTGTGTCCAAACGCCTTATTTTTTGTCTCTCCTTCAATTTAAGTACACTCAAATTCCATTTTCATGTTCCGTCTTCTCGCTTTCAATATTGGTTCGATGGTGAAGAGAACTCTCGGCAATTTCTGGGCTTGGACTCTTTTGGGCATTAAGATCCCTGTAGGCATCTTTGTTGACGTTACTGGTGGTAGGAACCGGGGCATGGGGGCGCGAGATGCTTTCACGTAGAGGATGGCCTGTGCCGGATTGTACAAGACCGCTATCATTACTTGCTTTATCGGCAGCAGATAGCGCATAATCCCCAGAATCAAAGTATTTGCGTCCCTTTATTCTGTCAGTCAAAATCTCCTTCTCTGGTACGTAGGATTCACCTTGACTGTTGTACACCGGGTCGTGGAAGTCTACCATAGGTACGGAGGGGGCGTTTTTCGTCCTCAGTAAGCGACTGTATAGGTCAGTTATGCGTAGTGACCCTGCTAATCGTTGTATCATTGAGTTTTACCTCGATTTGGTGATCGTTATGGCGATTTGAGCACATTTTCCAATTTGCGCACCTAAGGAAAGGGTATGTGTCCAGTGGATCTGGATTATGCTAATGTTTATCTATCACTTTGCCCCCGAACAAGGTAAATAGCAGCATGTGGTCTTAAGAATCATATTACCGTAACATGACGTAATCAGCGAAAGTGGCGCAGATCTTTACCAATACGTTCGGAAGGTTACTGGACGGTCCCACATTCTTGCGGTTCGTGACTTAAGAAAGTGGTGGCTAGAAGAAACTAGTCGGATCAAGTTGATTAATGTCACCCTGCAGTAGTGGAACAGCATCCATCAAAACCAACAACCCGGCCATTCTCTCCTGGGAGACATCACCATAATATCAAATACCGTACCTTACAAGTATCCGGGCAGCGGTCCCTCCAATACGGCACGGCACCCGGTAATTACGTCATTATCGGCCAACCCTTTTGTTAAGGATTGATTGGTTGAGCTAACTCATGATAATAGGTCATAGTATGTTATTATCGTGTTGGAAATCTGAACTGCTGATGACAATAAAAACAATGAGCGTCGCGATTTTGAGGAACTGCGTCGAAATTCATATAGCTGGCGATGCGCACAGCCCTCGGCTGCCTGGTTGCCCTTCTCGCAACTGAAGTACGCGCAACCCAGCAAGGCATATCATACCTCTACGCACTCTCCCCGTTTCTTATGGCAAGCTTCTCGCTCTTAAACGAATCTCCGACCCTACTCGCGCGTTGTTGCACTGGCTACTGGAGATTTACTCATGTGGCCCCTTCACTCTCATGCTCATACAATCTTATCCACAATGATGGGCTGTTAAACCATAGATATCTATGGGTGCACAGATTATCTCCACATATATTGGGCCCTTTGATGGGACACACCTGGAACTTGTACTACTACCACCATGTGAAACACCACCATGTCGAAAATAACGGCCCCGAGGACTTATCCTCTACAATTCGATACCAGAGAGATAACTTGCTAGATTTCTTGGTTTATCTTGGTCGATTTCCATTGCTCGTCTGGATTGAGCTGCCCGTCTATTTCCTTGCCAGGCGGAAATATGACATGGCCAGCAAGTCATTCCTGTCTGAAATATGTTCTATATGCTTTATTCTCTGCCTATCACGGTACAGATTCCACGCGAAATTGATGTCTCTGATCTTACCGCTTGTCCAAACCAGGATTGGAATGATGGTAGGAACTGGGGCCAGCACGCATTCATTGACAGAAGCCAACCAACATCTAGTTACCGTTCTAGTATCACATTAATCGATGTTCAAGTATGTTGCGCCCGTCAACTCATCGCCGATTGATGGTCTTTAGCTAACATTTGGTGCAGAGTAATCGACACTGCTTTAATGACGGATATCACACATCTCACCACCTAAATACTCGACGGCACTGGAGGGAGCACCCTTTAGCTTTTCTAAAGGCGAGGGGAAAGTACCAGTCGCAGGATGCCTTGGTATTCCAGAATATCGATTTCTTCCGCATCACTTTCCACTCAATGCGGCAGGGCTATGACCATCTGGCAAGATGCTTGGTACCTATAGGTACTCAAACAAGGCTTAGCAAGTTGGAGCTTGCATCATTGCTCAAGGAGAGGACAAGGAGGTTTACAGAAAATGACATTGACATCAAGTTTCGAGATTGCTACATTGCCGAATCCTATCTACACGGCTGACATAGCCTGAACAGTACATTACCTTGTTTTCAACTATTAGATCATCATATGTTATATTCGACTGGGAAGAGTACCTTCCATAGCCTTACGAGGCAAATTATTTTGAGTTTCTATCAACCGATTAAGCCGTCAAGGCCAAGTATATGTGCTAATTTATCGACATGTAACGCAAATTTTCGTTAACAAATGGTAGCGTAGCTAAGCTTACTCTTCGTCGCCATAGCTGCTTGCGTACTGCGTTAGCATTCCATCATCTCCACTTAATTCAATGGTTTCGCGGCCTGAAAAGCCCGATGAATCTTTTTTTCGGTGAGGAGTACGCACCGAATCTCATCTATGTTCAATATCCGCCTCGAGTTTCTCAGGTCAATAGATATTGTACCCTGGTGAAAGCAACCTTCTGATTCTTTTCCTGGCTCTTTGTTTTACTGGCGCTATAAACAGGTAGGACGGTGAGGTGTATGTCGTAAGTGACCTAGGACAGATTCCATTGATGGTCGCCGTTTGGGTACCGTGGTGAAATGAGCCTGTACTGTCCCTACGCATTATCTATACGTTCATGTGGCGATGCGGGCAGGCGGGATATAAAGTCTCAATATATTGCAACGCAGAAGTAACAGCTGATTCCTATACTTTCCCACCCTGCTGGCAGACGAATCTTTAAGTTAAACCAAAGGCGTGACTGGTGCTTCTAATATTCGTTCGATTGTCTTGGACTCACTTATCTCTCGTCAATCAGCATTTCGCTCCTGGCCTCCAGCTCAGCAAGACGTGAATACAACTGTAAAAGCTTAGTTTGTAAAACCTGTTATCATATGTACGGTTGTATTCATCTGTCAGTATATACCATGGCAAATATGGTAAGTATGAGGTTGAGGAAGGAGAGCATGCAATATTGTATCGATGTGGTTAAGTGTCCAAAATAAATACGTATTGTTCAGAAAGAAAGGAGATTCGGCTTAGCGATGGAGATTATGAACTAACCATTATCTCAATGTCGCTTGGCACTTTATACCTGACGGTGACGGAACTGTATACAGAAATAGCACCCACTGTGGATCCAATGGCGAAGCCCAGTAGGCTGGAATGGTTTTAGAAGACGTCAGCCTAAGGCAACCAGAATAAGAGTCGTACAGCATATACGCAGGTTAACGCACTTCTTTCTAAAGAGATACATCTCAGACGATATGTAGGCGACGGTGATGGAGCTTTCGCACGCGAAATGAAACTCGTATCAAAAGGACGTTAATGGAAAGCCCTCGGAATGCACGTTCCAGGAGTTGTAACAGATCAAGTAGAAAGAGCTATTGTAGGTATGCGACTTGAGAGAAGGTCCTCAATTTTACTGCATAGAATAGTACCAGGCAAAACCCAATATGTGCCCAACCCAACTACGTCAGACAGTCGATCACGTATCCACAAGGACCGAAAGAGTAATGAGAATGTTAAATTCCCACTTGATGTGGAGTCTTAATTCCCGAATTTCTGACTTTCCGATTTTGCTCCCCATGTGAGGAACACTAGCCACCCAATCCCACGTCGTTTCCTTATGTGTCATGAATCTATTGAAACTGGTGAGAACTGGTAAGCATCCATGCAAATATGATAGAGAGGTGGGGCTGACCTCAACTTACTCGGAGATTGAGGTTTACGCAACCCGCGCCGCGCGCTCCTCGTCCCTGGGCGCTACGATCCACAAGCTATAAATTGTCCGCCTCTTTTCCACAAAATGGTCAGTTTCATTTTGCGGTTCTCATGACGTTTCGTGGTGCATAACCGGCACAATACGGGTATGGACTCTTTGATGACGCAGCTAAACCATCATACTGATTCACGAGGCCGCGCTTAGTCTTCCATTACAACCATGTCACGAAAAAATTGCAGCGTTATATATTGAGCTCAACACAATTCATTGAAAATCAGCGTAGTTCGAAATTGCTGTACGACTATCAAATCGAAGTACATTCCTTGGTGTTTCTTTGCAGCCAACCGTCATCAGTGGCCTTAGCTGATCACAATGTCTCGCCACGTACTACTTATGTTGCGGGTCGGCCTAAATATGACGCCAGTAGCGGTCCGGGAAGATATACATTGCCAAGACCTTCTCGCAGTTGGCGGAGAATACGTTGGTTTGGGTGAAGATGCCTACAAACATAGCCTGACGGGCTTTTCGGTACTCTGGGAACGAACTACTTCGACTAGCCCGTTTCCTGAGCGTACACTAATCAACCAGGAAAACCTACAGCCTACCTTGGAGCTGATAGCATTGAGACAAGGAAAAGATGTTTTGGAGGCAGACCGCAGATTTGAGCATACCTCTTCTTCAGGGGCTTTTGAATGAGTGAAACAAATTTAAATGACGGTTTGGTAAGATGAATTCTTCATAGTCCAACGTAAACAATCTTGTCTTCCCTAAGAGGGTCGACCGCTCCATTCAATGTTGGCACCTCGTACCCTTCATCACTCGTCCCTCGATCATGGTTGTGGCCAACAGAAAGTTTTGAGCGGCACTTTCATCTTCCCAAAATTAAATCAGCCATGACTTATACGCCCAACAAGTGTGAAGCAAACGCCACTTCTCCCCTTTCCAGCCCTGCGGGTGCACCCAATTGCTTCTCGTCATACTACATTCCATATTGTTGTATATCACAAGTGCATTTTTCGTGCCACAGCGCTGATTCACACGAGTTCAATGCTTATCGTAACGGTTAGCCATGGCTTTGTTATGAAGTTCGACTTCTTCCGATTTGGATTTCGGGTCTAATTCACCACTCTCGGTATTAGGCCCTTCACGGTGCATTTTGAGGCTGTAGTACTCTTCGCTTTTATTATTTCTATCTGTCTCGGTGGAGGACTTGCCGAGTGCTAAGGTATTGGATATACAGTCAACAGCTAGTCGATAACATGACTCGATGATAGTCAACGGACGAGAGCTCGGTCTTGTTGTAATTACCTTTGTCGTTCGCTATTTCCTTGGTTTTGTCTCTCGACAATTCGGTAGCAACATGTCCATCTTCGTTTGTTTTAGTAGCCAGGGTCTTAGATTTGTTGTGGATGAAAAAGGCTATTCTTGCTGCGCAGGCGATGTCGCCCTGGCAGTAGCGATCAATCACAATTCTTGTTCGCGCGCCTCGGATAAGACTAATTCGGTTTATGCTCTGCATGATGATGCTATGGAAATATCGCGCAACTTACATCGGAAATTGAAAGGGGATCTGCTCTTATAAATGGTCGAAGCCTGGCTTGTGGCAAATCGGGGTCTAGGTGCCTGAGCTAATCGTATGACGTTACGACCCCATCCGATCCAGTGTGAGACCTTTGCTAAGCTTCTGTTGCTCTACCCGTGGTACAGTTCTGTCTGGAGCTGACTACTCACTCGGTCATGATCGCGTCATATGCTTACCTCTTACTTCTATTCGGAGTGGTCTGCAGTTCAGGTATGGGGGCGATAATATTCTTGAGAACTGGGCGATGCTCCCGAGTGAGTGAGAGCGCCGTCGAATCTCTGTAGATCCACGTTTTAATCTGTTGCGCATTCTTGCTCCATTCTGCCATCAATGGTGACAAAACATGCTTCAAATCCACTTACCCTTAGCGGATAAAAAGAGCAAAGCCGATGGTCCCTTTGTAATACAATGATTTATGTCATCTTACATCTAGTCACACTCAGACTGGTATCTCTTATTCTTTGATAGTTGGGTGCCAGAGAAATGAAATGTGTGAGCTGATTGGAACTTAGTCCTGTTGAGACTTCCAATGGGAAACGGAATAGCGTAGTATCTAGCGATAATTTAGATACACAGGAATCCAACAGCCGTGCCGAATCAGACAATGTTACAGGTATACTAGAATGTGTTCTGCCAAACCCTGGTTCAAAGCTCAGTTTAACCTAGAAAGCAACGATATCGGAATATATCCCCTCCAACTAGACAAGCTAGTGATAGCAAAGACGTCGGATCGGCCCACACGCTGGGTGGCCTACCAGGATTAGAAAAGGGACTTGGAAAGATTGATAGTCCGGCTGTAGTATCGAAGACATCTATCTGGAATAGGATTATTTCTGACAGCTGTCCCACACTGTCGAGATTTGAGGGCCCTGGAGTCAGGTTATCAGTTTCCTGTATCACAATCCACCACAAACCTCTAACAGCGGAAGAATGCAGCTTTCGCATACGGGAAAGATTTGGAAAACAACGATCTTCCTGAAATAAGCTGAAGCCGCTCTGGTGATTGATTTGGTAGCAGGGTTTGCTCTCATAGTTGCTATCCTGGTAGATGTCATTGTGGGTGTGCCAACGACTGGGAAACGAACAGACAATCTGTTGCATACAACGGATCGACCTGAAGTGATCAGGGTCGTCCGGATGACGTATTATGATGGTTGTTATACTCGTGAGGTCATCGATAGCGACCCTGTCCCCTTCCGTTGAATATAAGAGAGTGATTCCTTGTTATATAATACTGATCCCTCAAGGATCAGTGTATTCAGTGGATACAGGCTACCTTTGTCGTTACTATGTAAGTCTATAGTGTCTCCTGGTTGATTCCTTACCTAGTTGACAGGCCTTCTACCCTGACAAGTAGATCCTATCACAGGAAGCCCGCGCCGTCGAAGTTACTAGTTCGGAGAAAATGCCTGCAGAATCATCTGCTTCTGATATCATCGCAGGGCATGTGTTGCATCTGAAAGCAGGGGACGTCATTTTTGCGGATGGAATCTCCTTTCTCCCATGGTCGGGACATAAGTTTTGAGGCATCAATTACTTTAAATTTCTATATGTGTTGGTGGACCTGATCTTGCTTAAAGGACTTGGCAGCCACGTGTAAAGTTGAGATGCCGCAACACCGATGGAATAGAGGGTGGGCCCAACCCCAGTCTGTGACCCACTTAGGATGGACGGACTCGCGGGCCCCTGATCCGAGCTTTTGCTTGCTGCAGGCTGCAGGTAACTGATGGTTGGGCCCGTCTACGCATACTCTTCCAACAAGAAGCACACTGTGAAAAGAAATAGATATCGGCCGATTGGTATATTGGATAGCAAGT
The DNA here is from genome assembly GCA_003850985.1 of Aspergillus awamori. Classification (NCBI taxonomy): domain Eukaryota; kingdom Fungi; phylum Ascomycota; class Eurotiomycetes; order Eurotiales; family Aspergillaceae; genus Aspergillus; species Aspergillus awamori. The sequence continues at coordinate 778,099 of BDHI01000022.1, forward strand.
GTCTCAGATAAAGGCCAAAGGGTAGACCGGGTTGACTTTGCATAACAGAACGAATCACAGATTACCTGCGTCATCTGCAGCAATACTCGAGTATTCCGAATATATGAAATCTGGAGATAGATATTCTAAACGAACTCACTATGTCCATAAAGCTGCCAGCTTTGTCCCCAGATGCTCACTGCAATTGGGCGCAGACCAGCTTGCATTTATCAATTCAGTCATGCATTGGTTCATCACCGCCGTTCAAGAATGCAAGGCCGCCGCTCAGGAGCATCTGCGTTTCCCGAGGTCACTACCATGCATGGGGTTCGGCAACATCGACAGTGAGGGGGATCTCACCTCAATGCGACCTGTCTTCAGCCCATCTAGTATCATCACACCACCTGTGAGTAACAAGCGTGTATTTGTTCCAATGCATACGCTGATAACACCGGCACGTAGTTAAATCACGGTCTCGGTTTAAGGCCGACAGTGATTGCGGTGAAACTCTTACATAACGCGATTTTCGGTACTTACGAATCAGTGACGAGAAGAGTTATATTAAACGCATCTTCCCTGTCTTGTCCATTTTAAGGATGTTGCATATCTTGGTGATTGCGAGTTCAGTGTCCTCGGGGGATCGAGAAACGGAGGTATTCTTGTCACTTTCACATACGTGAATATCAATTTTTGGCGTGTTATAGCATCTATTCCGTATCAAGCTGCGCAATCACGGCCCAAGCAACCTTCTCTACCCTCTCTAGCCTCCTCAGACCAGCAGGATTCTCCAGCTTCTCCGCCCCTCGTGAGGCCTATGCCACACATTCAGAGCGGGCTTCATCAGTTTTGAATCTATATTAATTGGTTCTATTTTTTGTTGACAAGGATACAATGAACCATGACCCCCAATCCCTTCTTTTGCCATTAGTCTTTCTTCAATTATATGAAATACGGGGACTCTGATCCTTTACCTTAAGTGTTACATAGGAGTCGATTGCCATGTAGACCGAAATAGCCTGTACTTTGTTCTGTCCCTTTCTTAAGTACGCATTCAAAGTTTGTCTGTTTCCATTAAGCTATGGCTCCGATTCCAATCTATTTCAGTACAAGAATGTATCGTTTATACAATCTTATTGTAATACTGCCATCTCCCTGAATATTTGTTCGGGTGGAAAATCAATTCTTTAGTTATTCCACGCAATTCAGGCTAACTCGAATTTTAACCGCGCCAGCTCGCCCCCAGACATCATCTTGGGCGTTCGATCGATATTGGATGTGCTCGTTAATGGACATCGAGTATTTCCACCAGTTTCTCACTACTACAGAGGCGACCTGGAGTTGTGCGCGGTTCCACGGGACCACCTGGCAGCCAGGCCACCAGGTAATGTGGAGCGGGGTGCTCGTAAGACGGCGCAGCAATGGGCAGATGCACACGAGATGCAGACGCTAACCACGGCGATGGGTCCTCCATCGAAGGAAGGAATTCGCTTGCAGGAGAATGCTGGTAGATAGTATCTGTCAGTGCCTGATGGAATGCGCTCTGGTTGAACACCGCTAGGCACTATTTTGATATAAGTGAGGTTGTGAGCTTCGTCGTGACTGCGACTTCGTGAGAGATACTTACAACCTCAACTGTCCGATAAGCGCGCAATCAGGAAAAGCTTTTCTCACCCCAGAAACTGTGCTATGTTTAGCCGTAGAGCTAGGGTATCTGTGCTGTCACTTGGCCATAACGGCAAATGAATCATTCTCGAAGCCTGGAGAGGGAAGGTAACCGCTGATGCGACAGTTGTTATTTGAGGTGAAGCAGCTTGGCCGTCAGGTCCGTTCTTATCCCATGTCTGGCATATGACCTGTCTACTTCATCGCCTATCACAGATTACCAGGGGTTGATAATGTCGACGTCATCCAAAGATTCAACGACAAGTACCGTGGTATCTTCTCTGGCTATCGCTTCTCACAACGGCTGATGTCATGACAGAGCGCTCCTCGAAAGAATGCATCGGTCAGTGTGCCAGAGGTCCACTACTCTACTGTCCTCAGAACCAGATGGCTGAAAAATATTATGATCAAGTCCCCAGCATCCACAGTAAGCGCTAATGATTGATGTAAGGTAGTGTTGTTGTGATTTCTGCACGTGGATTAAGGGTATCCTTCACTCATCAACCTTGGGGGGGAGATGGGAGGGTGGCAGAGCGGGGTCGGAGGTGACGAAGCTGCAAAGAGCAACAATGGCCCGTTTAAACGGGATCGTCAACCGTCAGACAAGGTCGTTGATCACATCTAATGCGCCATCATTTGTCAGATGGTGCTTTTTGGCAAGTGGATGCGGCCATGATAAGAGACGAAGTGCGATGAGAGCACGACGTGCTCCGTGTTATTGTCGTTCATTCGTTGAGAGCTCTATACGAATTTAGATACGTCATAGGTTAAATTATTCGACAGTTTTGAATGTGAAGCTGTTGATTCTATCCGAAATTGTAGTCGCCCCGGACCATGATGCTCTAGCGAAGGCAAGTGCCTTGTCACCAGAAAACGCGGCAATTGCTCAACCTGACTGGCTTCACCGTCCTTGCTCAAAGCTGCTACATATTACAGTCGCAGTTATTATACATGCGGTTGACTACTCGAACCAGAGTCATAACGAATATTGAAAAGTTCATGCTCAAGGCATTCACAGCATTGCAAGCTATGGTACAGATTTACCACCAATTCTGGTAACCCGGATTCGTCCAACTTCGACAGCAGTACGGCTTTCTCTGCTAACTTGCACGCGCATGACCCATCCATCGAACTGGTACTGTACGAACTTGACAGACGTAGTAGAATATGATGCTGTGGATCAGTTAGTTCGTTAAGTAATCATCCAGTCCTCGTCCCTAGCGGTGATATGCAGACGACTACCGTACTATCGCTATCCGTCAAGATCAGCCATGTCCCCGTGTTCTTTTCAGCTGGCTGCCATGCTCATCGGTCCGCAACCCCTTCGGCTACTCTTACTTTACCACTCGAGGTTACGAAATATTCTCTCATTGTAGAAACGGGATGTTGAAGCAAGCAGTCAAGGAAATGAGGGATTCGCCCACAGCACAGTAAGACTTCTGTATCATAGATATCTCAGCAGTTTGTTGAAGCAGTCATCCTGAGGACACCCATAATATCCGGTACCCTAATAGCCTGGTCGTAATGGCCTTAGGTAATGGTTGTGGAGACATCTCGGACCCAGGAGCATGGACCTAGATCCGGAGAATGTTCGGCACCAAGTGGCCAAGCCTCTGAATTGCCCAAGCATGTGCTGTGCACCGGCACGTCTGCCTAGAGCATTGAAAACCTTCTTCGACTAATAATTCAGCGAAGGCTCTTATGGTTGAACAAGCACTACCGTCGGAGATTGCGAAAACCATTGCCTGGTGCATTCCTCAGCAGAAAATCCCATAATTCATGCCATACCAGAGCGAGCTTCTTATGTTGGCCATTTTCCTTACCTACTTTCCACTCTGTCCCTTTACAAGCCTGATCGAAGGAGTGTTGACGATGATGCAAGCCAGGTGAGTCAAAGCCTCAGCATGGGTTAGTGGCAAATATTAGGCTGGCTGAAATCGACACTGGCGTTCCATTGAAACTCGTGTGATACTAGAGTGACTTTAGGCGAGCAGCACTAATTTGAGGGGACAGAGTGAATCAAGGAGACTGCGGCAAACTGGACAGAGGATGGGACAGTACAGTAGTCGGGCAAGGCCAGTTGAACACAGTCCTCCATGAGTCTTTTGCTCAACTCTTCACTAATAATATTACAGTAACCTATTCTTTGGGCTCAACATCTGTTGCACTGTAGCCGTGTTCAACACAAGCAATGCTCGCGCGACAGAATAACTGTGTATCTGGTGCCATACTTGAACAAGTTGAATTACTTCGGATATTCCTTAGTAATAGTGAAGAACCCAGTAGACCACCTGAACGCCTTAGTAGTCTAATATAAATAAACACTACGAGGGTCCGTAATTTGAGATGAGGAGATAAGAAGAGGACTACCTACAGACTACAGTAACTCGCGAAACTTTGTACAATGTCGACGAAATCAAACCAGCAGAAGTCACCTAAGTCCCCCACCTCACCCCAGAAGATGATGCGACAAAAACGAGACCGGCGTAGAAAAAATCTCATACGAAAGGCCTATGAATACAGCAAGCTGTGTGATGCTGATGTCTGCCTGGGCATTCGCATTCGAGAGTCTGGCCAATTCACCACATTTCTCTCCGACTCGGCAGGATTCTGGTCAGGCCTTCCCTCGCAACTAGTACGTTTTAGTATGCCTGTCAGTATGGAAACTAACACCAAATAGGAGATATACTATCCACGGCCGATTCAGAAAACAGAGAAGAATTTTGACACCCATCCTACAACTGATGAGGATGACTCAGGTGCAGCCCTAGACCTCAAAGGGGGAGAACGATGGGAATATCATGATTGTTTGTTATATATGGGCACACTGTGATGACCAGAGGAATGCGTACACTGGCTCGAGGAATTAGAGCAAAATGAGTGATCGTATCAATCATAGTCATGCTACGGCCGCCGAAGCGTAGAGCTAAATGATGGTTAACGTGTATTGGATGGTACCCGGGACGGGACAGGAAACTACCAAATGATGACTAATCCATAAGGGACGGGGCCACGTTCCAACAGCGTGCTCTGATCAACTTGCTTGCAAACCTTACATTCTTGGTCTTCTTTGCGGAACCGAACTTCATCTTTCTCTGTGGGCTACTTGACTCTTGATCTCTGTTGGCTAAAGTCGGTATTCTTTCGCCGGTAATGATGCTGGTCACTTTACAAATGTCTTCAAGGTAGTTCAGTCATATTCTTGAGAACAAGACAATTCCTTGTTATTGGACTCACTCTTTGACATCCAAATTTCATGTCGGGAACAGACGGGTTTTGCATCGGCCGGTCACCTTGGTTTTGCCGCCCCGCGACCACTCCACCTTTCAAGTCGCAGCGTCTTACGAGGATGCACGGTTTCGGGCAAAAGTCGGACGCGATGGATATTCGCTTCATTACTGACCAAGAAGCCCCAACCAGCAGAGAGTACTTCGTTTGCAATGGAACTCCAAGCATGAGCAGTAATTATAACAAGTATATCTCCTGATCTCTTCCTTTCCCTGACTTCGTCTACATTTTCTTCCAGCTCCTCCTTCAACCAACCCCACCCTTCCCCCGGAAACATATCATACCTAAAATGCTGACAATACTTCATTTATATTCGATCAGTGAGTGACTGATGTTGGGATCCTTGTCTTCCATTATTCATTTGTCTTAGGCCTCCGGAATTCGGACAGATGTCTTTTCCTCGAAGAAAACGGCCGCACATATCATGGATATCGGAGAGGAGCCTATATGTTGCTGTGTGATGAAGAGGAGCAGGACCGTTTCGATCTGTTCTATAAGCTATTCACGGTAGTATGGGCGTCTGCCAGCTCAATTTACGCGCCACACCCAGAAATGGTATAATCTTAGATGTGGGGTGTGGGACAGGGATCTGGGCCATCGATGTCGCCCATGAATACCCCAATGCCTTCGTTGTTGGGGTGGATAGCATCTATACAGCCTTCCAATCACCCCAATAACTGCCATTTCTATGCGCCTCTTGACTTTGAGAGTCCTTAGCCGCTTGGAGATGACTCCTGGGATCTTGTTTATCTGCAGATGGGTTGCGGCAGTGTCGTGGGCTGGCCGAGTCTCTCTAAGCGGATGTTAAGGCATCTTCAACCAGGGGCGTGGTTTGAACAGGTGGAAATAGATTTTGGACCTCGCTGCGACAATTGCTCTTTAGACGGACCAGCACTAGGTCACTGGTACCAGTACCTGAAGCAGGTAATACAAGCCATTATGCGGGCCATAGCCCACAACTCGCGTGTACAATCAGAGTGCTTGAAGAGGTAGGCATTATCTAAATTGGCTATCAGATTATGAAATTGCCTCTTATCCTTGGCATCTTGATGGACATGAGGGAAAGGTTGCTCGCTGGTATAGCCTAGCTTTTTCCGAGAGTCTCGAGACACTCAGTCTCGCCCCTTTCAGTCGCGTGCTCAAGTGGCTCTTGGATAGGATCAGACATCTAGCAGCCGAGGCTAAATCAGAGGCCTTTAACAAGAAAATCCGTGCTTACAACATCCTACACGTATACCAAGCACGGAAGCCGGGCGGCCGGGCCCGTTGACTGGGAGGATTGTTTTAGTTACCAGCTTCAATGCAGATTTCCTTCCGATTATTTACGTACGGTGTTTGGTGGCAGGCTCGTTCTTATCAGCCGACGAGATAGCTATGATTAAGGAATTCCGCTGCGACCGTGATGGCTTCAGGACACTGCGGCGGCCCTACAAATGTCTACAGCGCATCGCTTAATTAAGGAGCCAGACAGCCTAGAAAAGAAGTAATTCTTTCCAACTGCTGCTCTGGCGGGAGAAAGGGTATTCGTGTATATTCTCAATAAGATTAATAATGAATGGGAGAAAAGAATGGAGGCCTTTCCAAAAAGGAGGGCACCTTCACTATATTGATTGGACCGTGCTTGCGTGTCGACTTTTACAGTCTATTTCCTTATAAACGAGCCTACCTCTATACAGCGAGGGGCCAATTTATGAACCATTATCATTATTAGCTGTATAACTTTGGGCTTCATGATGTATCCCAAAGAGAGTTGAGGCTGGGCTTTTTCCTAGTACATTATAGATCAACCAGCCACCAGCCCGAATAGGAAGTTGTGGTAGGGGGGTCTTCAGGAATAGACTGATGGCTCTGTGGGTAAATTGTAGCTCTCCTGTGGACTTAACTTACAATAACCGGAAACCTTAAGATGTAAATAAGTCTCATAGTAGGCCTTGCTCCAGGTACCCAGAGCTCTGTCGTTCTAGGCGCATGTTAGTAAGATGCCAAGAAAAGTACCCAGCTGGGTACTCGCGAGTACTTGGAGCGATACGTGATCTACAGGGTAATGGGTTGGGTCGTTTTATTTCAGACTGTTGAAGTCAGAATAGATAGATCGATTGTTGGTTACTTAAGGAGTTATTTTTTACAAGGGCGGGATAGCACATATATATGTCTGGTCCCATCCCTGCCATAAGGTTCAGCCACCATGATACTCATCACACACACACACACACACACACAATTCATTAACGCCCGGCGGCTCAGCCGAAAGGGCCACTATCACTAATCTATCAACACGAAATCTAGCGTACATCTGCAGTATCTCCTTCGAACCCATACATAGATCCTTTCAGTATATGTCCTCTCGGCTGTGATACTCATCACAGCCACCGTGATATTCAACACAAACGGCAATAATGCCAAGAGAAGTTACCCGTGGGTGCATTTCTTGGCGCTATATTGAACCAGTGACGTAGTTCTAAGTATCTGTGTCGCGCCTTTCCAAGAGACGACCCGTCAGTGCTGAAGCGACAAACATATACATTCTAACAAGATCAGGGCCAATCATTTTAGTCTCGAGCAAGAATACGTGGCAGCTTCCGCAAACAGATTGATAGTAACATGGGTGATGGATTGATGAAGGCTGGCTAGAGTATAGGCTATGAGGTTTTACAGGCCTAACTGGCGTAGACTGTTCAGGTAGCATAAGCTATATCTGTCTATCGGCTATTGTTGAGTACTGAGCAGCAGCCTACACTATTAGCTAGCCTAGACTAATGCACAGCCTCACTCATCTATCGACGATTTCTAGCATGGGCTAGTTACAACTTTGAATGAAGGCGATAGGCTATTATAGGCTGTCTATTGGCTAGGTTTTCGAAGATTTTTTATCTTTACTAGCCTGGGCTTGTAGCTAGCATGCGCTTGTCAATAATCTATCCTAGCAGCTACTGATTGGTAGCAGATGCTGTGTATTGATCCAGGCCAGCTGGCAGTATAGGATATCGAGTGTTTACGCAATATCTACGCTTGAAGATAGCTTAAACTACTTACTAGCCCAAGCTTGTAGCTAGCCTGCACTAATTGATAGCTTACCGTATCAGGGATGTCTTGAACTGTTATTCAATGTCACGTGCAAGCTATCCACGTGATTCACAACAAGAGATGTGTGGCCGCGGGAGTCGACTAACCGGCAATTCATCGCCTTGCTTAAAGCCGAAATAATTGATCAGTCAACTAATTAACATAACTGATCTTCATGTGTAAATGGTCTATCAATTTTGATCAACTGTTTTGAAGCTCCAGAGATTGCATAAATACTAGCTATACTATAAAGTTAGAAGATTCAAGACCTTCAATCACATCAGTTGAGATCACGTAGGTTAATTCAGCGCTTTTAGTCATCCCTGCCAAGACCCCCGAAACTTGATTAATCTTCTCTTCTACGTTAGTGCTCTTACTGAAGGAATGTAATACTGCTGCAGCAGTGATGTATAGTAAAAAGACTATGGTAGAATAAGAAGGATAGACCAACAATAAGGAAAAGAGAAAGCAGAAATAAGTGGACCAACAATACAGAGGAAGGAAAGAGGGCAACAATAAGTGGGAAGTGTTGGTGATTCCCATATAGAGTATTCAGACCCAGCACGTCCTCAAGCAGTAGTGGCCAAAGAAGCACTACTGACACTCATGAGCTGTTTTGAAGAGTGAATAAGTCCTCAAATGTCTGGCTGGTATACTGAGAACCCCTGCACAGAGCAAAGGCAAAGTTTTCCATGACTCTCTATGTTGCTAGACTCAGAACTCCCAAGTCCCTCATGCTCTGCTTACCAAACAGACATGTGAGCAAATCCACTGCTCGAGAAGCCCTCGGTGGAAAGAATTTGATAGTCGTGAGCGCCTAGTTCTAGTCCATGTGAAGCCCAAGCATTGAAGTGGTTGGCAGTGGTAACCGTTCCAGCAGAGCGTTTGTTGCGGCGGATAGACCAGTACTGCATAAAGGTTGTCTTGCCAAGAATAGAGGGCTGGTCGACCTGCTGATGGGTGTAGATATCATAGACCGATCCATCGCTAGTGAAAGAGCCCTTGTAGGTCATGCTAGGGCCGGGGTTGTAAGTTCCATAATTCTCCAAGATGTAGTATTCAACGAGAGGGCCCTTAGTCCACCCATACACGGCAAGATAGGCATTTCCAGAAGGTTCAAAATCTCCAGCAAAATGAATGTCGCTAGTTAAATGTCAGTAGTTTGTCAGCAAAGCGCTAGGTGAATAGATCTTACCGGGTACTGCCAGTACTCCAGCCCTTGCCAGAGGTGAAATCGCCGCAGTTTTTCCGAGTCACGCTGTATTCACCGTTCTGTTCATTGTTGTACTGGACATTACCATCACCATTGGTCCAGAAGGAGTAGTTATAGCCGTTGTTTTCTTCAGTCTGGCTTGTGGTGATTGCTCCCTTGGCCATGTTGATATCATGGGGAGCTGCGAAGGCGCTTGCGAGACCACAAGCGGCCTAGAAGAGACCTGAGAAGGAAACCATATTGAAGGAATGACTGAGAAGCTTTAAAAGAATGACTGTGTTTAGAAAACAGACTCCCCGTGGGACAACTTATCCTTTTATAGTATTGGCCGATGCAAGTGCAGTGCCCGTTCCTGCAGGATTGCAGTTCCTAGATGTCTTGCTTTAATCTTAAGCATCATAAAGAGGACCCACATTTCCCAGGACCCTCACTCATCAAGTTTAGTCAGTTTGGGCCTAGCACAGCAGTGCTAGGGGGCATTGATAGTGATACAATCAGGAGATTTATCCAGTAACGAAACAGTAATCATGCTTTTATTAGTGGTCAACATACTTATGCTCGAATGGTTTATCAAGGACAGACTACAGGGCACAAGGTCTCTGAGCATTTTTTCAGCGTCTCCAGGTAATCAACGCATAGCTGCGATATGCGATGGAGACGATCTTTTTACGCCATACTTACTATTGTTTGAGAAGTAGGCAAGGCGTCCATTGAAGGAAAATGGGAATCTTTCCATTGATGCTCTTCATTAAAAGTTCCCCAGCAATCTAACCTATCTCAAATGTCCTGGGAAATTCTGTTGGCACCAGGCAACGACTTTTTCCTTCCAAATACCCGTCTTCGCCGATCAAATACACCACCGTGGAGGTGACCTCCATTTACCCGGCTAGACCACCTTGCAAAGAGAGTGTTACAGGGTGTATTAGCCAGCGCGAAGGATTAAAGTCTTCGCTCTGTTAATGATTCGGATGGTTGAGAAAATCACAAAATAGATTTCCTCCCAGTAGAGGCGGGACAATAAGTAATTGCTCATACTTAGCTACAGCCTTCTCCGGTCAGTGCATTGGCCAAGCCTAAAACTTTACAACAATAGTAGAACAGAAAGCTTGCCCCGCACAGGAAAAAAATACCCGGTCACTGGTGTAAGTGGGGTTGTGCGTAGGTCAAATCAATGCAATTGATATTTGGCTAAGAAATGAGAATGTCCTTCGAATGATTATTGTCTTGCATCTATACTTACGGTAATGAGATAATGGGAAATTAGCTCTATACCACGAGACAGTAGAGACCAAAAATTTAGGCTAATTTTTATGGCAATTAATATGACCATTGACTCGTTCAGGGTCGTAATGACCCACAAGAAGGCCACGCTGGATTCTAATTTAAGTGTATTGTTCATGTCTTAGTTTCCGTTTCCCAGCTGTGATACCATTGAATTTCTACAAATGGCTCAAGGCTGAATATAGTTAGCCCTATTTCCTGAATGGGGATTTTCTACGGGCAGCCATAGCTTCGTTTATATTTTGGGAGGTGAAAAGCTTAACTTCGGTAGCACATTAAGTCCCAGAATAAAACCGCCAAACTGTATCTTATGGAGAGATCCCCGTTCATGTAGAAAAGTAGCGCTGCACGATAGTCTACTGGGAAGTATATATAATCTTCATTTCTTCAACCTGTACAAGCCTACAAATCTCTGCTGCCTGTAGAAATCACTTTAAACCGTAGGCTATTCACGACCCTCGGTTTGTTAACCCAATATGGGCAACGGGACGGCATAAGGCTGTCGCAGGATGACACTGTAAGGATACAGAGTTTGCCAAGACACCGTGGCTGAACCGATCACACCAATTGGTAGTCATATAACTAGAAGCCATCTTAACTTACACAAATAACGTAATCCACGGTTGCACGGCCCAGCATGTAATCCTATAACAAAGTTACTTTTTAACCTTGAGATATCTCAACTACTGGAAATCTGGAAGACTTTACGTTTGCAGTATAGACTATAGATATCTTTAAAGACATATATATCTTTTTCAAATATTTATACATTTTACATAATTAATATCTATATAAAATACTTGTATTTTATCTGTATTAAATAATATTTCTTGTAATCTTAAGAAATAAAAATTCTAAAAAGTCGGGAAAATTGAAATAGCTTTATCTTCATATATTTGAATATATATCTAATGTCAGAGCTTCTCAACAGGTGTTGTAGTTGGAATATAAAAGAATTAAGAAGCTAGTTTTTATATGGTAGAATGAGATGGGCCGCCCAACCGTGTAGGCCGTTCAACTGTTGGTTACGTTATCGCATCCCGCCGGGATACGTCACACTGTTACTGGCCCAGGTGGACCTATCTGATAAAGTCCAGCATGAGTAAAGGATCATGAATCAGGCTATAATCCGGTAATACGGTGACAGGGTATTATTCAGGTCCTTTTTGCTCTTAGAAAGACTTCCGGGCTCACCTTATTGGCACGGTTAAATGCCCCCTGGAGATTAAAGTCCAGTAGTTTGATAATCTTTGACTTCAGTTATGATTAAGATGAGTTAGATCTCCATATCGTTCAGCTTGACTCCTAAACCTCGTTGATACTTTCCGGTAAAAGCCCGATCTCCAATCCCGTGCTCGTATGGATTGGGTTGGTCTATTTAATTAATTAGTTTTTTTTACACAGGCAGGACCCTTTAAATGCATTCCTGGAGATCCCGTCCTCCACACTGTTTTGTGACCCACTGCCGCAAACCAACACTAACCTTAAGCGGAAAATGCTCCGATGTTGGTTTCATCCTGAAACGCATAAATTACAAGTCAAACTACAGGTTGGCGTGAAAATATGCCGCAACCCGCCACAACTAAGCTCACTTCCTCTTGAATGTCGTAGTAGGCACGGGAATTCGGGCAATCATAATAATACTGGTGCCGGTGAATAGATGTAGTAGCCCTCGTATCTTACATTCCCCTGCAAAATATCATAGTGGACACAGGAGGTTGGTCTATCATAAAAGCAATGGCGAGCATTATTGATCAGATTCTGTCTATTTAAGCTGTATCGTCTACCGCTTTCTCTATGTTCATGTCTTAGGCCAAACACTTATCCTCTTCTTCCTTTTGAAATCCCCTTGACTGCCGCCCCTCCGCTCTAATGGTTAACATGAAGCTCTCTGTGGCACTTGCTATGCTTGCAGGCACCGCAATGGGCCAGAAGATGTGCTCTCAGTACGACAGTGCCTCGAGGCCTCCATATTCGGTGAACCAGAACCTCTGGGGCGAAGACCAAGGCACTGGTAGCCAATGTGTATATGTTGATGATCTCTCCAGCAAGGGTGCGTCATGGCACACCGATTGGGCCTGGAGCGGTGGTGAGGGAGAAGTGAAAAGCTACTCTAACTCCGGTGTTACCTTTGAGAAGAAGCTCGTGAGTGATGTGCAAGGCATCTCTACTTCAGTGAAATGGACGCAGGACAACACCAATGTCAACGCCGATGTCTCGTATGATCTGTTCACCGCGGCGAATGTGGACCATGCCACTTCCAGCGGTGATTATGAACTGATGGTTTGGTATGTATAAACCAATCCCTCCTCCCTAGTGATAGCGCCTATTGTTTACCGGGGAAGATCTCACACAAATATCTTCAGAAGACTAACTCCGCCAGGCTTGCGCGCTACGGTACAATCCAGCCCATTGGTAAGAAAATTGCCACGGCCACAGTGGGAGGCAAGACCTGGGAGGTGTGGTATGGCACCAGCATCCAGGCCGGTGCCGAGCAGAAGACATACAGCTTCGTGGCGGAAAACCCTATAACCTCATACAGTGGGGATCTCAAGGCATTTTTCGACTATCTCATCCAGAATGAAAGCTTTCCTGCCAAGACTCAATACTTAATCAGTAAGATTCCCTAATTCTACCAGCGGACTCCGCAACAGAACGGTTACTAACAGAAGTGATGAGTAGATCTGCAGTTTGGGACTGAGCCGTTTACCGGGGGCCCGGCAACTTTGAAGGTTGAAAACTGGACCGCCAATGTTAACTGAGACTATTGGAGCAGCATTTTGAGGCGCGGTCTGGGTATATAGATCCACATCGGACGATGATAGCCTATTTCTTTGTTTTAGAACGCTGGGCGCGCAAGAGCTTATAAGTCCTACCTGCTCTGAATAGAAGGACCTATTCAACATTAGTCCCACTCTTCTGTTAGGCAAGGCAAAGATTGTGAATAGCTTACTCAAACTCATTTCGGATCCCTTCTATGCTTAGCCAGCCTTTCCCAGAAATGTAGTCCACCTGCAGGGGGATGATTGTAATTAATGTCCCAGTCGTGCTAGATTGACTCGTCAACCGCCCCCGCTATAATTATCTAGCGCGTCCGGAAGACCCAATCTTGCAAAAAGTGGTATGAAGGCAGCCTGGCCGGTGTGGTGGCAGTAACCTTCCCTGGCACCGGTCACAAATGTATGGGAGAGTTTCAGGAAGCGTGTGTTTGGGATAGAAGCTAATTATTTCTTGAAAGTCAATTATATGGTTAGCTCAATACAGATGATCTCTTAAGATAATTACAGGATTCAATTCACCTTTATACTTCATATATTATCACCGAATAAACTGGGTTTTAAATGCATCGGTCATTAGCCAGCTGGCTGTTTGGCAATAATTTGTGATGTGCTGTTTGCTCAGCCGCAGTGGGCCCTTTAGTAGTAGTAGTCACAGGACCTACGCATCGCACCGAACGGCTCAGTTCGTCAGCACCCAGGTCCACAACACCAGCCCTCTGTTCCGATGCGCCCGACCCATATAGTCTTAGGACGCTGGTCGCACGAACAGCACAAGCGTATTAGGACCGCCAATTTGTTGAGTATCACTGTGGCTGTGTTGGGTATTATGGTGACTGAACCCTATGGCAGGGATTGGTTACGGATATATATGTGCTATTACGCCCGTGTAAAAGAGAACTCTTCCTAATAAGAATCAACCCCACATCACTTCGACGGAGGCTGACCGACCGGCCGGTGCTCTAGCAAAGGATTTTCAGCCATCTCCGCATCGGTGGCTGGTTCCAGCAGTTAGAGATCAACTTTAAGTCATGCTGCAGCGGATAGTGAGGGCGGCAAAAGAAGAGGCCCTTGATCAGAAACGCTTCTTTCCAGTAATTTGAGCTTCCGAGCCTGGAAAACGTGTATTCTGTCTGCGCCTAATTGGAGAAACTCGAAAGAGATTAATACTGTAAATATATAGTGCCAATAGTTTTATGCTCCCCTTCTTGAAGAGTACTGCTCAGTAAGTCCACTTCATCAAAGATTTCACTAACAAATTCGTAGTCACGAAAGGCCCGATCGGCTGACGCCAAAGGTAGAAAAAAGGTATGAATGTTAAGTAAAAGTGGGGTCTTTTCCGTATATTTCTCGTAGAAGCCGTGGGTCGGGAGTTCTGATAGCTGCATTCTCCAGGATCCCTTAGTATAGTCTCGGTCATAGTCAAGAACAAGCATGATCTCTCCTTCAATCCACTCGACGCTAAGACGAAAGTGCTATGGCGCGATCAGTATTATTGCAGAGATAAAGAATAGTTTTCATACCCTATAGCAGGCGGCCATTACCGCCGCGCCCATATGCTTCGCGAGATCTGTATCCTCACGCTCGCGAGTTGAGATTCGACGAGTTGTAGACTCGTGCACCTCGCCTGTTCTAGCGGGTGTGAAATAGTACAAGAGCATTAACGCACTGAGATCCACTCTCGTTCTTTCTGGATACTGGCCACGGTATTCAAAGGAGTCATTGCACCAAAGGTGTTTCTGCACAATTTTGAGGTCGTTGTGATAAAACCCATCTTTTGACATCTGGATATTAGGAAATTTGAGCAACCGCTTAAGATCCTTTTTCATCACAATTATTGAGTTTACATATTATTTCATGAATAAGCTTGTCCTACTAACCTCCTACTCTGTTGACTGTTGTACTGACATATTCTGGAACATGATAATCCCGACGCCGGGCAAATCCAGCGTCTAGATCTCTCCTCATGCCGCCAAGAGTACTCAAAATCTGGAACCTTATTTTCACTACGACGACTTCTAAGATTCCCACCCAAGAATTCCATGGAACCTTTGTAGGTCCGAATATCCGGTGGAGACAAAGCGCCTGGGTGATTTGCGACAAATCTGCATCTGGTCAGTAGCGGCTACCGCAGGCAAAGCAGACGCTTTCCTACAAATCGAACAGATGAAGGAAACTGTCGTAGCCCTTTTTAGTGCGATCCAAAACGCTCCTTGGGCTTCGGAATTGTCATGGTTATCGAGATTAATCTCTGTGAAGCCCTCGGGCAACATCACGTTTGAGAAGTAGTGGCATGAAGAGAGATAACAGATAGTCAAAAATACTTACTGTGCGCTGAAGGACAACATGCAGTAAAATAAAAGATGAGATGAGGCGGCAGGTTATATGCTGAAGAGTTTTCTGGCAGGGACATTATGCGCAAATGCCGAAATGCGCTTTTTGGACCTTCCTTCGTGTGAAGAATATTCAAGTCGCTGAAGGAGGCCCTGAAGAACTGGTAAGAGCGGCGAGACACCCACGAGCAGCCTTGGGTGAGCACTGTCATAATACTTCTATTGTATGTCTTTCTTTTTTGTTCGGATCGGAAATCCCAGTACATTTGTTAACTACATCCCCTTCCCTACCTTCTTGTAAAATAAGTTAATGGCTGGTGGCCATCGAGAGCACTGAGGTAACTCACTCAGAGAGAATCATCTATTGTATGGCATTCCATGGGTGGCTGATTCGTGCGAGAGACTGCGTTAACCACGTGGACACCCTAAAACTACCCAAGATCTTCAAGCCGTCCTTATCCTGGATCCGTGTTTAGCAAGCACGGCAGAACTTCACAGGCAATAACACGGTATCTGCTAATTGACTCATTAAGACCTTATAATAGCCTTGGCCATTACAAATTCTGTCTGACCGCCGTTTCGGACTTCGCGTGCTACAACAAGCCAACCATGTCTAACAAAATCGAGCTATCTAGCGGGGACTTTACTTCCACACATCATTCTACCACCTATGACTACATTTCGCCCCTTAAACTAGATTTAAGTGGTAAGCATGTTCTCATCACTGGGCGCCGCTTGGGAAGATGGAGTAGGATATACCACAGCTATGGCTTTTGCGCGTGCAGGAGCACCTGCGATAGCAGTTACTGATATACGTGGCGTGTCAAGCGATCTTCTCGCGCAACTGAAGTCAGCTGCAGCACAAGCCGGTCGTTCTGAGCCTTCAGTGATAAGCTGCGCGGTTGATATCTCAGGCAGAGACAGCGTTCGAGCCCTGCATCGGACGTTGTTGCAGGGCTTCGGTGGGCGCCTGGATATTGTCGTGAACAATGCGGCACATATGGAACCAGTCGAGCCGTTCCACGAGTCAGATCCGGATGTGTACTGGCGAACATGGGAAGTAAATTTTCGCGGGTTATTCAACATGGCGGGTACATTTCTTCCCATGCTACTCTCAACCCGTGCTAGCACCGATCATGCATAATGATCAATGTA
Source organism: Aspergillus awamori (assembly GCA_003850985.1). NCBI lineage: Eukaryota > Fungi > Ascomycota > Eurotiomycetes > Eurotiales > Aspergillaceae > Aspergillus > Aspergillus awamori. The sequence continues at coordinate 794,850 of BDHI01000022.1, forward strand.
TCCTCTTCAGGCGCATTGAGTGCTCGATCGCGGGGCGGAAGCTACGGGAACGCTTGTGATATTGAGATGGGCCGAGTCTTTACATTCGGAATATGGTGATCAAGGACTTCTGGCGCTATGCGTGAACCCGGGCGCAAATAAACAAAGATTAGTGAGAGCATACTGCAGGGGATGATGCGAGGTGCATGTCCTGACCGTCCAGAAATAGCTGGTGATACAATTGCATGGTTGGCCGCCAAGCGCAGGGAGTGGCTAGGGGAACAGTATATGAGCTGTCCATGGGATATGGAAGGGCTCATGGAGAAGAAAGACAAAATCATGGAAAATGACACTCTTAAATTGAAATGAGTTTTTAAGCCCCATTGCTCAAGGTCTACTCGAAATAGGTTTATGCTATAAGCCTGGCCAATGATGCTCATATGTGGCTTGGTTAGATTAAAGATAATGATCAAAGTTGAAATTTAGCTACTTTTCGTCATGATTGGGTCACTAGGAAGCTCCCAAAAAGGAGCTGTAGATTAGTCAGCGATAATCCTATGAGCTGTGAAGTCTAACAGGAGGTCCAAGAGATGTGGGAGGAGGGGTCTCCCCAATCATGTGCTGCACAGTATCAGACTGGGAGACCAGATAGTATCTGAGGGGGTAAAAACATCAAACTTCCTCCTATCATGAGATGCCGCCGGGAAGCCTAAACCAAGAAACATATTGGTTAGCCATCAGTTGAGGAATCTGGAAATCTGATTTGCATCCGGAAAATGACGCTGGCATATTAAATACACGCTAATATTAAAGATTATCTCTTGAGCCGCTCAACTAAGCTAGCAATATGCAACTATGGCGATAGATGGCGACACAGAACAGAAAAGGTGGTGATGACTGATTCAGTAGTTGTGAAATCCCCACGTTATCCTACCCACTATATCGCTGATTACCATTCCAGCGCACGACTTATAGGAACCGAGGGACTTATCGACGTGCTAAGTAATGGGGACCGGAGTTTATCAGAGTCAAGGGCCTCGGCGCACCCGAGAAGGGCAACCCCCGGGGAACAGCATGTTACAAAGCTTGCCCAATATTTCCAGTAACATCACGGCAGGAAGCCAGGCCACAGTCGTGGTCCAAACACTGTACACGCCAAGAGAAAAGCTCTGCCGCGCGGGCTAATCAGTGTGTCACTGAAGTCTCAGCGAGATCTACAAAAGGGTTGTCATTGTGCGGAAAAAAGCGTGATTCTTGAGTCGGACAACTATTTACATCATGGAATAACGGGATCAGTGGCATCATTCCGACCACGTGGAAAAAAGAGATGCAGGCACAGCTCGTTTAGCGATCTGCTTGACACGATATTGTCGTTTCCAACTCATTCATCACAAGTAGAATGAATGAACGTTTCATTATTTAACGGTATGACCTATATTTAAGCACTCAGGCTGAGAACAAATATCGAAGACGTTTCTCTCCCCGCTTTGTATTCAAGCTGAATTCCAAAACTATAAGATGTTCTCATTTTGATAACATGAATTCTTCTTAAGTGCCATAGCATCAGGTACTTGTGCCCTGGGCACAAGAATTGCTGATAGTAATCCTAGTTCAGGGTGCTTGTCAACAAAAAACGCCTTACTAATGGAACAAGACTTTGAGCAAACGCCTGTCAAGAACCATAATACCTACAGCTACAAATGTTACTGACTACAACATATCCAAGTTAGCATCACATAACTTCACTTTTCACTACTTATTCAAGATTTGCATCGGCACTTCAGCACTTGAGCATCCAATTTTACATACGCAGTAGTTCTCAGTACAGAGAAAATAAAGTGCTTAAAACGTCTTTATGAGGGACGATTCTATCATGTCTTGAACTGGGTATCTTAGAGACGTCTTCCACACATACTCTTATTAGTCGTGAAGGCGTGGGCGTCTCTTATTGCGTACAGTGCGCTCGGCATGTTGAAGAGCAAAGAATATTCCATGTGAGTAGAATGACAAATGATGACCGCAACTATGTGTGAGATATATGTATACGGCAGTGCAATTCCCAGAATCGAGGCTGAATTTACACCAGAGTGCTAAAGATATCTCCAGACTAACATCAATAAATTCCTCCCCTCCAGTCTTCTACTCAGCGTCCTTGCTTTTTGCACCACTAGCCATTGCTCGCTTCCTCATCTCATTAGGAGACGGCCTGTTGCGTCTTATCATCGGTACCGTATTTTGTTCCTCGTCGCTAGTTCCAACTGAATAATCTCCCCTCTGAGTTTCGAGGACCGACGGTGAACCGGTACTGACAACATCAGCAGACCGAGTATCCAACGCCGCAAAACGGCTGCTGTAGCGTTTTTCGGTTAGATGTCGAAGAGCCTCTTCCGTCATTGACCCAACTAGCTGCGCAGAGTTTCCTTTAGATTGGGCTTTTCTTATATCGAAAAGATCTGCTAGAGTAGTCACTACTACTTGATCGCTGTCACCATCTGCAACCACCTCTCCAATTCTATAGATTTTTTGACGGGAGATTTCACTCGCCACTTTGCACACTTCTAAGCATTGCTTTGATGTCTGGATATCTTCCTGCAGCCCCAGCCTCTCCTTCTCGTTCTTACTACCGCTCAGAACTTGTGATACCAGGCGTTTCTGAAGGTGGCCAATAATATCCGCAAAGCTATCTCGGTTCTTCTCCAAAGCTTGCCGTGTTAAGAATTGTGCTTCGAACATATTTTGCATATCATTCTCAGTGGCACTTCCAAATGAGTCGCTAAGTATCGCCGATTCTCTGGTTGCCAATGATTCGATATAGGACTTGGCATCTTCACAGACACGAAGACACTGCTTAGTCACGTCCCTTTCGTCTACCAGATTTAGGCTTATGTCTGAGGCATTGATTTCATCGGTAGTAAGTTGCGCCAGCTTCTCATCGATTCGGCGTAAGTGGAGCTCAAGATTGTATGCTGTGTTCTGGATCATCTCATTATATTCTTCGAGAACTTTCTGCGGCACCTTGGAAGAGTGTCTTCATGAAAGACGTTAGCAAAGTAAAGGGAACAGGGTCTTGTGACAGACATTATATGGTTCCTAATCCCACCGAGATCGTTGACTTATACCCCGCAATAGTGTCAATCAATTCATTGATGTCGCCTCTCATGAATTCCATTTTTGCCCAATCAAGAAGACCCGTCGTTGACTTCCCACTGAAAACCTTGATTGACTGTTCAAATTCGCTGCATATCTGGTTGCACCGGTCGATAGGACCTTGAAGAAGTGCCAACATTGACCTCTCATTGTTTGTAACCTGTTGCAAAGATTCCAAAATATTCGTGAGGTCCTCAAGCTCATTCTGAAGCCGGCGTAGTGTCTTATCGCGGTTCCGGAAGCGCTTGACGGTACCCTGGAGCGACTTGGTCGACTGAACAGCGGCTGTGATTACAGCCAGCACCGAGGCAGCAATGCTCAAAGGATCTGCCATGATCAATGTCTGCTGTGCGTGTGTTTAGGTTGCCCTGTGGGATGGTTGTAACGGGCTTGGATGAAGCCGTCAGATAATTCCTTGGTTGAAGACGTATGACTTGAACTATCGCTCCTGATATCGATAAAACCCCACAAGTTTGCACCCGATTGGTCGAGGTTAGCGCCGTGGCTCAATGATTATCTGATCAGCTCAGAGGCTTCCCCGCTCATTAAACAGTCATTTGGGTGTGCTGCGCAGCAATCCACAATTCTATTGCTGCCCTTGGGGCCTCCTCAAGGCAAGTCGAATGAAAAGATGCATGCGTACAATAATTATAGAGTAATATTGGACCTTTCATTCCAATTTTTTTGGGTCTACCGACATGAACGGCTGGAGTTTGTACTGTACTGTGAGCGCGTAGAGCAGGTTATAATGGAAGGATGTAGGTTAGTACAGCGGAAATGGTGTGCCAGACCTAGGGTGGCAGAGGGACGTGCGGAAAAGGCTACAGGTTCCATTGAACCGCAGACATCAGGTAGCAAAATCTGGCGATGTTTGATTGGTGGGACTCGGGCGCTAGGACTTCTCCGGATTTGTTGTCAAAGCTGGGAGCGGTTACCGTATCTACCAATCATAGCTTGACCTTGGCAGATGAAAATGTCTCATTTCAACGATTCCAAGCTTCCCAAAGCGGACACTACGAATTATCGCCTGATGAGCTAGAGGGCAATGCTGTGCTTAAGGCCATCGCCCGGACTACTTAAGGTCAGTGCGCCATAACAGACAACACAATTGATAGGGTACAAGGCACCCGCCATTGCTCGCCATCACGGCCCAGATGGGCGAGCTGCGCTCAGGGCATAGTATTGAATTCCATGTGTTCTGTCCAAAGATCTATCATTCGACATATATTTCAGCAACTGCAGAGATGTAGACTAATGAAATTAAATTATGACCACCCTTGTACGTTTGACGATGGAACATCCATTCTAAGGAACTGGCGTTCTATGTTGCCAGTCATATATAATTGCTTTAAAATAAAAAGATTAAATTGTCGGTCGCAGGTGGGAACGAATCTTATGTTTAGTAATCCTACGGTCAGGCAGTTACCACATAGATTCGACGCGGGTGCTGAGCGCCGCCCGAGACCTACAACTTGACCGCATGTACTTCGCTCTCGCCTTCGAACAGGATCGTTCGAACCGGATAGACATGTTAAGATATCTGAACGAAGCAAGTAAACACTCTGGTTAGGCTCATATACCCATTCACTTAGGCCCATGCAGCTAGAACTAGCATCTGGAGTAACACTATGAGCCTAACCATTTATTAGATGTGCAAGCTGAAGTAAGCACGAAGGATCCTTAAGATGCGTAGTAATGCAGTATGAGGCACAGCATATGTCACGTGTAATGTAATCCACGGTTGCACCCCTTCGAAAACACCATCTCCGATCTCCTACCTGAGAAAATTCAACCACCATTTATGCTACAAAAAATGCCTATCCCATCAAAAGTGCTGGTAAAGCAAGAAGGCATGATTCTTCTTGCCATTGAAGCTATTCAGAAAGACCAAATCTCCAGTATTCGCGAGGCAGCATGTGTTTATGATGTCCCTCAAATCACTCTTCATGCTCGTTTAGCAGGACGAGACTTTATTAAAGATAAGGTTCATACATGTCCAAAATCATTAAAATATGAAGAAGCTCCGTTTTCTAAACAGACTCTCTCTCTAGTTAAGCAAAACGCGAGTCCCCGGCCGTCTCAAGTCAGAAATATAGCCAGTATAATCCTTTCCAAACGAGATCATTCAACATCCGAAGTAGGTATCAACTGGGCGTCCAGCTTTGTCAAGGGCCATAAAACTCTGCAAACATAATTTCGTAGACGATACAACTATCAAAGAGCTAAACAGAAGATCCCGAAATTATGAAAGACTGGCTCATTCGGGTTCAAGAGGTTACTCAAGAGCATGGGATCTCACCAGAAGATATATACAATTTTGATGAAACGGATCTTACTGTAGGAATAATTGGTATCGTAATTATTTTCGAATATTCGACTATTCGATATTCAATTTCCACCCTTACTTCTGTATATGCTATTACCCTTGATTACTAGAAAGGCGAGCCTTATCGCTCACGGTTGATGGTTATGCGTGTCAATAGCGATAGACTTTTTTATGTGAAGGGTCAAATACATACTTGTATATATACACACATGCAATGAACAACATCAGGTACTCTTGAGTGTCAGGCATTTCTACCATTCCACAAGACACATACAAGATCAATACATGCGCCAATATTGAACATAACGAAGTAACTTCATGAGAAGATCTCCTAACTGGACACTGACATATAAGGCGGGATAATTTGGTCGCAGAATGAAGACTTGGAAGAGCAGAGACGCACTACCGCGTATTCAGACCACAATTGTACCAACTGCGCGCAATGTACAGCTATATTCGAAACTACTATCGATCAGCATGGTACATTGCGCTGCACCACAGCGTACGACAGCATGAAGGAAGTCCTACAGTCGGATGGATAAGCGATCTACAGGAAGCTTGGCTAAGGTAGGTCAGAGGTTGTGTGGCTTTGTCCAACAGCCAATAGAAAGGGCACCAGGCGCGTCGGGATGCCCCCGCTCTTCGTGGAGGACCCCTTCGCGGCCACGTACCCAGTCTTGGCTTGTGCCTACTGCCTCGTGCGACCCGGAGATGTGGTATAGTATATTAATCGCCACAGCAGATAGATTTTCGAGAGTGCATGCAACGGCCGAGACAGAACTACATGTTCTTTCTCATACCCTGCACCAAAGAAGGTTGTCAACACATCAATCTGCTTTGATCATCCCACAGGGCATGCTCTTACCGGGGTGGTCCCGTGAACCTTCAGTAATACATTGGTCTCATACAAGCTGCGGTTCTCACGTTCGGCTGCGGACTGGACGGTCAATTTTGTACCCTGGGTCGACTGAGCCGACTGTGTTGTCCGACCGTGGCTCTGCGGACTGGCAACGCGTGTGGGGCCCGGTCACCTCGTCACCCGCGTCGTTAGAGAGCTCGGTTGTCTAAAGGATGATAGGAAGGGATGGGGGTTGCTTATCGAGATAGGTCTGAGCTAAGCTTCCCGCCGGCCACGAGCCTGTTTCCTGGGGATCCGACGTCTTCCAAGTGAGTATATAGCCCGCTGTGCTGAAGACGTATAGTACTGCTAGGCTATAAGAACGAGGAGGGGAGAGCAGGAAACACTTATACGTGGAAGATTTGTTGTTATGGGGATAGCTCCTAAGAAATGTCGGCCCTTCAAGCAGCAATCCCCTTAACTCACCGATGTACCCCACCACTCGACATGGCCCGTTTCCCAGGGTTACCCAAGTTTCCCAGGCAATGTCATTTCATGCGATGACGCAGAGACGCTTAGTTGGGTCCTTGGTGCCGCTGAGGGGGTCTGTGGTGGTTGGGCTTAAAAGGGAAAATGGTTGTTTGAGAGAGATGCTGTGAGCACAGGTGAGGTATATTCTGCCGCTGTAGAGGTGTTAAGGATGACATATTTGTGAGAGTTGAGGCTAACTGTGCTTCTAAGTCCAAGGAAAAGTGTACGCTGGGCAGCATCGGTATTCCTCTATTCAAAAGCGATGTTAACACTGAACTCCAGAACCGATAGCCGGAATCCCAGTTGAAGGTAAACCATACTGACATTCAATGGCACACTCGTAATTTCCCGTTGCCTGTAACATTACGCACCATCGGGTGGGAAAGGATTTCTGCAGAGCTCGGTCCGCAGAGCCACGATTAATATCTCTACCTTATCTTATACCGGCCGCACGAAGTCAGCTAAACATGAACACTAACATACCTGCAAAACATCCTCTGGAAAACCAAGAAAAAAACGGACCGTATTGTGAAGTATCTACCAAGTCAACGGAGTTAAATCCGTTCCAGAACTTGCAAGCTGAGCAGCGAGTATGTGTGAACAGCCCACGTGGTCTGAAATGGACCGTGGCTGCACATTAGTTTCGGCCTGATGGTACCCTTGCTACCCTTGTCAGTTTGGGTTAAAGCCTTAACAAATAATCAACATGCATGGGTTTCGATATCAGCCGCGGCTTCTTCGCCGTTATGCCAGAGCCAGTAGCCGCCCAATCACGGGTTCACATAAGGTTTTAGGTGAGTCACTCCCCACAGGGTCAGAAATTAGTGTATGCCCTCGGCCCCTCAGCCTCAAGTGACTCGCATTGATGATGGATTAGCGGCCACCTGCGACCAGCCGAGGATCAATACGCTTGCTTGATATACTCATTTTCCGCCGACCCGGTAGTGCTGAGGTATGCTGGGTATCGGCAGACATCATAAGGCCCAGTCTAGGTGAGTCAACACGGTCATAAATGCTATCAAATGAACCTTTAGGTAGCCATTGGTTTGGACACGTGCCAATATACCTATGTGTTAAGGATCTTATTTCAATGTGTTTGGCTGCATAAGCCGCCACAATGTTATCTCTTGTTCCCAACGCAGGTCGATTTTGATCTTTCAACCATCAACCTATAACCCATTCCCCACCACCCACAAATATTATTCAAGGGAGAGCCAGAGACGGTGTGACGAAAATGTTGTCAGCCCAAGCACCAGCCTTTGACCCAGGAGTTCCCTGGCCCTGTATCGATTGAGTACCCGTGGTTGAGCAGGCTACGGCCAGAGATGCGTTCAATAATATTTCAGACATGTTGGGAGGAACAGGCCAGGTAAGAATCGTTGATCAGAAGATGCTACACAAGATAGCAATACCCTCGGGGCTGTACTGGACTTCGCAGATGCATCGCAGAGATTCCTAAGTCGCATCCCACAAGGGCGGCAAAACAGAACCCCAGGCACCAACCACCACAGGCCTTAACGAGGCTCCAAGTTCGTCAGGAAACTAATAGTTTATGGTGTATGGATGCACATAGGGAAGGGTGTGGTGCCCTGGATATTGCCTAAAAGCTGTTGGGGGGGGGAAGGAGAAGCGTATGGATTCTAATACTGCTGCTGCCGCTGCTGTTGCGTGTAGAGAATGACAACAAGTATGGGTTTTAACAGGGCGCCTTCAGACATGCCATGATTCGCTGACAGAGGTAGCGCGTCACCCGCCCCTAAAGCAAACATAGGATATGCTGATAGAATATTTGCGAACAGCATCATTTACGTAGCTTCCCGCCTGCCCCCCAAAACAGACAATTATAAAGACCACTTCGGAGTGTGAATCACAGCGAAACAATGTAGCCAGCAACCACAACTCCCGATTGATATTAGATAGCAGAAGGTTCAAGAGGTCAAAGATCGAGCAAGTGCAAAAAAATAAGAGAACGGCAGCGGGTGGAGGAATCTGACTAGAATAGGAGTTGAAAATAGTCATCACAAGGCATTAATGCATATTGAAAAGGCATCAAGACTCCTAGCTTGAAGCAGTAGCTGTCAGATTAGTTGCTGGCTCATTGACCCATCTCTCGTAATACACCCCGTCCGTCTTTTCGGGCTGGCTGAAATTTAGAGCTGGCGGCCCGTAGTCACTTTGAGTTCTGGTGGCTATAAGAAAAGGGTACTCCGCCATCGAAATATTAAGATAGGGTTGCTGAGGCTCCATTGATAGATATCCCTGTGGTAGTGGTGGCGGCGGCGGCGGCGCTAGTTGCATGTGATGTTGCTGAGCAAGCTGCATGTCGACCTGTGATGTGACCAGTATATGCTGGGACATGGTCGGGGCTAGATCTTGTAGGGGCACTGGCGTTTTGTGCAGGTTCCGGTGGGCATAGAGGGGATGACTTAGCGACGGAATATGAGGATATGGGGGTTGCTGGGCTAAGAAATAATGTCCTTTCGAAACGGGAATGACAACTTTTCCTTGGTATAGGCGTTCAGAGACCAAATCTTCGGAAGGCAGTGGGGTTACGGATTTGGGTGTGTGTAACCGATTCTGATGCTTGGTCAATGTCGTCTTGCGGCAGAACCTTCTGGTTGTTAGAAAGTCAGCTGCACCATGACCGGGTTGATTCTTACGCTCGTTCGCATGTTGGCTCCGGACAGATATAGGGCCGTTTTCCTGTATGAATTCTCCGGTGACGGGCAAGACTAGACGACTGTTGTGATCAGAACCAAGAAGATATGGCGAGAGGATAGTACGTACGTCAGAAAAGGCTTTGTTGCATTCTTTGTGGTTACAAACATGAGGCTTCTCTCCCGTATGGGTCCGCGAATGCACCGCCAATGCACTCCGCTGGACAAAACTCTTGTTACAGTCTTTCACAGTGCATTTATACGGTCGCTCGTTGGTGTGTATGCGGTAGTGTCTGCGCAAGTCCGATTTGCGATTGAACACCTGCTACCGTCAGCATGGAGGGAATCCAGTCTAGAATACCTAATGACGGGAAAGGGATTGGGAACGCAGAAGAATCACAAGAAAGTTTATACCTTGTTACAGTGTTCCCAAGTGCAGTAAAAACCGCGTTTGTTACCAATTTTCATGGTTGAGGGAAGACGCCAAGTCAAGAGCGATTTGGAACGGTGAGCCGCGAGTATGGCATGGAGTGCCCCCGACTAGCCACACAGTAAAGAGTACCAAAAAAAATATTTTTTAAGGTAGTAAAAATATTGAAAAGAGAAAGAGGGACATCAAGTTAAGGGGGAAGACGGAAATGGAGTTTTAATGATATTGGGGGAAGAGTGTAAGCAGACAAGGAGATGAAGAATGGCACGGTACGGTTAAAAGGGATGAGGAGCGACCGCGATACGACAACCAGCTGCGGTGGAGCGAATATAAAGGAGAGGTTGGGAGGGAAACAGGAGACAAGGTTTGCACCAGAGTGAAGAAGCAGGAATGTCACAGGCCAGGAAGCCTGAAGTCGCGCAGTCTCGACAGTAAGCATAGGTCTGGACGCAGGCCGATTAGCAGCCAAGTCATGGTGATGGATGAAGGCGGTGAGCCTGACTGTCCCTGGAGCCGCCACGTCCGCGCATCTCGAATATTGATTTACGCAAGGATGAACGGTTTTTCTAGCAAGGTTGAAAAACGTTAGATGCTGCACTTCAATGTTAAAGTAGAATATATTTTCTTGTATGTCCGTATTTCAGATAAATTGACAGATGCTTAACATATTTTGAAGGGCTAATTGCGAAATCCAACCCGTTCTCTTGAGCCATCTTCTTCTCGACTCACACTTTTGTTTGGCCAATACTGTGAATTTGCTGAATGGCTTCAATATTTTGAAGGGGATATTTCTTCCAAGTGGGCCGATTTGGTTACCGGCTGCGTTACTTAATTTATAGTATCATAACCTAGAGTGCAAATTTGCAAATGAGGATTTAGATTCCCTGGGATAATTATGGTTAGTTCATTCCTTCGCTTATCCGTCATCCTGGAATTAAATAAGGTTGCCAATTTCGTGGCTGGATTCCGCTGCCTTGATTCCACAGAGAGGACAGCTCCGACCGAGGTCTTGATCTACTGCTCTACTGTACCAACAAACATTCTTGGCTTTGACACCTGCCTATGCGAAACAGCTGAGGTGTACTACTAAACTATCTATTTACCAGAAATATCTGCGCGGTCACGGTGAATTGACAGGTTAAGATGCTCAGGCCTGCTGCGGAGCTCTCCACAAAAATATTAAGCGGGCATATGCTGTCGGGGCTTATTGTGAAGCGTGACAGCACGAAATCAACATTGGCAATTTTTCCCTACCGTTACTTGGATTTCTTCTAGTAAGACTACCTTATTCCATATATATATATATATATATATATATATATAATCGACAGAAAAGCCCTGGAAAACCTGATCATAAGTTTGATAAGTTGGAGTTGAATATATCCTTGCTCCTCCTGGGCTGCTGCTTCTAGGCCAGACAGCTAGATCTCCTAGGCATTTCAGTCCGGTCATTAAACTTAGTGACAGCTTCAGGGTAAAACCCACAAAACCTGTGTTACTTTGGCCTTGCTGACGGATTGCAGCTAGGGAAGGCGACACCCATGCATATACATTTGACATCTTCCTGCAAACGCTAGTGTTTGCACGTCCGCTCATTGGCTGGTAAGACTTGCCGTCTTGTGGTTCGCTTGGCGGGCACGGCACGTAAAGGGATGCTGTGTCAGTGGCAGTAATGTTAACTAATTAGCCCCACTGAAATGAGGATTCATTAAATTATAAATCCAAGCACCCTAAGCTAAAAGCACAATCCGGGTAGCGACTGTAAGAACTATTGCCCCTGGCGAGCACGCTGGGTAACTGTTGTCGTCAGACAGTTAGGACGATGGATTTCTACCTTCTCGCGGTGTCCGGTGTCAGTACCCTCTCGCTTTGTGGAGGGGAAGCCAAAAGAATCCAGGTGGTGCGGGTAGGGCCGAGCCGCAGAGTTTTCCGTGGTAGCCGAGCCCGCCCAACCCACGAAAATCAGAGGAAAAGGGTTATGAAAACCATCCGACGACTGTTTACTCGATTCGTACTCGAGACCGACACTGGACCTGCTTTTCCAGCGGACGTGGTATCGCCTAAACAGGAGACAGGACACCTCTGAGCTTGAACGCTCTCTGAGATTGCGACACGCCCAGCAGAAGTCTTGAGAACATAATTTGAATATGCGTGGAGCGGCGAGGGAGACTAGAACCAGTCAAGCAGTGGACAACGCGAGTCTGGAGAATGGGTGCCAACAGTTCCGGTTACAAGACCCTCGTTAAGGCTCTGCCACGGGCAGTCTTGATTGGAAATGCTGACCGTCTACTTCTCTAGGGGCGTGCGATCCAGCGACGAATCTCACTGAACTCGTTAAGGCGTAGCTACGGGTGCTCGGGAGGTCTGCAAAACTGGGGACACAAGCTTGGTTAGTGGAGGATGGTCGGAGTATCGCGCAGGGCTACTGGAGATGCTTCTAGTCCACCTCTGCAAGACACGGTCGGCTAGTCGAGAGAGATCTCGGCTAGTAACGCGAAGGAGGGAAGCATTCCCTGTGGGGCGTGGCACATAATGGCAGTGACGGACAAGTAGGAAGAACTTGACGAGACTGTCTATGTGGCCCGAGAGGACGGACGCGCGTGTCGGTGTGCAAAGAGACGGAAATCAGCTACCTCACTCGCACTGGGGACCTGAAGTCGAACGGCCAAAGTGGTGACGCCCTAGTGGGGAGGGTTCTACCCTTCTTCGCTATCTCACTCGCACTGAGAACCTGCGGCTGTTTGACTGAAGTGAAGCCGCTCTAGCTAAATGCCGGTTATGCATGCTTAAGGAGCAAACCTGGAGACACCTGGGGTGAGAGGTTTTGGCCGGGGCCTCAATATCTGGAAGACGCTCATTGAGAGTTGAGTGGACTGAAAACCGGGGCAGTGGCCTGAACAAGCAGGCCTGTCGAAGCTGCTTTACACCAGCTGCAAGGACTCGTTAAGGCTTGGCCACGGGCAGCCTTGGCTGTGTAGATATGTCTCTTGGCCATCGCCACGGGCCGACTCGACGCCGCCTAACCACGTCGACCAACGCAATGACACCCCTCCCCTTACTAACCTACACCAACCACCTTGTGCCACAGATGGTAGACGCGCTTCAACTGCCGAGGATAGGAAGTTGAACACTTGAAGAAGCGCCTTCAAGCCAGTCTACTAACAAATATACTAACCCACAGGGATTCCTACAATAGTGACAGCTGAGAGGACATATACTGAAAGGATCTAAGTATGGGCTCGAAGGAGATACAGCAGATGTACATTGGAATTCGTGTCGATAGTTTAGTGATAGTTGCCCTTTCGGCTGAGCCGCCGGGCGTTAATGAATTGTGTGTGTGTGTGTGTGTGTGTGTGTGTGTAAGAACTATTCAACGTAGAAACATATATACCGACCAACTTCTTGGGCTGCGGTTAGATACATGGTGCCACATAAAGATGTATCGTGAGAATCACTACCGTATTGTAGGCGGTACATTAAAATTCTTCATAGACCTATTGGATGGGAGAACAAAAATGGGGCTTTAACCCCTGACCTGGCTATCTATAAGTCGCAGACCATACCCCAAACAAAGGCGGGGGGAAAGGAGTTAGGTTGCCTTGCCAAAGTCGAGATTAGGCACCCTCCCTAAATATGCCGTCTAGGACGTCATTATCATAGCTACAGCGTATATTGGTAGATCGTCTGCGACCGTTTTACGATTATTCGAGAAAGCTTCTCCGCTTATAACTCTTACTGGATCTGGGTTCCATAACCAGAGCATTTCTGACGATTGGCGCATCTCTGTGTCATTACTTTTATCTTACTATGAGAGCGGCAAGAATTGCCATACAACCAGACAGCCAACCCAAAAATTAGAATGAAAAGTGGCAGTCTGAAGAGAGGAATAGTGAGATATGGCAGGATTTTCTGCTCTGACAGATTCTAGTAAGCAGTATATTCGACTGGTCTATCTGAAAACCAGAAGACTACGCAAATACCATATTTCTGTGCGAGAGGGTAGCATGGACAGAACAAAATCAGCTAGCCTGTGCGAATCCTTTGCGTGTCCACTGAATCGACTACCTTTGGACAACCTTGACCCACTTGTTTGTATTTGTGAAGGTCTCCGCAGCGGGCCTAAGAAATCCGGGGACACTTATCTTCATATAATGAAGTACTCGGCCGGTCAACTTGTCAACAACCGTAACTGAAGTATTTCCGACCAAATCATATGTCAAAATTCTATGCTGCTTCGGCACTAGGTGGGGATAAAGAGGCTGAGAATAATTATTGAATAGAGCTAGTTTTAGATCTGACTCTTACCTTACGCGGGGTCACGGCGGCGAAACGCAGCCATGTACTGATTTGGTTAAGAATCTCTTCCTACGTGCGATTAAGGCAAAGTATCGGACACGAAGCAGCAGCCACTGTTATCTCTGCAATCTTGGTGGATGTGATACTCCCCAGTTTCAGCCCTGAGCTACTTCGCTTCTAGTCCTGCCAGTATCCTCTCGGGTGGAACAGACTAGGTACAAGTCACATCATATTCTGCGAAGATTTCATGCCGATGCAATCATTAGCCATGCCATTTCTGAGCAAATTGGTCTGCTGCTGGCATGAATGTGGAAGGGCAAGTGATTCCTCTTGTTTCTAGCGGAGGTGATGGCTACGTGGGCTAAGGGATGGCTTGAGATGCGTGCCCGAAGGAAAGATTGTGGAGCCAGCAGGATGCTGATGACTTGTGACCCTAGTACTTTGTAGCCGGCGCTAGACCTCGCCAAATCTTCGGTTTGGGTTTCGGTCCCCAACCCCAAAACCCGCCAAGAGAGATGAAATAACGGTAATATATACACAAATCACATAGAGATACCTATTAGAGATACAAAATTTCATATGTGATTACGTAATATATGAGGTTTTGGGTTCTTAGTGAGTTCCGGGTAAACCATGGGTACTTGAAGCAATATGGCGAGGTCTAGTAGTCGTGTATGCACATTTTGCCTCCAGGAGTCTACGGCAAGAGATGACAAGACCAATGTAAATCTGTGACCGTTAATGATCGACTGCCGCGACCTTCGCCGCAGATGCTAGGGGGAGATGGGGGTTTAGCCAGCTCGCGCTCCTCCCGTCCCTACTCTGCAAGGAGAACAACCACTTGGCGTATAGAAACGCGCCCCAGTGGATGTCATATCATGCCAAAGAATATACGGACCTCCAGTCCTCTGATTAAGCTCGAGCTCTAGCCACTCGAGGAAGCCACACTGCAAGAAGGCTTTGTTATCGAAGTCAGTAGACCCCAACTCCAATCGACTTCTGATACCAGCTCGACTGGTTTTGCTACAGGGCGTCATGCCCAGGGAAGATTGCACCGCACAAACCACAATGCTTCGAGCAGGTACATTGGCCAGCGTCAACTCAAAAATCCAGCTAAGATCATTCGGGAAAATTGCTGAGGGGTCGTGCCACGGCAGGGTAGAACAGAACATCACTCACCGCGCACTAAGAGAGCACTGAGAGGATGGGAGGACTGTTCTGACAGGCAAGCCGGCTGGGCTGATGTATGAAGCTATCCAATTTAGTACCTATTCTTTTTTCGAAGAGCAGATCGGCGACCTCACTTATGGTGGACCTCGACCTCTAGCAGCGTAGGATCTGGAACCCTCTAGTCGGTGCTATTCTGGCGGGAACTTTTCCACCTGATGTATTTTCTGTATCCCAGGGTCGGCTGAAGCACCTGCATGTCGTATTGCCCGCTTTTTCTTTTTCGCCTTTCCGTTTCCCCAAAACTTTTCCTTGCCTTTTTTTCGTGGTTCGCCGATCCGATGGCTGCTTTCTGCCAACCTGTAAGATCGCTCGGTTTTGACGTTACCCGCACGTAGAGTTTGACCTATGTCATGTATTGTATGCATCCGAGTCCTGGATTCCTATCCTGGTGAACAATGCACTCGAAAAACCCGATGGGAGTAGCAACAGGATCGGCGTGAGACTTCGTGGCCTACCTTGTGGCACACTTATTTCGAGGGCCTGAGGGTAGAGCGATGCAGCCCAAGGACCCCGTGCATACCTGTCAACCTAGGTGTTGTCTTGCCTAAAACGGACATTCTTGCCTAAAACGGACATTCCAGGCTTGCCAGTATGCGTCTACGCTAGTGACACCCGAGCCTCCTCACCTATAGCGCCATCAGACATTGGAACTAGTCATTTGCCTTGGACGATGCGAAGCAGCCATGGTGTCATCGTCTGTAGATCGGACCGGAAGGAACGGTATAGGGCCGTAACAAATACAACAACAATCCTGATCCGTTGCGCTTCGCGCTACTGCCAGACTTCCAGTAAGGGGATGTGGAGGAAACTTTAAGGGCCATTCAATTGTGGTTGGGCGCTATTATTACAACCCCCTGTTAATGATCAGTCTTTGGCCCCGAAATTACTGGTATTGATGCTTTTTGCTTCCCGCTGAGGGGTCTTCCATACCGGGCAGGCGGTTTTGGTTTAAAACTGATGGCCATTAGTCATGGTCTCGGGCAGTTATGTGGTAAGCCTTTGTGCTTCTCCCCAGTCCCTGCGATGTTCTCTTTCCCAGGTGCTCGTATGGAAGACGTCTATGGTCACGTGTATCACGGTGTTCTTCATTTGTTGAACCGTCTTATCGCTTCTGGGGTGATATCGTCCGCCCAATCAGTACCGGGCCTTGTTGTCATTGCGGCACGAGTCAATAGCAACGACCACCGACCGTCAGAGGCTGCCATCCGTGTTTGACGAAATATGCGTGTTGATAGCCATCTCGGAATATTTTATTCTTTTTATGAAAGTGAGACCAAGGTCGCGCGCCATACCGAAACTTTCATAAAGGTAAAGCGATCTCAGATTTTTGCCCGTGCTCCTGAGCCGAAGTCCGTTTCCCTGCAGTCCCTACCCCCAAAGGTAAGCGGTGCAGTTTGCGAAGGTATCGCCGTGTGATTCGTCGCGATTTTCCTGTCGAATGATTAGATCGACCTAAGAGCAGCTTCAGTCACTTGTTTAGTGATGCGATAGCGTCCCTTCATCCCGTCTTAACCATTCTTTCGTCCGGAGAGGAGGGGATACTGTCGTCTAAAATGAATACCGAGGACCCAGGCAAACATCTTCCATCCCTGGCTCCAGGGCCCCGCGGCCCGGTTGCGACTGGATCAACCACATTAGCCAAGTCGAGGAAGAACTCAACCGCATGTTTGCCGTGCAAGCAGGCAAAGCGAAAGGTAACACCTTGACTTTGGCTCTGCGTACAAGCAGCGAGAAACCCACTGAGAGGAGAGAAAGTGTGTGCGCGTCCCATTGAATCTTGGTCACCCAAGTCCTTCTCTAGGATTCCGCATCTTTCCTTTTTCGGCTGGCCATTCATCACTACCTTTGTTCTTCTGGCTAACGGGTAGAGCTCACAGTGCAGTGGACGCCCGCCACCTTGCAAAGCATGCCAAAACACCGGGGGTTGCATTTTCGATGAGACACTCGACCTTAGGCGGAAGGTCGCTGCGAGGCGCACCCAAGGGGAGCTGGAGTACTATCGAGGCCTGCTATACTCCCTCCTCGAGACTCTTCAATCCTCAGATGAACAAAAAGCCTGGCAGATGTTGGAAAGAATCCGTGGAAATACCCAATTGAGTGACCTCATCACTGTTATCGATCCACCAATCACTGATTTTAGTGATGCAAATTCAGAGCACTCTAAAAGCGCGAGACCTGCAGAGGATGTCATATCGCAGCATGGGCGTCCAGTTGTCGACGCCCAATTGCGGATAACTGTGGAGAGGCTTTGTGATAGTCCTTTGTTTCAGGTACCTTCTAGGCCCTGGACAGCCGTCACTAACGATGACCATCTTGTTTCGCACCTCATATCTCTGTACTTCACCTGGGACCATCCCACGTTGCAGGTTGTTGACCAGGAAGTGTTCGTGAAACACATGACTACCAAAGTAATCGACCCGAATTGTTGCACCTCGCTGCTTGTGAATAGTATCTTAGCGGTAGCAAGTGTGCGTTGCTCCCATCATGTCCTCCATTAGCTCTCTCTAACAATAACAAGATCTATTCCGATTACCCAGAAGTTTTCGCTAGATCCGACGATGGAACCTCACGAGGGCAGCATTTCTTTGCCGAAGCAGAGCGACTGTGGAAAACGGAGGAAGGCCATGTTTCTTTGGCCAATATCCAAGCTGTCGCCCTGATGAGTCGTTTGTATGTTTTGTGAGGTTCACCTTTTGCCTTGACTGAAACTCTGCAAGGCTGATTGTGTCAAGCTTGAAATTCCAGGGTAAAGACAGTTTAAGCTGGCTGATGTTCAGGCAATCTGTCCAGCTTGCACAGGACTTTGGCATCTTCTCGTCTCCGCGAATGAGACGTCGCCAGTGTGAGGAATTGTCTCCCAGGCTGCAGCATGTCTGTGTAATCACTGCTTGGAGTCTCTTCATCTTGAACTCGTATGACTCTGCCCCTGGGGTACATCCGCGAAACTAACCGGCTGGATCCTGCAGGCAATCGTCGCTACAAAGTCGCAAGGTTGCAGAACTGAAGCCACCGAAATATAAGCCCTACCCGTTAACTGCGCTCGACGATGATATTATGTGGACACCGTACCCTCGCTTCAATCAGATTGACCACATCAAACAGCAGGCACGTCTACGAATTGTCATGAGCAAAATGATTGATTTGACCGAGATTGTCGCGGACATGCCGGATCTGCTGTTTGATAAAGGGCCTGACATGGCAATTGGCGGATTGTGGATAGCAGCAAGTAAGAAATGCGTTCGCTTGCAACGATGGCTTGACAGCCTCCCGAAAGTCTTTGAAACCGAGGAAGGGAAACAACCACAGATTTGGTACCTGTAGTAAGGATAAGAACATCCGCAAACCAGGCGGGCACACAGGTTCTAACCGTCAGTTCATCAGTATCGGGTACCACCATATGATCATAACACTGTTCCAATTTTTTCTAGAGCGTCAAAATTTTGGGCCAGCCTCACATCTCTCGGAATTTAAGCAAGCTAGGTTGGACCAGCTTCGATCAGCAAAGCAAGTTGTCCATTGCCTCCGCTCATACCATGAGACATATGGGTTACGACAAGTACCCGGGCAGTTACTCGAGCCCACCTATAACTGTCTCCTTGTCTTCCTAGGTGCTTTGAACGAGGAAGATTTAAAGGGCGCGTTTGTGGAATTGTGTCGGTTTATGGTGGCTTTCAGCAAAAGATTCGCGTTAGCTGAGGATATGCTTCGCAATGTAGAGAACATTGTTCAGTCCTCAAAGCTCACATTACCCCCGGAAGCCGTTGCCGTACTCGACCACAGGGGCCAAGCGATTTTACAATGGCTGTAAATCTTGTTATAGTGGCATTATTTGCCGGAATTGCAGTGGTTTCTCGTTATTGTGCTTGTATTAGAGTCAAACGGAGATGTCAGATGGAACGGACAATGAATGAAAGGATGAAAGGACTATAATTATCGGTGGTATGAGTGGATTGCCGTTCACGTCCTGTAGCACGGGGACCTCATCAGCGTTTCATGGTTATTTCTTGAGAAGAATGCGACATATGGTTTGAGAGATCATGTTGGGGTGTCAGCGGAGGATAGCAGGAATCTACTTGAATGAGACGAAGAATATTGATAGGCAATTGGGAAAGCAGAAGAGTGGCGCCAGCTTGTCGAAGGCATGTTCAGAGACTGCGCTCGGAGTCCAGTCATGCTGGAGGAACCGTCAAGGCAGAACGGAGCCAGTGATAGCTGGCCCTGCGGAGGATAAGTTTTCCGGGTCAAAGCACCAATGATTCGCGACGCGAAACACGACGACGCCAAACACGTCAAGGGCGTCCGCTGGGCACCTTACCCATCTCTTCCTTACTGCCGCCCACCACTGCATTGGCTAGTGAAAAACCTTCATTTTTAGCCCACATTATAATACTACGGTTGCTCTTTGAATCGGTCTGGGGGCACAAAGGGACTGGGAACATCTCGAAAGCTCAGCCCCAAACAGAAAGCGAATGCAATGGCATCTCATTAGGGTCTCATGGCTTCATTGGTATATTGACAAGATGCTACGTAGGCTTCATATGATGTCTGAGATAACTAGAAATTACCTTCCTTATCGATCAGCGTGGTGGGATGCGAGAGTCGACTGCTCAGCAATGTACCTCAGTAGCAATAGTAGCTGTAACGCCACAGCGTAATTCCCTTCATGTGGGTACACCGCAAGAACCTTACGGATTCTGGATTATTGTAGCTCCCTTGAAGGCTGGCTGTACGAGTCCGGGGTTAAAATTAGCGCCTCAGCATGCGGAGGGATATCATTGGCTCATAAGGCCCATGGCCAGTGGCCCACCCTGCGAGGCGAACCACTTGAGCGACCTCCTCAGGGGAGGTAAAGCTTTCCGAGAGATGCGGATCTGGTCTCCCCAAAAAGCATGGGGAAATAGCAATTGCGATGCCACCTAGGATACTAGTTGGGAACCACGTCTTGGATGGTTCGAGACATCGAGGGAAGGGACCTCTTGTAGGTAATATGCTACCCGTTTTGCGATAACTCATGCGCCGGAGAATCCCTTATCCTGCCGAAGGTCCCAGGACAATTGCAGAGACACAAAACAGCTATCAGAGCTATCGATCGAAGTTTAGGTTCTCATCTTGCGAGAATGTGAAATTTAACAGACGAACCACTGGGAAACGACAAAATCCCGTATAGCACTACCTATGTAGGAAAAGCTTCTGCATCTAGAATTGACTCGCAAAACTTAGTCGAAATCCACGAAAACTCGTTGCCTCCGGATGGCAAGAAGGCTCGGCGCAAGCAGAGCTATATCTCATGGACCACAGTACATTCTGATTAAGCTGACCTAGCTAATGCTTTGATGCGCCTGTCTGTGAACATCACAACGCACAAAGATAGCTTGCTCTATACGTAAACCAGGGAATCATAGCCCAAGGATTGTCTGGATGTCACTTCCTGCTACGACATAACTACTTAGCATTGTCGTACTAGTGTCCTTGTGAGTGAACCCTCATACAACAGTTCTCCGGTACATGTCCGCATGATTCGGAAGAGTAGCTTTCTCCTCAGGCAGTTTCATCCCACAAATGTTACACCCAACCCGTTCGCAAGCGAGTATGTATTTGTGATAGAGGACGCCTACAATAACCGGTTGGGATGGAGTCGACAGCCGTATGTTTGTCAAGATGACCTTCAGAATTGCGGCACTGGCATCATCTTGGCATTCGTGATCGTCGCCAAACACTAAGAATACTCCTACTGAGAGATTACATTCAATGCGACGTTAATCGTCGAAGCGGTTAAGAAAATGAGGGATCCGCATAGTAGGGCTATGCTTCCGTTTCGTGGTAAGTTTTGAGCTCAAGTCAAGAAAGTGGCGGTATGACTAATTTCCTTTCTGATGTCACTGTGCCGGTCAGCGGCGAGAATGTGCTGGTCAGTAAAACTACTGTACCAAGAAGTGATAGGATCAAGGCATGTGAAGGAAGAAAATCCCATAGCATTATGTAAGGTATGTTCTCTTGAGCTTGGGGGAGAAAATGTCGGGACGGGCCGAGACGCGAACCTCTCCCGACCGCAATGAACACGAAAACTCACCACCACGATTGACGAGGCCGAAACGCACGACAAGACCCCCGGCCCACTATGCTCAGGAGCAAGAGATCGATATTGAGCAGAGAAAAACGGGCTGCCAGCGGAAGAAGAAGAACTAGGACAAGCCAGTAGCCCAACATGAAGCGGTGACTTCGGACGACTCCTCGACAGACCCGGACGCCTCCAAACTCGTAAAGCAGCTCGTGAAATTCAGAAGGATCAGACGACGAGATGATTTACACAAGGAAGAGCTCTATAAAATCAAAGAATGATTTAGTGCTGCTCTCGCAGAGGTTCGATATGAATTACAGACCCTGACAAATCGACTCCCGACACCGCAAACCCACCCCGAGTCATGCGCTCAGAACAGCCACGAGGAGATCCTCCGCGAAAGCCAATCCTTGCGCATTGCAGTCAGTCCTTCGGGATCCCTGTCCTACGCCGATATTGCCCGTACTCTCCCCACCAGCCAACCGAGCAATATACGGAGTCTCTCATCGTGGAACACGACACCGACTACCTTCACCGACACGCTATATTGCACGATAGACAGCTCGAAGATGGCAGATACTGGAAATGAGAGACCATCAGCAGGTCCAATCAGAACGGCAGTTGAGATCGAGATCCGGACAATGGAAAACTACATGAACTGGCGGTGCCGCGCTGTTACTGTGGATCCCAAACCGGACCAAAATTACTTGCCGAGATGAGGTTGCACATTGGTCAAGAAAGTGGCGGAAACCAAGGTCGGTGCAGGAGCCCGGGTGCTTCGTGACAAACTATACCCGATCAAAGTCGACAGCGTCAACAGAACTGCAGTGCTTGATGAAAATGGTGATATCCGAGTAGGAACTGCGGCAACCTTCGGCGAAGAGGACGAAGCTACCATCGCTAAGATTGCATGGCTCAGCAGGAAGGAGAATGCGAAGGCCTATGTGTCAATGGTCGTTTATCTGACCAAAGGCAGTGATACACGGAGGCTCCTGGCCGACGGGTTCTTTCACGCTGGGGGAGAATCCGGCGTGACCAGCACCTTTGAATACCGACCCCGACCGATGCAATGCTACAATTGCCAAGAGATTGGACATAAGGCGTTCCAGTGCAAGAACGCGCAGAGATGTGCAAAATGTGCCGCGGAGGGCCATCACCACGGTAGCTACAATCAAACGATTCCAAAGTGCATTCCATGCGGAGGCCCTCACGAATCGTACAGCAAAAACTGTCGGAAGCTCTACCCATCACATCATGAATAAGACTCTTCGAGCTATTTAATTGAACATCAGAAAACAGGGTGCCGTGCACGAGAGCTTAATGAATGACGAAGAGACTCAGAACGCGGTGGCGTTAGCGATTCAGGAACCGCAAGCGAGGAGGATCCAAGGCCGGCTCTTGACCACTCCGATGGGACACCACGAATGGACGAAGATGGTTCCCTCTACCTGGAGGGAAGGCAGGTGGGCAGTACGAAGCATGCTCTGGATTAACAAAGAAACCGAGGCGGAACAAGTACCGATAGAGTCCCCCAATCTCACGGCAGCGGTTATCGGGCTCCCCGAGCGACTGATTTTCATGGCATCTGTTCACGTGGAAGGGGGCAATGCCTCAGCTTTGGACGATGCATGCAAGCACCTACTTAACGCGATCACGAAATTACGGCGAGATACAGGCGCGGTGGTGGAGACTCTGATTATGCCTGATCATTGTGTATACTATTTGGTATGACGGAAGTATGTCCTATGTGCCGTTAGCCCGCAGACGTCTATTTCTGGTGGTTTATCGATATACTGTCCAGCCTTCCTGTCTTCACCCTGGTATTTTCTTTACTTTCAGTCTCGCAACTTACAAATAGGTATCTGTCGAGAAACCGAGCTGTTCACCGGAACACGCGTCATGCTGCTAGGGGATACCTGCTAATAAGCAAGACCTAGCATCGAGATCCATCCATGCTAAGATTATATGGAAGATCAAACTCTCCAAACTCTATCATGGGTAGATAAAAGAAAGGCCGTGAGATTATCCTTCTTCGTTTTTCTCACCGGACTCGAAATACATATGCCACTTTGAAGGATTTGAATAATCGCATACCTTAAATCTAGCATCGTGCCACGAACTGTAAGCCGCTGACACTATTGTAGCAAAGCCATGCACTCTGCCAGCCTGAGCCACTGAATAGATTGGCTGTCTGCTGTTTTAGAAGCAAAAAGACAATACACCTCTATAAAGCCATTGGACACGCCAAACTGTGTTAGCTTCCGCAAACCCCATGGCGCTCCTTCCATTAGCTGACACTCTTCCCGGTACTGTTTCGGAGTCTTCAATGACCTAGAGACCAAGGGGTGTATGACAATGTTAGCTACTTATCTTTGTGACAGGATAATGCCCATTGAATAGGAAAAACACGGACTAGATGACCTGGATTTCATGGGATGTATCCCGATCCCACGCAACTAAGATTCGAGCGCACCCACAAGGCTATGTGTTTCGCTCATGAACCACTGCTGCCAATAGACAATTCAAGATGTGTTTGCACTGGACACCCATGCGTAGCGTAGTTGTCATCCGGGTGCAGGTAAACATCATGACACTCATAGACCCCAGCAGCGCAGCTCACCACTGGACAAGAAGGGTCATTGGACGTCACCGTTATATTATGTTGGAAAAGATCGGAATCATAGTCCAGGTCAATGTATGACACATCCCAATAGATGATTGGGTCCATTCTGGTATACTCAAACTGCAGCACGCTGCGTTGGCTTGGCTCAGTGGCTAGTTTGATTGAAATACCGCCACCATCCACCCTGGTTCTCCACGACTCAAAATACTGTTCCTGGTGGGGAATCACCGTCATTGGGCCAGTTGTGTTAGAGACCGACCATGCAAAGATATCCTTAGCAAGATAATTAGAGATAGTAACTCCGGGGAGATACTCCTGGCGCCGGGAAGCATCATTGCTTGAATTTGGTGGCATTCCAGCCACCAGCACGAATATCCCAAACATGGACGTCACGATAGCCATCTCTGACTTTGCTCGCCAGTATGTCATCCAAAAAGCTCTTTGTCAACGATGTTGTCAACGATGTAACAAATGTGCCTGGCAGTAGTAGTACCTCAGTATATCAGGGCAGTGTTTGTCTTTATAATATCTGATACTATACCATCATCGATTACGGCAGCACCCTGGCCGGATTGCTGGTGATGTTAATGGCTGATAATACTGAGCGACAATTGAGTATTTACTATCAGCCGTAAGTCGTTGTTGTTTCTCACCTACGGGACTGGATGTTTTGGGTTCCCTTGGTCTTATCTTCAACAAGAGGCGCGTGTCCGTTTACAGTAGAACAGGATCTGTCAAGCCAAGCGAGTCTTACATATTCGGTGGTTTCATCTTCTGCATTGTACAGCAGATGTCACCGTGATAAACCCTGATATATAGGATAGAATTCATTTTAAGCATACTTTTTTCTGCATTGGGAGCATACGCTTGTCTGCCCTCACTGGTGATGATGAGACGCAACACCACTATTTGAACAAGATACGCATCCAAAGCCAAGATCAATAGTAGCACAAACAGCAAGGAGAGTATACATGTAGTCCGCCTAGGTTTTCCGTACATGAAACCCGCACTAGCAATCTACCCTTTTCAGCCTGCAGGAAAAATGGCCCCATTCCTGCAGGTTGTGCCCGCAGCAACAGCTCCCATTGGCACAAGCCTTCCCGAATCACACAAGAAGAATGAATGACCATCACTAGAACATTGCATTAGTCCAGGTGTGCAGACATGCCCAGTTATATCGGGCTTAGTGCCAGTTCCTGTTGAGTATCTTAACCCCGTAGAATCGGCAGGAATCGTGGATGAGCTAGAGTCCTTCTTAGTGACCGTGTAGGGTGCCGATTGCGTGCTCAATGTGTTTTCTCCTGGTGGTATGATCCCAGGCCTAGTCGTAGTTAAGGCTGGCCGGGGGATAAAAGACGCCATCGTAGAAGGCGAGCTGGCAACCGAGCTTAGAAAGGCAGCCGAGCTGCTGCATGTATATCCAGTTCCACCAGCAACGGTGCCTTTGATACTATCACCCGGCATCGGGAAACTCACTTCCTCGCCTTCGATTGTGACACACTGTCCCTCGCCCTTGATATTGGCGAGGAAGATGGGGGGCCGCTCCAGCCGTGAAGCCTGCTGCATCTCTCCCTGCAGCGCCCCGACATCTGATATAGGAGACTGAATTGTCACTTGCGCGCAATTCATGTACATTTCCCGGTTTCCAATCTTGTTAAACCAGGTCCATGCCAGCAGGGCCGGCCCATGCGGTGCATCTTCCGGGATTCGAAAGGAATAATGGAGAGGTTCCGGGCAATGGCCGAGAATGGAGTGGATGACACGGAACGTCTCACCCATGTCATACGACAAGGAAATCTGGCATGACCCACCGCCATGAGTTGCGGTTCCGGCTAGAGTAATTGCATATTCCTGTCCGGCTGTATATTCGGCAACTGAGTCGAAGGGATCGCGAGCGTAGCCCTTGCAAGGAAAGTCCCCCCGTTGCCGATAAGGGTGAGGTGTAGGAATAATCTTTGATACTACTGTTGGTATTCAGCGGGCTACGGATAGGTAAAGGATCGCTCATCTGGATATGGGCGGCAGTGTACGTGATGATGCTACTGCATACCACCCATAATATTCTCATGATTGCCAGTAGATGCAGGTTTGGAGCACAACGAGCTTTTGATGGTACTGGAAGAAAATGCTGGCTTTCCCGGTGTGGCGGATACATAGTGCCCAACCTGGGGAAGATGGGACTTATTATACTAATCCAGTAAGACATACAAGGGACTCTTTATAAGGGCTGTCACACATTGCATACGCCACCTTGATAGTACTACTAGCCTTGGTATAGGTTGCATTCGAGGCCACCCTTCCCTGTAGCTTTTGAAGGCTCTCAGAATGAAGTGTCTACTGCACGTGTAATTCCATCACTTGCTTGGCTGAGGAGCGCGAGCATTGCTCACACTGCCCTAGGATATACCACAAGGCTCATGTTTAGGCTGATGGCTATAGCTACTATTCGTATTAAAGAGCGCGATGTCATCGACGAACCGCGCGATATATAGGCTATGACTCTTCCGATGTGACAACCACTGATCGGTCTAACAGCTCGCTAGTCGTCTGCATGGTCACGGTCGCCCGTTCCTATGATCCCGTGGTGTTGTCTGGAGAAATAGCCCTCCTCCACCCCCAAATATCCTTTGTGTATGCATAGTGGCCATCCCAAACGAAGTTACCATATTTCTTCTGTCAGATGAAAGTAGCTGTTTAGCACCTTTACCCCGAAGCTTGTCTCTAGTGATTGCTGAATATTCTAGAGCGATGTCCTGGGGTTTTGCCTTAACGTTAAGGAAAACGTCGAATTCCAGCATTGAGAAGTGAAAGTACATTCTGATTCAAGCCAGTCTCAGCACGACTTATTCCAGTATAGCGCTGTAGTGAAGATGAAAGACATCGCGAATTCAACTGCTGGATTACACTGATGCTAGCCATGGCGCTACGCTTACCCGGTACTAGAGTATATACCATATATTGTTGCACGTACTACGTGACTCGAATGAGGCCCCACTCAAGCAGTCCTTCCTGAGTGATTGCTCAATCATGCGACCTCTACAGTAAATCACTGACAGCAATGAATTACGAGCATGTAGATTTAGCACCTATAGAGCTTCTTCTACGGCAGATGGTCAGAACCTTGTTGGCTGTTCAGCTCTGGTAACCATTCGCATCCTTTCATCGAGTACTCAAATTGTGTATTTAGCAGTATATTCTAGGCCATGTCAAGCCATCCTGTGGATGATCTGTGTACTGTAACCAGGCTGTGAATGATAAATTCATAACAGGCGTGATTCGTGATTCCCTCCCCCCCCCCTTTCTCTACAGCGACGCGCATGGTAACGCATGTATACATACCACAGGTATAGTCTTATCACCGTCCCAAGGCAGAGAGCT
The DNA here is from genome assembly GCA_003850985.1 of Aspergillus awamori. NCBI lineage: Eukaryota > Fungi > Ascomycota > Eurotiomycetes > Eurotiales > Aspergillaceae > Aspergillus > Aspergillus awamori. Next base: position 822,343 of record BDHI01000022.1, read on the forward strand.
TGACTCAATCTGAGCCTAATCCATGTATACTTGCATCTGTTCTTATGGAGAATAAGCAAATAGATAAGGTGAGACGGGGATCGCGCATGGTCATATAGAGCAAGACTATTTTCCATCGGAAGTCACTGCTTCAAACGTCCTATTGCTGCACTCACAGAGCCCATGTGTGTGGATATAATCTGGGATTGCATACTTCGCTACAGCAACCTGATGCTCGTATTTGATTTGTTGTAGGGCTACAAGCTGGATAATACCGAGGAGAATAGTAGCAGCAACTGCAAATGCGCCTGTCACCGCTGCTGTGGCAATTGCCATCACGGACCAGGTCCGGTGTCGTGCTGTATATACATTAAGAAACGTATTGACTAAGCCAGTCACAGAGTGTACCAGGGTCGGCCTGTCTTTTATTAGTGACTTAATCGTGGTAAGAGTGAAGGCACATTACAGGAAAATCTGGCGCGTTGGCCAAATGAGATTCGACCTCCACCTCCACCAAAGCCAGCCGCAGCCAGCGGTGCCGAGTGCGCATGATGCTACAGCTAGGCCAAGGAGAGGGGGGTTCTGGATAGCGTCAGATATCACCCCATTATCCCGTCTCTGGCCCTTTAATCCGTCCGCCAGCGCAGTGTCTTGCAATGTAGAAAATGTGCCTGGGAAAACCAAGAACCCCGCTAGGAGAAGCCATGTACAGCTGGATGCAATCAAATTATGAAGAATGGGTATTCTTTCCGTCTCGAGCAGCATGTCAACGTAACGGCTCTGGATGGCCGGGTTGGTCGAGCTTGGAGACTCGCTCAGATGGTCAAGCCACCGTCACCATCCATATGCTTCCTTTCGGGCTGTCGATGATTGTGCCGCCATTCCCGTAGTGCAAGGGAGCCCGATGTCTGTATGGTATGAATGCTAAGAGCGGACAAGATGAGCCAAGACGGGAATCTGTTCAACAGCTGAATTTATATCTGCCGTGGGGATAGATATCACCCTACATCCCCGGAACGTGTCGTGTTTCTGGACAAGACTACGCCTCACCTCCTGCCCGCATTACATACTGTACACCACGTTCCTATGAGAAAATTACACTCTTATTCCAGGTCCTTTGGCCAGCTAGTTAAGGAACCTATTGTGTGAGCTTCAGCTCCTGGAATATCTGACCAATTGGGTCATAGAACGTCAACAAGCTGGACCGATATTCATAAAAGATGCTACCTCCTGCAAGACAGCTTATACCAGACCTACTGTACTGTGTTTCCTGAGTTGTTAAATCTGCTCTTTGGAGCGCACCAGACCGCAACTCTTCCTCTTGATCTATAAGTAGGCTACATAAACGTGTACAGATTCGTTGAGGTGTTGCCAGACACATTGCACTCTCATGTAAAGTATGACTTGGACGGGCAGATATATCTGCCGTCTTCCCAATACTGCGATACCACCCTTAAAGGGGACCGTACTTTCGCCTCTCCACGAGACAAAAAGCTGCACAGTACTTCACTTGATGTGAGATTGCTACAATGCCCTGAACAACCACTCTGTCTACACCTTACTTTTCCTGGCCTTTTCCCAACTTTCCCCTAGTTGCTGTAATCTATATAGTATAGACTTGTACTTAGCCCCTTTGACAGTGCATGCTTTTACAGAGACCGCCTCAACTCCATACTGTCAGACCTTGTTAAATCTCCGAAGAGATTACGGGAGAATAGATGCTTAAAAGTTTCATATATGAACATTCTCACATTCTCCGACCTGTACCCATGACCTTGATTAGTTGAGCGTGAACTACGCACCTCGTTCGGTGAATAGTCATATTCACTTATTAAGCGCGAGTGCGAACCAATCTGTGGCTGGATGAATGAATGATATAGCTGAGTTCCAAGTATAATGATGACATGCCTGGTCATGATGCTGAACCTGTCCGCGACTAACCGAGCTTGATACATCTTGGGTTGGTGTTTCATTCCTCCCTCTGGGATACCGTGACATGAGGTCTCCACCTTTGCCTACGGCTACTGGGTGGCTGGAAGATGACAGAGGTCAAAAAAGACTTCCATTCAGAAAAACCTGCTTTCATTGCTTGATGTTGAAAACTGCCTTCTGAGCATCAGCATTAGGCTTCCGCTTGTTGTCTTCTTGCGTGGCCGATGCATGATGTGGGATGAGAAGCCGTACATGTTATGGGACATATCACACTATAGTACATACATTATTACTGTAACCTAAGAGTGGTTGTCTATTGTTAATAAACAATTCATAAGTTTATAATCTAGCGACAGTTCGAACATAGGAGAGCAAAGGAAGGACTATGACAACGTTGTCGGTGAGCGAGTGACGGGTAATGCAGAACCAAAGATCCAAAATCACGGTTACAGGCTGGTATGTACAACGTTCAAAAACAATGGGACAAGAATATTCCTTGGACGACTTTGCTCGCACATTGCCAGTGTCACAGCAGAAACCCCATTCTGCCACTTCTGGACGCTCGTTTCCGCTTACTGATGGGAGTGAAGGAGACGTCTTCGTAACCCAGGATAAGACGGTGCTCCGTACTGCACCAGCCTCCATATTGCAAGCTGCTTGGCTACCTGAGGCGGTCAATTAATCGCAGTCGTCGGTCTCCGCGCAGCAGCCGATCATAGTCACTACTGTACTTCCAGACTGGCCGGCGGGAGGCCCGTATCTGCAATAAGGTATATCAGCACTGCATCAGATATAATACAGACTGCATCTCCAGCGCTATCGACATACATACCATTTGGCGGTCCAGCTGTTCGAAAAGCGCAGTGTTGGATGATTTGAACATTGTGTCGCGCGCCCCGGTGCAGATTACGACCCAAACACCGACTCCAAACTTGCTGAGCTCATGGCATTTCCGGAATATGGTCTCTCGACGACGGGCGACATTGCGTACTCCTGGGATGGTACTGTTTCTTTCCGTCATGTCTGGCAGTTTGGACCAGAAACCTGTACAGGAAAGAACAATACGATCAGAATTTTGTTTGCAGATATACGACAATGCCATACTTTATAGATGCCATACTTTCAAGATACCTTGTTATGATGGTTCGGTATAAATGATTGTCTAATTCTCATATCCGGCATAATGACAAACCCAATCTGACAGGATCTTCTCTTGAGGACTGCGAGTAGGCGAATCCGCCATCGGTTGCTGCCAACCATAGACCGAACGCGGGAGATACGCTAGTCCGTAGTCGGAAAGGCGTATCGCGCGTAATACCCCACCCCGATTCGGCATGGCCATGTACTTCGAGTCGCTCGCACTGATCGCGGAATAACCATATACCCGAATGTCTCCACTACAGGTCAGAGCGGCTGAGCCGCCTGTGTAAGCAGGCAAGTCATACTACCGGGGGCATACACAATCAATTAGTATTTGACTCAGGAGAGGTTACAGCACATCTTTGTTGCAAACGTATGCTGTAGAATTACATCTTAGAAGAATGCCCATGCGTCAGCCCCAAGGCAATTCGTACATCAACAAAGTAGCGGACCTAATAGTTTCGGCAGCCTCATGATCTTGCAGGCATGGACGTCTACCTTGAAGGAGCTTTTGTCATGGAGACCTTGTCGAGTGTCATGGAAACAGTACAGCCAGCTGAAACACCTGTTGTGCCGCACCTACAGTATCTGAGGATCATGGGACACATACAGACTCCTTTCGGGGCCCGCTACCGTGTCCTTTGTTCTGTGAGAAATGCAAAAGCTCCTCTCACCTACGTGTCCGAATATAGAAGCATCTCGCATCAGTCACGCCAAAGGTCGCGATCCCGTCGGTTCGAGCGCGAGCTGCATAGCTTTCAGATACCCGCTCTGATGATCTGCGAGTACCACACAGCCCTTCGCCGCAGACAGGCCCGGTACCAAACCCTCAGACCACGCCAGTTGCCGGAATGCGGAGCCAGCCAACTGTCGGGGAACATGCGGCCCGATTTGTTGCCCGACATACGTGAACTTACATGGCCCGCTTCCTGGCGTGCTCCACGCGAACCGTCGTGTCGTCGCGCGGGAACATATTCTCAGCGACATCATGTTGGGCTTCGCAGTATTCCAGGGTTACAGCACTGTGGCAGAGATAAAATGCCCCGTTAAGGTTTCTGCTGGGCTGTGTGAGAAGGACTTCTACAAAAGGTCTAATAAGAGATATTGACACATTCAATGTACAGTACTCTAGATCCACCACAAGAGTGCCTTTCTCGCGCTCTTTTTACCCTACAGCGATAAAATAAATGTTATTGTATCCTCCTCGATATTCAAGTCCGTAGCAAAACTTGAAAGATCATGGTCTACACCCGCTTCGTAGCGCGCCGGACAATTTCCTCCTTCCCCATCTGCCAACAGAGTTGCTCCACCTGCCTCCAGTTAAGACCAATCATCGATGCCAGTGGAGACCATATCTGAAATCGAAATCTGGGAACTTGGTCAGCATTTGAGCTTGGAGTCAATTTTGTAGTCTCGGACTTACTCTTGGTACCAGGAGGCAACTTCATCACGCAATCTGTCATCGTTGTCCACACAACCGATTAGCTGCAATGTCAAGATACGAGCTGCGGCGTTACGGCGAGCATATGCGTCCCAATCGGTCACAGTGATGGAGGGTGGTCTAGAGGTCCCAAGCGGGATTGGACTCGGCAACAGGATCGGCTGAGCATGAATCCTGGCCGAGGACACTATGGGCAGGTCTGTGGCTGGCCGGATCGCGTCTCGGTCCAGTGCTGCTCTCGTTGGTGAGGGCGTTACCGGGTCCCTGCCACTGCTCAGCGCCTTCGGATCGGGGCTAGTGCTGCATCCCATCTGTGCAGGAATTGGAATGGTTACGTCTTCAAGCCGAGCAGGGCTGGGTTCATTTTCATCGGGCATCGTGAGGTCTGTTTGCCGAGGCTGCTGCCTTGGGTATGATGAGCTCATGGGATTTGAATAGAGACCGATAGAAGTTTTAGAAGCAAAAAGCCTGCGTGTGAATTGGAGCCCTGTAAGTATTGCGGCTGGTGCTTGTTTGTGTAGACTAGGAGGAATAGATGGAAGCCGTTGAATACATTCGGACGATTAGCGGGCTTTATATCATTTAAGTCGCCAGGCATCATGCAGCCTGAACAGTATTATGCTGTACGGCTATACACTTTCCAGTCTCCACAGACTGCCCTGGTGGACCCACAATTGTCATGTCATTTCCAAACTTCATGAGCCAGCAATGGATCTCAGCAGCCCTACTGATATGTGTGAGGCTTGGCAGAGCTCAGGGTACTGCGATTAACCTTGATGAATTAGCAGCCGCAAAGATTTTTCGAAACCGGCTATCTGCAGAGACTCTCCCTGCTCTATACATATAAAAGATCAACTGTCACTTGGCGCTTAGACCGGCACGATTTTACCTAACTTGTATGTATTTGCATGCTATCAAAGAAACATCAGCGCCGCGGCTGAAAACAACCCATTCGAAAACATAGTGACGAGGACTTACCAATACAATATGGTATCTACTGTGGGAAGGCCGGCGCACATCCAGTTTGCACGCAACGGCACCCGAGGAGGACGGCATATGTCTTCACGACCACCCACTGGTCGTCTGACCATTGAAGATGCCCTGGCCCCAATTACATCCACCGCAGCAAAGACCCGAAAGAAGAGGCAAATTGCTATCTTCATATATGCAGGGCTTCTTGCAGCCTCCCTAGTGGCCGACATTTTGGCTCTTTTGTTCTTGACCAGACCCCCTGTTCAGCAGGCGGGAGTGGCCACTCTTCATGTGAGTTGGTAACCACTACTGAGCATTTGCAGTGATACAATGTGCAGCAACTGAGTTGGGACATAACTAATCACGTTTCTCAGTTAAACGGGGAAGGCCTCCTGTCCAAGCGCGGCAAGAAGGCCTATACCATGGGCGAGACCTACGTCACAGCATCATCTGCCAGCATAGATGACAATATTGCTGAGACCACCACAGCAGCTAGTAATATGCCTCTCCTCACAGCAACCACGGCTCCTGATCGCCCTGGCATCTTGACAGGTGATACGAGTGAATCCAACTGGATTTCTATCGGTACCCAAGCACTGTGCTTTCAGGCTGGTCCAAGCCGTCGGGTGTGTCATCCGTTCCCAGCAAACCTTTCAACTATTCTGCCTCCTTCCATACAACTCGTGCTGGGGGACTCTGTTTCACAGTTACAAAGCTTTGAGCGGTCGGCTGCTGTTACGGCCAGGAGAGGTGCCCGGTCTGTCATGGCCATTGGTCTGGTACTAATATCTGTAGCGGTGACCCTGGTCCTGATCTTTTCACGGTGGTCGTGGGCTTGTGTGTACAGGCTGAAGTGGCTCATGATGGCAGTTGCCAGCCTCTGCGGCCTGGTATGCTTCACAGTATCCTCCGGTGTTCTGGGCACTCTGCAGTCTTCTATCGAGGAGGACGTGCGTCGTGGCATTCCGGGTATTGCTCGGATGAAATGGGGATCCGCGAGCCGGTATAGCTTAGGGGCCATGTGTTGTGCTATTGTGGCCTTTGGCTGCAGCCTTGCATCCCAGGCTATATAAGCATTCATACTAGGTTGGGGAAAGTGTTCCAGGATATCCGGCCTGTTACACAGACCTTGATTTCTTCGTCTGAAGGGGTGAATGCATGCACTACTTGCTCTTGGTATATGTAGAACGTCATGTCGCGATGCAAAGGTATTGAGCTACTGCATGGAATATACCCAATCACCCCTTATCCAGTACCAAGGTAGCAATATCATCAGCTTATACAGGATCTATCAAGTGAAATGATGAATCATACTCTCAAGACATGTTTATAGGTGTTAATTATCTGCCCAAACGGCGAGTTGATGGAGCAGGTACTGGTAGGACTGAGTCAGTACTGTAAAATGAAACCATTTACGGCAGTGGCAATAATGACGTCTGCATAATCATACATAGAGTGGTGCCTGTCGGTACACAACATAATTGGACATGCCTAGAGTAGGAAGAAGGGCGTTCAAGAACATACATTTTATCCTAACAAACCTTTTCACTAATTCTGTACAGTTCAGCAGGCGGAGTGGCACGGGAAACTAGGTCAAGCACCGAGCCGAGGGGAGCCTAACCAGACATAGAGAATCAAGAATAGATTGATATCCGGTGAGACGCTATTCCAAATACCCAGGTGCCCGTACGGACAATTTAATATAGCGAGCAGTCCATAGTATCTGCTCGGGGCGAATTCTGTCTATGTGTACCCTTCACTGATATTATATTCCCTCCATATTTCTATATCCTGACATTCTATACATTGTATCTGAGAACATCCTTTACGTACGAGAGACCCCGCTGAAAGCCGATTGCATTGGCGCTCCCCACCATTGTGGATAATGTCGTCTTCCAACAATCACGTCCATCAAAGTTGTGAAAGGAATTCAACAAACAAGCACTGGATCCCAAGTGGATTGCCAAACATGAGCGTCGACGGTAGACATTCCGGTCCATCGCAGTGTGATGTATCAACTTCCACGCAGCCGAGATCCATCCCCGACAAGGCCAAAAGGTCTACCCAACGGGAGCCGTCGACAGCCGAAATCCCGAATACAGCCCCGGACCTAGGGTACGCTGAACAGCATAGGGGTCACGATAGCCATTGGACACCTGCGGATGATTCAAGATTACTCGCTCTGCGTCGTCAAAACACACCCTGGGCCACTCTCGTGAAGAAAATGCACCCCAAGCGAGCGGCAGCTTGCCTTGTACGCTGCGCGTATCTCGAGAATCGCCAGGAAGAGTGGCTCCAGACTAGTCTGGAGAATAGCTCTTGAGCTAAGCATAGAAACAGCAAGCATGGTCTAAGGAGACGAAAAGGGCGTGATACGGCAGGCTGGATGGGTACTGTACTCGTTGAGCCCGGTATGAGGCGCACTATTGGTCCAGAAGTACAGTTCCGGCATTTGTTGAGCCGGCTAAGCCTTGTATTTACACAGGGATGAAGCAGATACGGAGGAGTTACGGCAGGATCGCAGTGGAGTATTCTGCATCTTCCCATTTAGGCGGCCGGCCAAGCTACTGCTGGGTTTCTAATGTAAGGGGGGGGGGGGGGGGGGGGGGGGAAAGCGAAAGAAAAGAAAATTAGTCGGGTTTCAAGCCGGTGCAAAGACAGAATCTATTCTAAACTGAACGTTCATATGAATACAGTACTGAGAGAAGCTCGGCAGACTTCTCACCGGAGAGATAGCCAGGGTAGAGAAAGGTAGGCTCCACATTACTTTAAAACTCCGAGAACTTGTGCTGCAAAAAGATACTTTTTCATTTACTGTAAGGCGCCCCTGGCTGGTACAGCGGGGTACAATCAGCGCCTATTGATTGTTGGGTTTGGATATCATAATCGTCTTCCCAAAGATATATAAGAGCTACATGAAACACGGACGGCAATGGGCAAGTTCGGTTCAGAGCAAGCTCTGCCGCCCATTGACACTAGAAGCATGCTTATTATGCATTCCTAGTGAGTAGTAATGCGGTGTCATGGGCATAACATTTCTTTCTTCCTCGAGGAATGGTGTTGAGGTACCACCCTTGCCCTTCCATTTCGGAGCTCATACCGGATGAAGATACTCTAGAGTTGTACCGACAACACGAGCTCGCTGGCCATGGCGAGACAGGTTTAAGTGGATTGAGTCTGAAGGAGAAGCAGGCTATTGAGCGGCTCCAGGCCCGGCAACAGGACCTGCCGTTACTGAACATGCTTCTTCAGGTGCTGCGGATTCCTGGGCTCCGTCCTGGGTTCATGGCGGGAAACATCAACCGATTGCTGCGTATGAAATGCCCACATGTAGGAACACCCGCAACATCCCGAATGTGGCAGAACAACCAGAAACGCAGGCTGACATAGTGCAAGGAGCATGCGCATTACATCCAGCACATCCTGAATGTCTGGGCCTATATCATGGGCCCCCAACATGTCTCCGATTTGGATGCCGAATCTGTTCGGCTGTTGCAGGGCCGGTCGCCGGTATGGTCTACCACTGACCACGATTTTATCAGGCGCCTCCTGTCGATAGGCGTACTCTTTCCGGGAGTGACAGACCCAGAGAGACGTGCGCTCCTTGCCCGTCGGCTTCTTTCTGTAGCGACTATCATTCCGTCGCTACGCACGTTTATGGAGGATACGAAATATCTCCTGCCGTGTGCGCTGGCATTGCGAAGGCTCATCCCAGATGCTCCTGGGGATACAATCCAAACCTGCCTCTGGCACTATTACAGCGCACCCGAACCGCATACAAAAAATGGCCGAGCGACGTTCCTCCACGCATACCGACGGTTATGGCTATTCACCATGCGGTGCTTCCCCCATCTGGTCAGCATCATGCCTCTTCGCGACTGTCGTGGAGCAGCAAGACGCGTCCATCGATCGCGGGAGAAATCTAAGCGCTGTTGGACGGCCCTGGCTCATCTTGCGTGGTCGCAGGGCTTTCGTACACCCAAAATTGCTGCGATACTCCAGCAGTGGGGGTTCCGACCAGTTCAATGTCAACGCCAGGGACACTTCCAAGAGCCCCACTTAACCCGAAATGGGACAGGCCCCTGGAAGCTGCGCCATCGGTGCGGCATGCCCTCTGAAATGACGTTTTTGCAAAGTCAGCCGTTCCTGACGCTGCATAATATAGACACCCACCGGGATTGTGTTGCAGGAGAGGACCTAACTCCATATGCGGTCGCTCGGGACATCTTTCAGGCGTTCCTTGGCAACCTTCCAACCTTATCCGAACCGGTCGCAAATGCGTCCCTGCACACCTACAAGGCCCGAAACAAGGAGCATAGATTCCTTCCATCTCAGCCTGTTGCCACCTTTCATAGCCCGGATCACAGTGTGCATCTCTTATCCCCCTCCATGTGTCACGAGCCAAGGAGGGTCCTCGCCACCAATGGCAGTCACCTGGAAACAGATAGGCGGAGGACTAGTGCCGAGCCGCTGCTGCACGATGTATGGCAGGATGGTAACACACCCGGGCAACGAATCGATTACAGCCCGTCTAGCTATGGTTCCCCAGCCGCCTCATCACATGGCGAGCCTGTCAGAAGGCCGCTCTTTGATTCGGCGGAGCTGGTACGAATAGGCGACAGTAATCCCTTCAGTTCATTCACCACACGAATAGATTCGCCCCACCCCCAACATACACCAGTCCACAAATGTCCTCCAACCGCGGTGTCACCGGTTGCTGGCCCGTCGCACTCTCGACTCGGGCTTCTGGGGTGGAAGACTCGGAAGAGGCCGCAAGACCTGCCATCGCCAGGATCATCAGGAGCAGAGGGTAAAGGCATTCTGTACGAGATGGGAACACCGGCAACTGTGTACTATTTGCCTTTGCCCCGCGCGCGTCGCCTTTTTAAGCAATACCTTGACAGCCATCCTCACTTCGTCTATGCAAGACTGACCTCTAGAGGGCACCGCCTAGTTGATCCGGCAGCCGTTCCTGGCCACCTGAGACATGCTGTGGTGGTTGCCGGTCCCAAGCAATTAATGTCCCTATGTGATGAAGATAATGCGCTGATAGAAGACAAGGACGAGCACTGTGCACAAGATGCGCAAGACTAAGAACATCATCTCATGAACAGTGTCCGAACACGAAATTCAATTTATGCTGATTGCATGCGTTTTGAGCTGTACAGTGGTCCATGTACATGTAATCAGCAGATTTCGCGTCTAGCAGGTCTCACACCCACAAGCCTGGGTCGTTCCTTTGGATACGTACTCGGATTTGCAACGCAATGTAATTTTTATTCTTTATATTCATCATTTTACCAAGAGAAAGCTGGTAACAGTATACGTACTATTGAGAGAACCACCTGGACATGGTCGACACTAGATACACTAATAGGTAGTACACTAGACCCCAATAAGGGCGATTTAGTCGTGCCTTGTCCGTTCTTCAGTGGAACAGGCTCGGCGGGGTTAGGAACAAGAGATGATTAGGTGTATTCAATGATACAGCCAGTGTTGAATTGGGCGCTAACGACCTGCTATTCTAGCTCACATTGCTTCTCGTATGACTATTGTCCATGCAGAGGTCTTTTGTGGCACCCCTTTCGGGATAGCCATCACTGCGCATTTCCATCTGCTTGGGGCCGCAGAAGTTGCCATTACAGCCATCACCACAGAATGGACGATCGGTGGTCAGATGCAGAGGTCATTATATTGATTTACTTCATATCTTGCGGTTTCACTGATCTTGCTGTCTCACACATCCTTCACGTTCGTGGTTATCGGCGTCCACTTTCAGCGGTTTGGCAGATGCTGCAGGTGATCCTAGAGCAATTCCCCTATCTTCGGACTACGACTGGACGCTGGGATATTGACCAAGTCGATTGGTGGATTGATTCATTAAGCCTGGAGCACGAGGCGGTCAACTGGCTTATCTCGTGTACGGAAATTGATGCAGCTATTGCTGAGGAGGTATGCGAGACATATGCCATTCTGGTGCGCGGCTGACCGAATGAATGCTAGCATGAGTTACTGGAAACGATTCTGGAAATCCTTGGCTACATCTGTTGGCGGTCCCCATCAACTACTACGTCGTCCGATCAAGGTTCAAGGCACTAACTGCTGCTCACACCTACGCTTCCAAGAAAAGGAGCATAACAGAGTATAAGAAGCAATGTTTATGCACCTGGTCAGGAGTAAAAAGCCTATATGCCTTCGTTCCCGGGAATACTGTGGCCGTCGCCGGGACTGCTTTGATTTTGATGATATTTTTGCTATTACCGCCTCTGCCAGCTGATTTCTATGGTCACGTATGTACATTATGTACCGTTGGAATGTTATAAAAGATTGCGGAAATTATTGTGTTACGATTGACAGGTAGCGCCTCTGCTTTGACTCCAGGTCGTACCTGGCATTTGAACTAGAAGTGCGCGGGCTCGTTGCCTAACTTTATAGAGAAGAAATCTGCGTACTCTTGATCAATCTGTCGCAGAGCTTCTGCGAAAGCTGCGTGGGCTCTCTGAAGCCTAGTGTAGTTGTCGTCAAGCCGGTTCAGTGCGAGCTCGAGATCTTCAAGTGCGGTGCAGAGGAGGCTCGCGCTGGATACTGCTGGTGACCCAAACACGCTCCGTCGCCGCCAGATTGACCGTCTGCTTTGCTGGGCAGTAGCTTGCTGAATTTGCTGAAGACACACGCGCAACTGCCGTACAGAGTCATGACTGAGTAGAATGGACGCGATATCGGCCTGAAACAGAATGGCGGCGCGCCGTACTTTCCGGTAGTAGGCGTTTTCCGCTCGGAGGTACGAGGCCTCGTATACCGCGCGTATCAGTTCTTCCCGTTCGTTGGCTGATTCTTTCTTCGCCCACTGTAATCGACAAGGCATCAAATCGATGGCAGAGCTGTGGCCGCCGTGTTGTACGATCTGGAATTCCACTGATGTAGGTCGGTCAGGGTGATCCCAATTGCCCCAAGTACTAGATGACCTGGTCTGCCGGCGGAGGGAATGTATCCAGTTGAGCCCAGAGGAGAGAGGATGCATGGAATCGTCAGGTAGAAGGCTTGGCAGGGAGCTTAGTAGAAGCAAAGTCCAGAGTCCGGTCACGCACTTGTATAGAAATACCTGATCTCCTCGCCGAGCCTCGCGTCCAAGAACGCGGTGCTATAACATATATGTCGCCAGTTACTCATTGTTCATGCCGCTTTCCACTGCAGATCATTATTCCAAGACCGCCCCTTCTCCGTTTAGTGTATGAGTTGCAGGATCAAAAGCTCTACCGATTTAGGATAGAGTCGACTTCTTAGAGTACCTAGACAACTTAGTCTCTCTCCCGAGCGTGTGAATACGAGACATAACTATACTCTCAGGACCTGTGAGTTAAACGCCAAGAATTACCACTCCTACAGCTACTTACAGGTATCTTTCAACCTATATCTTATAGTTGAGAAGGCACTCTAGCACCGTTTTGTACACCTTGATCCGGACTATTCTACACTTGCCAAGTATGATTTGGCCACGATAATAGGCGCTATTAAATGCAATAAGTGGATTCTGTGTTCTCCTTTATCTAATTAAAAGGGCACTGCTAGAATAAAGCGTCATTGCGGCCAAACCCGCGTTCCCAGAATCAAACCACTTGAATGCTGTATCAAGATGGTACTTATCCTTTATCCTATTTGGTTTCACCCCAGCCTCCCAGTTCCCCCTGTCCTAGCACCTTACTCCTCCCTTCCCCTCAGTCTCCAGGTCCATCAGAACCAGTCTCTTACCCTATTCCTACCCAATACTCACCTTTACTAATTGAAGAAAATTACCCCGCCCCGGATAATTCCAACATGTACCAGCACTGGACATATCATTTTCTGTAAGAAAACTTAAGCCAGGCTTGAGCACTTCGCAGTTTTGGATAGCTGCCCCGAAACGAAGCCTATGGTAGCGGAAGGCCTTGCTACAGTCAAGAAATACTTAAGAGTATTTATTCTTATAAGTAATTAGTTTCACAACCACCATGTCCACCTCAGATTCTCCCGGGCTCTTTCGAACCCTAGTATTGTCGTGATGTCCGATTAGTGGGGAAAGGAGGAGCTTCTACAGTTGCAGTGGGTTCCTCATCTGCCACAATTGCCTCTTCAGCTTGCACCTCCTGAGTTTGAAAGCGAGGCTCATGAGCCCCGGGTAGGAGCTGATCTCCAAAAGGGCCTCGTAGGCACCTTTTGGGGGGGGGGGGGGGGGGGGGTCGCAGCTGCTGACTGGCTTGCTTCTCGATCAATGATCTGACATGCACATGCAAGGAGACGATGCTCGTTCCATTGTACGCACTGGCATTTCTTCCACTCCAGTCAGCAATTGTAGTGGAATTCGGCCCGGCAGCGACAGCTATTGTCGACTTCCGTCAGATTTGGAGTCTCGGAGAAAACAACTCAATTAGAAACAGCAACAACAAAGATAAGAGAAATGTAGAGGTTGGCGGGAAAGAGGTTAAGGCCACGAACGTCACATGGTTGCAACCATGATCTAATTCCACCATTAGCCAGTATGAAAAGCAACGTTGCCAGCCATTTCCCTGTGCGGTTGCTAGTAGCTGTTGCAGGGAGGTGTCGTCAGGACAGTCACCCGTATGTGATAGTCCTTGCAGTTTGTACAAGTCGTGTGCCCGCAGTTAGGGCATGTCGCCACTTCACCACTGATATAAGACATGCCGATAAATGCACCACGATTGGCAAAGTAGCAATACGTTCTGTTCGGGGTTTCGAATTCAACCTTCTTTTTCTGATACTGCCGTATTAAAGCAGACTCGAAGAATATACGAGCAGTGCTCGGACTTATGGGTTATCGACAGCCTGGCGGAGGAAAAAGAGACTCGTCCGTCATTGAAGAGTCGAAGAGAGTTGCCAAACAGGATCGACAATACTCGTGCCGACAGGGAGCGCGGAGCACGTCCACGAAATCGGTTAATTTCCTGCAAGCCACACACTGTCGTGCTCTCGGTAAAGAATCGACCAGCTCGTCGGATTGCCCGGGCAGTGGATTCAGAACACTCATTTTCACTCTCTGCTGTGTCCAAGTCACGTATAAAGTTGTACTCTTCCATGTTATTGACATTTAAGATTTAAAGCTTAGCTAAAGTCTCGTCAGCCAAAGCCGCTGACTCTGACTCAAGCACACTTGAAAGCATATTACATCCATCTTCTGTCCATTGGCTAGCCAGAATCCGGTCCTTGAAGCATTCGGTTCTTCATTTTGGGTCGCGGCCAGAACGTGTCCATCAGATTGCACCGCAGCCGCAAACCTCATGGCTATTTGCCTATCCTGCAGATACTGAGATATATTTCTCTATTCCTCGTTTTGCAAATTAAAGGCCAGCTGCTTATCTGTAGGGTTGCGTGACTTCCCCTTGGAAGATAATAAGTTGTGCTACATGCTCCTCAAGTGGGAGGAGCTATGGACGCACTATACTTTTTAAAATCTCTTGTGCTGTTCCCACACTCTACACTCCCAGTTGGTTCCGTAAGATGCATGAGCGCAGTCAGGGTTTGTAGGCACCGTATGGAAACTGTATGTTACGTGCATCCCCATGTCACAGCCATGCTGATAAGCGGTGGTTTCTCTAGCTGCAATACGATGTTCACTGTGTAGTCAGTCCCAGCTAGTACAGGAAATGTTACTGTATGGGTAGATCTTACTTCATTATAATAGGCGTACACGAATACTATTGTAACATTAGCTGATGCCAAGGAGCAGGGTGTCAGCCTGGCCGTAACGCATCTCGGCAGGAAGATCGACATTTTGCATAAGCATTCTCCAACCCACACCTATTCCATCCACGTCCACCAAATGCAGGACCAACATTGTATCAAGCCAGTAGGGAGCCAAAGTACCATCCACCTCACTTTTTCATTACCCAATGATCACATTGATCGTGAAAGCATTTTCCCGTTTTCCTTGTGCGATTTCCAGACTTTTCAACACACCAACCAAAAGTCGGGAGCCTCAATAATGTTTGTTGGTTACTTTGACTGGGATTTGTTCGTGCTGAGATGTGAAACGGTTGGTCTTTTCAAATATGGATGTGTTGTGATAGGCATGGGCACTGTATGACACCACGGCATACTAAATCGGGGGTCTCATGGTCACAATGATTCTGCTGTATGCACTCAGGAGCCATACCATTCACGGCCGGCAAATATAGGCCAGCGGTATGGTGACTTGGGACAGGTTCGTCCGCCCAGATTCTCTCCACAGATGCCCCCCAAGTGTCGAGGGCTGTCGGCTTCCTACTGAGATACCCTTGCTTCTTGCTATCAGGTTGGGTCTCATCCTCCCGAAGTTAGGATCTGCTCTCCAAGACTCCGTATCGATCGTTACATCGGACGGTGATATCATAGGCCTCGATGCCGTGGGTCGTAGATACATGGATGTCTTGGCCAGAATCCGAGGTGTGATTTGAGTGGTTGCTCGTGGAAATTAACCCAAGCGGACTATTGATAATGGTAATGCAAGGAAGGTGGATTTTTTTTTCAGTTCATTTTGATCACAAACCACTGCGGCAGTGACCATTTAAAAGGCTGCGATCCAGCATGTGACTCTCGCGAGATCATGGCACATTGATTCGTCGATCCAGTACTGGCCTCGCTACTGTTCCCCATCTCCGATAGCCGGCCCCACTGTGATGGAGTTTTGGAGAAGATTGCTGTTTCATGAGCGGTTGAACTATGCTGAAAGCCTTCTATGCATGCCGGTATGTCCTTAATCGGAAGGTATGATGATGAGGCAGGCAGTGGAGATAACAGCCAGAAGAGGTAGCAGCGCAGAAAGTAAAACTAAGATGAAGGTGACGGCTACAGGTACTATGTAGACAGAGCCAGGACGTAAACATACAAAAGGGGGAAAGTCAACAAAATGAAAAATGTGGAATAATAAAACAGGAAAATTGTAGAGATATATATAGGGTGAAAGTCCACCATCAGCTCCCTTCTAGATTTACCATGCCTCCCACCTGATTGCATCAGCGTCATTGTGGCCATTAGGCTAAATCCCGTCATTCTCTGGTGTTGTATTTAGTTGCGTGAAGCCAAAATATCCTCTGCCGGTGCAGACATACACATTGGAGACACTCTTCTTTCTGCACCCAGACGATTGTCCGACGTATAGTCCTGCGGCTGCAGTGCACCCTATCTCCAATCCTACGCTCAGCAAGAACTCTCAGCACCGTGAGGTACGAAAGCATGTGCTCAATAACTGACAGCATCTCTGGACGACGTGTCCTCCCGTGAGTGGCCTCCGAACCTTACCAATATATGCAATATATGCAGCTTCTGACTTATTTTACTCTTACAGCGTAAACTCCCATTTCAGTGGGCCTTGTGTGGCAGACATAAGCGAGGGTCGTCGCCTGCCCCCGCTCCCATGCTTGGAGCCCTTGCCCCGCGGACCCTTAGATCCGTTCAGTGCCAACGCCTATGCCTCCAGCGCCTCAAGATCTCAGTACACTTGTCCGGGCAGATCATCATCGCCAGGAGTGGAGGGACGTGGTGTGGCCATTAGATCATCGGAAAGCTCTGCGGAGGGTTTCTTGCATCCCGACCAATCCCAGAAGATGTCCATGTGGCCGCAAGAGCTTTCCTGGTCTCAGCTTCTAAATCTCATCGCCCCCGGGAACATCAACCGCGAGCTGCCGTTGCAGCAGCAGTGCGGGCAGAAGCGCAAGGAAAGCATGGCCCCAGCAGATTTGGACAACCGAAGGGAAAGGCACAGAGTTGCAGAGGGAA
Source organism: Aspergillus awamori (assembly GCA_003850985.1). Lineage (NCBI taxonomy): Eukaryota > Fungi > Ascomycota > Eurotiomycetes > Eurotiales > Aspergillaceae > Aspergillus > Aspergillus awamori. The sequence goes on from BDHI01000022.1 coordinate 839,555, forward strand.
ACCGACGAAAGAACCTCAGCCAGCTGTACCGTGAGCTGGACAGTCGCATACATGATTTCTTCCTAGAGCTGGCCGGTTGGCATCGTTGCAAGGGTCCACCGGAGTCTAAGGTACAGATTGTCCAAGCTGCCATCCTTCTCATTGATTACATGGCCTGGATAATTAAGTATTTACTTCGCCCAGAGAACAAGATGCCGAGCCAGCTGATGAAGTACCTAGCGCCCCAGATCCGCTGCATGCAGCTGCAGCAGCTGGTGTTCAGTCATCAGAAGCAGAACCAGACTTCCCAGCAGCAGCTCAAGAGGCTCCGGGAAGAAAACCAGACGTTGGTGGAGCGTAACAAAGAGCTCGAACTCCGGCTAATTCATATGGGCACGTGTGACAAACACATAATAGCGAAGTGTTGACTTCTCAGTCGCTGAATCAGTACGCGGTCATCGTCACCCGGTTTTGCAAACGGGCCACATTCGGTGCCTGTCTTATGGCGTCAACCCCTTATTCCCTCGCCCTGAATCGGTGGATGTGTCGACTTTACAATCCTAGAAGGGCTCTTGTTATTTTTGCTGTGGTTTTTGTGCCGCAAAAGCGTGAACTACCATTATCTGGTTCGGGACACACAAGGTGTATGGACCGCCTGATCGAGTTAGGAGGATTCGAAATTATGCCCCCTTCTATTGCACAATGAAAAGGTGTGATTTTTATTGACGAAAAGAACACGAAAGAAGGAAAGACGAAGGAGTGACGAGGAATGGCTTGGTTTGGAGTCTTTACAATAATCTTGCTTCTGTTTTCATGCGGACACGGCCATAATGCCTGGAAATTTGGCCAGGGTCGAGAGAATCGTGGGCGACATTAGCAGGGTTTCCCTTTCGAGATATTCTCTCTGATATGTAGATAATTGAGTTCGGTTTCTATATTTCCTGAGACCTAGCTCTCTTTCAGAGTACAACGCATGGGGACGATGGTAACTATCAGTTTAAATTGTAATGATTAAGAATTATGCAGCGAAGTACACTCAGATTGATTTTAGCTGGCCAATCCAGGTATGAGCTAGTAGCTATGAGATAACGATTGATCGCTTGGTAGTAGTTCTACCCGATCGTTTACTTTTGCAACTGATTAATGGTTCTTTACTTACAGGTCATGTACAGTTAGAATTGAATTTAACAATGAGATCTGCCCCTCACCTGCTTATTTCAATGCTGATACCGCTGGCTTCAATATTCAAGATCTGGAAGGCGTCACAACATTCGTTGAAGCTAAAACTCTGTTTATGCAACAAGGATCACTGATCAGTTGGGTTTACTACCTGGGTAGAGATTTCCAATTGCTGGATTCGGTCTTGACGTAAAGCATACCATCTGGAATGGTGCTGGGCGGTGATTCGACCGGAGCCTTTTTACCCGATGTCGAAGTATCTCGGCGAGTTCCAGGTTTTCATTCATACAATTGATGCTACAGCAAGAGATGACCACAAGTGGCCCCATACCCGACAAACAGATCAGAAATTCGATCGTCGAGATTTAGGATCTGTAGAAGCCTAGTCCCACTAAAACCGGTCCATGTCGCAAGAGGGTAGCTTGTTTTAAAACACAGTCAATGAGCCTCCCTCTCCTGCCTGACGGCTTGAAAGTATGCTGGAGAAGCAGCATGGAACTACCATATCACCATATCGCTGTATAAGGGAGAACACTCCAACTATACTGTCCACAGTACTAACTCCAAGGGGGCATAATTAAAATTTGTATTCCACTTGTACGAGAAGATGCATGGTTGTTGTCCTTCCTCGTTTTTTTTTTAGTTTCGTGTTGGGACGATTCACCGACTGGCTAGCCCATTCGAGGTATCCACCTTTCCTGAAGTTGTATTTTACCGGCACTTCGCATTAGCACAAACCTTCACCAGATGTCGCTTACTGTGGATCTGGTGAGAATTGCGCGAGTTCGGTGTGACTCTTGCTTTATGTATCAGGCCTATGAATGCAACTAGAGGAATGTTTGTATAAACTATTACAAATATCAACCCGACCAGATCATTTAATCTTCTTATATTTCAACTTTACTAGTTAATTTTCCAACATGCCTTGATTCTTGGTATGATTTTAAAATATATAGATATATATGTGTTTATATACCAAATGTACGTTTGTACTTTCAAGGTAAAGAGAATAACAGAGTGAAACAAAAGAAAAAGAAAAACGCAACATAATATTCTGGGAAAAGTGCCGCCAGGGATGGGCCAGGAAATCATGCGCTTGTGGGCCTCTGTACATCCGAGCTCATGTAGGCCTATATTTTCGGCCAAGAGACAATGGCATCATCATTGCGGGAAGGGCGGCACAAATGTTGAAAACACGCAGGTTGGGGAGAAAGCTGAGTTGGGGATGAATTAGAATTAGTTGATCTAGCCATTGACGCCATTCTATTTCTAGTCATCTAGTCGATTCCCCAGAGGGTCTATCTCCTTATTCATAGAACCCACATCAGCCAACCGCCTCTTGTGTTTTCCTCACACGATGGAAAGCAGACATGCTCACTGAAAGTTCGCTTTCGTCATCTCATATTCTCGGAGACCGTAAAGTGACCCACCAGAATTCACTCACACCATGTGTATGGAAGAGGGATTTGACAAAAAAAAAAAAAAAAACAAAAAAAAAAAAAAAAAAAAAAAAAAAGAAAGGAAAAGAAAAAGAAAACACCCCTAAATCGATGTTCTAAGCAGGGTTAGTTCCGCTTCCTCCGAGAAACTGAGATTGGCGGTAGACTTCGGTTGGGCAATTGCGAGAACATTGTTCTGCTGTGACGCGGTTATCAACGATTAAACGTGTTTTGAGTTGCGCTTGAACCGAACTCAGGGAGAGCCGGTGCAACTCATCGAATGTCTTATGAGGAAAGAAATACTATTGCAAAGGAATGCAGGGATCGTGACACATAACGACGCTTTTAGTTTCCTTCGCCAGCCTATCGTACTCCTAGATGCTCATCCCTGGTTTTGTCCAGTACACACTCCATGACGAGGTCTCTCAGATACAGACATTGGATCATGGCCAATGCAGTCCTACAGTAAAAATGCATTTGCCGCTACTCTTATATAAAACGCGCCAGCAAGCGTCTCACTTGCATGAAAGAGATTACGGTGGCCCTCTGCAACGGTCAAACCCCGCTTTGGGAAACCCGCGAAGCTCTGAACATAGTATTAGGCAGCAGTAATCAATGATCGCATTTCATGGAATAGATTTTGAAAAAGATGGAATCGATCCTTTTTATTACCCCTATTATCTACGAAACCCCGCTCGACTGCAATCGTAGCATTTAGTGGCCCATCCGGAACCCCGTCAAGGTGAAGCCTGCATCAATCACCAGACTTTCTCCATTGATAAAGGAAGCGGCCGGGCTACAGAAAAACACGACCGCATCAGATACCTCCTCTGGCATGGCGAGCCTCCCGAGGGGGCACAGTTTCGCAATTGCCTGATCCAAAGTAGGGACGTTGCTGATTGTCTTCTGCATCATGGGCGTATCGGTCCATGACGGGCATACAACGTTTACGCGGATGTGATGCTCAAAGTTGTCGACGGCGGCGGTTTGGGCAATCCCGATGGTCGCGTGCTTGGATGCCGTGTACGGCATCATGCCGGGCACTGAGATCAGGCCATTGATCGAAGACAGCACGACGATCGACCCGCGGCCCAGACTGCGGGTCGTGTTGCTGCGCGTGCTGGTGTACGAGCGTGGCTCTTGCAGCGACATGGCATGGGAGACGGCCTGTAGCACCAGCATAGTCCCGCGGGAGTTGGTTCTCATGGATTGGTCGAATGCGTCGACGTTCAGGGTTGCGGTGCGGGTGCGCGAGTTCCCAGAGATGCCGGCGGAGTGCACGCAGTAGTCAATACGCCCGAGCTCGCTCACGGCGCGCTGGACCATATTGTCGACGCTGGCCTCATCGGTGACGTCTACCACTACCGACAGGGCACGGAAGTTGGGGTGGGAGGCGAACTTTTGACACTCTTGGAGAGTGGTTTCTGTAGGAAGGTTCAGGTCCGCCAGGAGGATTGCTTCGACGCCGGCTTCGGCGAGAGCGAAGCAGACATCTTTCCCAATGCCTGATGCGGCCTGCAGATTGAGTTCTCAGTCACGTTCGATTTAATCTTCGCTTCTGTGGGTTCTCGATACGAAGGAAGCAAAACAGCGACGGCTGACTTACACCAGTCACAAGGGCGATTCCACCGTTCAGTCTGGTACCCGCCATGAGAAGTACAAGGACGGGTTGCGGCGAGGTGGGAGCAATGCAGATAATGGATGACCAGTGGACTGTAGAAGAGACGAGTTTTCACTGCCGTTTTTGTGGCTCGGTTGTCGAAATGGTGGGAGGAGGGAGGGTGGGGTGAAAGGAGGAAAGCGCAGGATACTAGTAAATCATTGAGGGGGTGACGATATGAGGTGGGAATGGAATTGAATAAGGGGAAGATGGCGGCGGGGAGAGGGCTCTAGCCTGATGCACGCTGGAGGCTGCGCCTTGCACTAGATACAAAGAAGGGGAGATTGACCCCTGTTCACATCCCCGTTTCAGGTAAGGGTTCAATATAATATGAGCTCTGAGAAAACGCTGCATCCACGCGACGTTGACCATACGAACAAAGCAATTAGAAGGTACCGACGGTGCGAAGGAGACCTGCTTACAGAAGAGGACTTCGGAGACAAAAAAGAGCACCGCCTAAAGGAAATTGCGCGGAATGTTTGACCCGTACATCACCGCTATGGAGGGTTGGACCCGATGGAAGAAAAGAACCCTGCAACGCATGCGGCCTAAGGTGGTCCAAGAAGAAAAGAAAAACGCTAGTGTATGGCATCATCCATAAAATGGTAGGCACTATGAGAGGTACGCGTATTATCCAGCTGGGCACAATCAACAAACCCGGAAACTCTAAACCAGCAGGTGTCGATGAAATTACCTTCATCAGACTATGAGGGCTTGATCGTTGCCGATTGCAAATGTGCAGGATCGAATGCTGAGAAGTGTGAGATTCATGCCAAGAACGAGACCTGCTCATAGCCAAGATGGGTAAACCGGTATGGTATGTACCGGCATAGAGCAGGAATGCCCAGCCCGTAGCGCCTGAGTGGCTTACTTTCCGGCTAAAGAACAACTACGATCCAGCATATTTAAACTGTTTTTGATATACTAGAGTCTATTGCCTGCGATATAGTGCAGTGTCTTAATGGAGCGTTTAATAATCTCAACAGGACAACAACATGTCCGTTCCGTTGCCGGAGGTGCTATTTTCGAAATTCGCTGCCTGGAGGCTACAAGTACGATTTTAAAAGCATCAACCAGACCTAGAGAGTAAATACCCACCTCTGCAGTGAGGGCGGCCTTGACTCCATTCGAAATGGATGTTGTGTTGTCTTTTTCTCCTCTTTTGCTTTGTCTTTTCCTGTTATTTTTCTTTTACCAATCTACCACCAATTGAGCACACTTCCTAGCCCAGTAACCCAGCATTAGTCGTATGCATATCGTCTATGTTACCCTTTAAAGGCCGAACCGACGAACTGGGGTGGATTAGTAGCTTCAGCATGGTGGGGCGTTATCTGCTGTCCTCCTATTATAGACAGCCAATGGGCCTACCGGGCAAAGCCTACAAGCACCATGACGTCTCCCCTCACCCTCGGTGTAGGTTGCCAGCGTTGTTCTGATCTTGCACAACTAGCCAGCTAGCGCTGAGCCTGTTGCATCTATACATCCTTAACTGTTTCGTTGTACATTCTGATGATCGTTCCAGCATGTTGATTGGATGTCCAAGTCAAGAATAGCATTTCTGGTTATCATCAATTCTCGTATTATCCCTGTTAGAAGCCCTGTGGAGGGGCTCTCATATGCAAATTCGGTGGTGTATCTTCTGATGACATTCGTTGCATCGGTTGGGCACCCTGGGCGGCCCAGGAGAGTCGATCTGGATCTGCAACGGCCGCATAAGCGCCTTCCATTCTTTTAGCTTTTCTTAATGTAACCCCATAAATATCCTTTGTCCAAGGTAAGTGAACAGTCAAATGGTGCACAGGCGTGTTGTCCGCAAAGAAAATAATATTTTGCGAGATAATTGACAGATGGCAATTGTGGCGTTTGTTGAGAAGATTAACAGATGCATAATGACAGAGGTGGTGGTGAAGATCACCGAGACTCGACCAGTCGAACAATCCAGATCAATGAAGCAGGGTTTGAGTAGCACGACGCAAATACGCCATAGAGTAACCAATAATCAGGGAGGGCATTGAAGTCCCCAAAAGTTACATACCGTAAGTGCTTTGTTTCAACGAGTCGAGATTTGCCACAGGCATTCAGTCTGTGCCTGAAAATCTGCGAGCACCATACCTGTGTAGTATAATATCGTCTCCTTGCAGAAAGGGCACAATAGGTCCTTGCACTGTCCCACTTCCAGCCAAACTATGTGAAAGGTTGCATGAAATTCGGATAATAAATACTGACGGATGCGAGAACAGAAGCTCGGACTGCACATCTCATTTTCCTCTCCAATTCATAGAGAAATGGAGAGAATCTCTGTGGATATTACCGTTGAATACGCAGAGGTTCTTTCACTGGAACGAGCTTGTTCAATGGTGACCAGGGTCAATGACGTTCCAGGTTAGTATAACAATGGTGCGATGTTAATGCCGCTAACGAAATTAGTCGGCTGCCGTGTTCTAGATCAAACAAAGGTTGACGGAGAGTGCCTGATCTGGTGGTCTCCTTTGGTAGGCATGAGTCCAAACTTTCTCTTCGACCAGGATTACCAGTCAGCTGAGACAGAGTCTGACGCTGATCAATCAATCGATTCGTGTCCGCATCCACCTGACCAGAAGGATGCACATGCCACGACAGGATGTATACCACCCGGTGCCATCGATACGTAAGTGTAGGCTCGTCTAGATTCAAGCAAATTGGCTCACAAAACTGCTGTCGCTAGCTCTGTCCACTGCCCTTACGCCAGAGACTCAGTGTTGTTGGATGGATTGTTTCCGTCTACAGGGCCTGAAAAAGACTTTGACCTGAAGTCTCATGAAGCCTTGACTAAGGAGTTTATGAATGCGCCATACCATGATGAGCAGTTAATTAGGAGGAGTCTTGTTCTGTCGGATTGTGACTTTAATAGAAAAGGTATGAAATCTCCGTCCAGGGAGGCGTCATGCCAAAGCGCCGCTGAGAAAGAACCCGCGTTGTTATCCCAACCCTCGTCACCAGATGATAGTCCAGCATCTTAAGAAACAGTGCTATCCAAAGGTGCATACGTCTGAAAATTCCGGGCTTGGTTGCACTGTGTCCTAGGCGAGTTCCTGGTATGGGACAATGCACACTCAGTTCCTCTTCCTATAGACCAATGTTTGTATAGTGCCTTTTTTTCACGGAGCGTCTCAGATGTGCTGGAGCTAAAGGAATCTATTCTCATCATTATTCTGCTCTGGGTGATGTGTTGCTTGTTTCAACCTCAGGGCGATATGTACGGCAAGTTATAAATCAACAGGTGTTATTTGCAGCAATAAGATATGCGTCTATGCCCTTCACCTTTATCCTACTCTCTCACTTTTCTACTCCCCAGCCAAAGCATTGTAGGATATTCCTGAGATCCTATAAAAAATCCACGCCTATTCATGCAGTAGGCAAAACGTTCTCTGATTGCAGGGATTCGTCTCTCCCGGTAACTTTTCTTGACCCTGGCAGGCTGCTTCGAAAGCGCATGTCCACAGGCTGATACTAGCCTCCGCCTGATTGAGCGATCGACTCCTTCACTTTCAAGCAATGAAGAACCGGTCCCCTTTATTTGTCCCTGACTTTAGACAATACTCCATTGAGAATTTGAAATTGGCCCTGCAGATTGGGAGTGTTTCGACAGAGCGCTTAAGCATTGTTGAGAGAAACAAAGCTCTGGTTAAGCGAAAGTCGCGCGATATGTTTTCCCTTGCCGTTCATTATTCCGTCTGTCCAAGTATGACTAGTGTTGAACTGACTTTGGCAATATCTGGGATTGAGGCCTTCTTCTCAAGGCTAGAGTAAACGATACAGAGACAATGTATCGGGAACTGAAGCAGGATATCGAAGCCAAAATGGTCAGTCAGAACTATGCCGGATGTTCTCATTATCCCTCACTGGTTCGCAGCGGGATCTCGACCGAGCTTTAGACGAATTGCAGAACAACCGGCGAAGTCAGAAAAGGAGACCAAAACTGTGAGAACGGCCGCTCCATCTCATTCGATCGATTTTCACACCGGTCATTTTATGCCTCGAGTTGATCAAAATTGTTCGGCCGGTGCTACAGTCATCAGCACACAGAGGGCAGCGCCGATTGCAGGTCGAAGAACCACACGCAGATTACTGTGTCATGTCTACTATGCCCAGCGATGGCGAGTCACCGCCGTCTCGGTCAATCCCCTCCATGGAGTACAATAGTGTTGTCATGCTGTTGCCTGATGATTCATCGTTTTTGAACCGAGCTCGCGCGGAGGACACGACCACAGGTGCTGCGAGCCCTCCAGGTTCGCCGGATGGTCTTCGGATAGGCCCCGCGAAGACAAATTTGCTGTATATCGGCTATCTTACCAGAAGATGGGCATGGAGATATGCTTGATGTTAACCAAGACTTGGTGTCTTAAAACCCCGACTTCATGGTGTCAGGACATTGATGGCAAGGGCTGACAACATGGGGTATTCGGGTTTGGACTCAGTTACGCCAGGGGATGATCTTTTGCTGCTATCACAGTTGACGTCTCAGCTGGATATCACCATGAACATGGGCTTACAACCACAAACGTGACCGGGGTTCTGGGTGGAATGGTTGGGTATGTTTGTTACAGCGACCGTCCTGACGTGCCCGCAGGCTTGGAAGCTCCCATTAGAAATGAGAACGTAATCCTTCCGAAAGCTTGAAACGGCCGATGGCTCCCACAGCTAACCTGCATGATAATCTCGATAACAGCGGTTTTTCCGCAAGACTATCGGCTCCGGGTACCCAACGTCAACCAGGATCGCAAAGAATCTGCACGACATTGTCTCCGGCCTAGAGGACATTAATGCACAGCCTCGGGCGTTTGTATCATATTAGACACCTATGGCGGATTGGAGTCCACATAAACAGTGCAGTTATCAAGACACAGTTGGTTATGACCAGGTGGGGCAGCCTGGCAGCCAAGGTCGCCGGCGCAGATCCCCTCCGAGCCATCGAATATGACCGACTGTGGATCCGACCGGGAGCAGCACGTGGTATTACGGCACGTCACGTGTTGGTTCTTGGCGCACGCGCTCCCGCTTCAGCGCCAACAGTACCTTCGCCACCCCAGTAGCAGGTATCTTCCTCCCCAGGTTCCAGAAATGATTCATTTGTAGCTGTGGTGAGTAATACGAAGGATTCTCTATTCTACAGCTAACCCAGAGCACAGATGCTGGGGTCGCGCAAGTTATTGAAGTTGGATTGCAACTTTTGTGGAACAATTTAACTGGCAGGAGCCTCGCCGGACAGTTGCTGCAGATCACGAAACTCACTTTTCATCAACATGTCGATGACGCTCATCGGTGTTCACTTTGAGGGCCCTCTTCACCAAACATACGGTGATACGCTCGGTCAGCGCCCCTCTAGCGTGATTTTCCTCCATCCGACGGCAATCTGAGCCACCTTCCAACCCAGCCAGATAGCTGACAAATGAATCATTTTTGAAACCTGAACTTGCTTCCTCAGGCATGCGTAGGAAACCTTCTTCTGTAGGCAATGTGGCAGTCAAATATCGGGACGCTCCACAACTTATGAATCCTATAGCCTTGCCCGTCTTGGTTTGGGATGCCTCCATTGAGGGTGTGGAGCGGACTTGCTAGCTTTGGCGAACTTCGCAGTCCAAGAGTCGGTCTCGTCCTCAGGCCATATCTCATAGCAGAATTCTTCTGCGCCAGGCACAGTGGGGTGCACCAGTTCGATCTTCTTGACGCAGCACGATCCTCTTTCCCCCTTCAAAACTGGCTCTTCGACTGCTTGGTAGTTTGTCCCTCCATGCGGGTTGAATCTTTCGGGAGGTGGAGGCGTCACGACTGTGACTGTTCCCCCGTCTTGTGCAATATGAGAGGCAAAAAGAGCCGATGCGCCGTGCATATATCTGCTCCAACGTTGCTTCGATTTATGGAGATGCCGACATTGCGGATGGTCATGGACCATGAGAGGGCCCATCGCCGTGGTTAGCGTCTGCATCCCGTGTGCGTCTGCCCATTGCTGAACGATGGCACGGGGTACGCCGCTCCACATCACCTGGCGGCCCGGCCGCCATGCGGTTCCCTGGAACCGTTCGCAGATCTGGATCGCCTCTGCGGTGGTGAGCTCTTGATGGAGATACTCGATGCCCACTGACGAGCACATGTGGTTTTGCCCGACCAAATCCCACGTCCAACGCGGTGTCTGGGACCGAGCTGATGGGCAAGGAGGTGGTCGGTGGAGCGATTGGAGATGATCTACGGTCGCATGGTGACGTCATCATGAGAAGATCCACGGGAAGAGCCTACATCTACATTTCACATCGGGCAAATCCAGCAAATATGCTATGAACGGAATGGGATCTAGATGTCAGAACATTTATAAAAACCGACCCACCAGGATGGTCCTCTTATGCTGTCAGTCGTTTAGGCAATGGGCGTTTGAATCATCCCAGCGAAATGCAAAGATGAGGCCAATTCGGGCTAATCAATTCGGAATGAATGTAGGTAGATTACGTTTTAGCTGACAAAGGCGAGTTGTTGTTTCACCACATAGAACCCCAGTTGGTGATAGTCCTGATTCATTCTCAGGGGTCTTCCCGTTATCCCGAAGCGATCTGATAAGAATGCAAGGCATTTGACCAATATATAGACATTGCCTCTTATCAATGGTGGAAGATATGGACACTGACAGTATGTTAATTCGCAAATAGCGACCAGCTAGCATCAGCTACTGTCTCTCTCGGGGAACCCAATGCTTATCGGGGAAGCTGGATAATACCCAATCCAGCAGTAACAGCCTCTGGCGTATTCTATCAGGGCAATAGCGCGCACCTGGAAGGGTTAAAGGGCGGTCTGAGCTCCGTTCTTCACTCGCCAGCACTTGCTCTACGCTCCCGCCGCCCTCATGTCTATAAAATCGTCGCCTCATTGTTCAGAAACTTCAGCGATCAACCATAACACCTCCTGACGAAGACGCCCAGTGCATTTCAACGATGGGTAGAAACAATGCAACTTGTCAGAATCCTTAGCCAGCAGAGCGAAAGGACCTTGTGGCCAGATGAGTGTCAAAAGCCCGCTTCCAATCCGCGCCCTTTTCCTTCCGTCACGCATGGGAAAGCAGCGACCACTGCCTTCTCTGGAGGGGACATACACGAAAGCTGAGCAACAAATTGCGGACCGACAAACGGCGCAGTGGAGTTGCAACTCCAGAAGGCACCGTATCGGTTGCAGCCTGGCTCCATCGGCAGCAAGAGGAAACCAGTGCCATTGAGCCTGTAGACGATCACCGAAGCGCCTTCAAGGTGCTGACTTAGAAATATTGGCGTCCTACGCTCCTCAACCTCAATTGCGACAGCCGCTATCTGCTGAGTTAGCATTGTCCGATACAAGAATAACAGCGCGAGAAAGACACACCTTATGTGTCGTGACAAGGGTACTTACTATGAGACGATAGTAAGCGGAAAAGCAGCTCCCGCATTGCCATGATCTTCCAGAGTCGCTGGGACAGAGTATGGGTAAATCCGAATGCGTGCCGATTGTCCCAAGGCAACAAGGCATCGCGCCCGTGAGCACGGCGACTTTGATGGCGAGAAACGGACCTCACTGTACGATTGCGTGCGGCTAAACAGGTGCCATACTGCAGGTATCTACCTTCTCAGTTGTCCAACAATGCGCCTGGAGCCCGACCCACGAGCTGGGGCTAACCTATTGGTCATTCTTGCTCCACAGGGCGCTGCTGACAGCTGGCCGTCCATTCTTTACAGAAGGATCCGTATGTTTCAATTTCCAGGGGCACCATAACAACGAGCGTGCGACATCCGTGCCACGAAGCAGATGTACCTTCCACACTAAGTACAATGGACAAGTTCTCTTCCCACTAAAACCCACCATGTCTGCTCAGGCGGTGTTTTCGAGCTTTTTCGGGCGACCGGAATGGTTGTCCACAATCAGTGCACCAGCTATGTACAGCGCTGTCATGCTGTCGAAGGCCAGTTCTGCTCTCGAAAGACCTAGTACAAAGCCCGCAGTAGAAATGTCTGGGCGTTTGTCGCACGGATGGAACAGGAACAGAGCGGAAGATACTCGGCTTAACAATCTGATTGTCACTAAATAGAATTGCTAAGCCTTCCAGTCTAGGCGGGTGAGGTTCTAGACAAAGGCGCCCCTACCATGTTCTCTTTTCCAGTTCGACAACTCATTCTATCAAAGCCGTGGACAGTTCATACACAAACTCGGGGTATTCTTTTCGGGCGTCATCAAACTGCCGGAATTTCTGGAGCGTACCGAGATGTCGAAGAGCGAAGCGTATGATAATTTCACGTAGGTCTGATCTTGGCGGACACTGAGACCCATAGACATCGCTGACAACCGTGAGAAATCCGCAGTCGTCCCAGTTATTTTCCATGTTGGAGTTCAACTTTCTTTTGGATATATCTTTCAGTCCTTCAATCATATACTTATCGGCTATAATATAGATTTGCACATTGGTCTGTGCACGCCTCCACTGCCTTGAAAGAGCATCTTGGGAGATACGCTCGGTCGGTGATATTCCCTCTTGGTTCGCAGCAGATTCATTATCCGCAGCTGGACCATCCGTATCGTCTGGTGAGTCATCGTAGTCCGCACGGTAAAGAAAATCAAACAACTTGGATACGATGAAAGGGTCATCGTGAATGTTGATGACGCGGGATTCAGATTCCTATGTATGTGGAAGTTAACGACCAGGCTTTGGGTTCTACCGCCAACCCATTTACCTCGAAATTACCATTTGCTGCCTTGTCGAAAAATGGCGACTGTGGGCACACAATGCAGCAATGAACGTGGAAGGTTGAAGATTGGCATCTGACTAGGAGATCTGAGAACTTCCCATCTTCTCGCATGCTATAAATTATGTCTTAACCCATGTCTCAAACCAATATCGAGGCTAATTACCGCGACAACAATGCTTTGAGTGTATCAAAACCCGCAGACATGGTGCTTCAGGATACTCCCCTTGGATTTGCTTCAGTATTACTTTCCTGACGAACCGTGTCTCCTCGAGGACTGTCATGGCCTGTGGGGATGGCGGTGGTCACATGACCTGGCCACGTCATCATCTTCCTCCTGGCTCCAGGTTTTCCCTTCTGACCTTGAGTAGCTGGGAGCCGGATTAAAGTAGGGCCGACACCCCGCTTTTTACCGGCCCTAGATTTGTGTTCGGAAACGGATTTACAAGTACCCCGTGCCAACCTGCTCTTCTGCCGTCTGACGCCCTCCCATGTCTTCCAATTGTTTTTCTCTGTATGTGTGGTCGAGCTTTGCGTATCTCCTTGTCTAGTCTAACAACGAAGCTAGTTTGTTTATCACTTGGCTCCAGCTGCCTCTGCGGTCATACTTGGATTGTAGTGTAATGGGCCCGATATACATACTCAACAATATATGTTACACCATAGGAACGTTCATTAGAAGGGGAGAGTTGAGGCTAAAGCTGCTTGAATCGTCGTTATCTAGGCTACGTACGGAGTAGCTGGGCGCGAGCTGAAGTAAACAGTGTATATGGTCACGTGATGCCGATATGCAGCCTTGCCTACTAGGGAGTAGGCGCACCAACATCTTGTTTTCACGCTTGCTATCAGATTAAATTCCAACTTGGCCTTTTCTTGACGATTAGCTCTACGTTCACCATCGTGTCTGGACATTTGACGCGGCACACATGGTGTTTGTGCTGGATGGTGGCAATCACGTAGACAACAGAACGTCACACGTGTAGATTTTATATATAGTATGCTTTTCGGTACACGAGTAGTAAACGCAACCTCACGATCTCGAAAACAAACAAGTGCACCACTGCGATTTGCCCGATCTTCCTTGACTTACTAGAAGATGATCAAGAAGGAGCACAAAACCTTGGATTCCGACCCATCTAGAAAGTTGAGGAAATTCTTTCGCCGTCGTGATAAGTCGTATGCTTGTGCGACACCTCATGCTGACTGACGGCATGGACGTATGCCTGCTGGCACGTTCCAAGAAAATGCTGCAAGACGAGCATTTATAGCGAGAAGGAGGAATATGATATTGCTTATATGGATCCAAAGATCCAGCGTCGTATCGAAAACCTGACCGCAACGATTCCACTGGCAGAGCATCCTTTCGCTAATGACTGCGTATTAGTCAAGCGTGAAAACAAGGTCTATCAACAGCCAAAGCAGACGGAGTGGCGTTTGCTGAAATGACGGTTGTAAGACAACGCTTGAGTTGACCATCTTGACTTACCCGGCGCTATTGATCATCAGAGACGACCCAAGTATAGATGCTTGTTGTGAGCTGGTTGTGTATAAACAGCGTGCTAGAGCACCTCTGGAAGAAACTTCGAACCACGATGAGATTCCGACTTTGTAAGATATCCTTAGCCAAGCACCCCGACCTTGATCAAGGAGGGAGGTATGGCCTATTTATGTGCGGTGCATACCTCTTGTTTTACCCTGCATACACTAGGCAGGGCACGTAGAATTGACGTCTAAAATATCTTATGACGAAGTGCCATCCTGCATGTATGTAACATTCCCAAAATCCGCCTCGCTAGCCTTGTGAAAACCCTTCCATGCCCTGGCGGGTCCACACCGGTGGCAATCCCACCTGCCCGGCAGAGAGATAGGGGTTGCTCAATATATGTGGACTTAGCCTTTCAGTGCTGGACAACTCACCATGGAGAACTGGTGGCTGGCGGAACCAGCAGCACCTGGCGCCAGGAAACAACCGTCAGGACCGGTTGGCTGCGAGACTGGGTGGGTACTTGATCACTTTTAGCACCACACCTACAGTGCGGACACGCCGCCATGGAGGTCGCCAGGAACCATTGTCGAAAGCATGAAGCTAATGCAGTCTATTAGTCTGCTGCTACATTAGCATGAGATTCCAAGGCACTATGCGAGATGGGGCCACATGCGGCGGCACCGCTGTAGGCTAGATAGCCATCCTGCCCGTAAGAGATGCGACACTGAAAACTCAAGCAGCTCAAAGGGCCGACTCAGCAATGCCAATAACAAATCAACGGTTGGGCGGCCCATCTGGTAATCCTATACAAACGATCGTTTTCCAAGCAGAAGATATCTTCACCATCAGAAGTCTGAGCAAAATCAATTTTTATATACAGACTACAAATGATATAAAGAACAATCAGATAATATTTAAAAATCTCCTTAAAAATACTTAGTAGTATATTATATTACATTATCTGTATTCTATCTGTCTTTGATAAAAGTTCAATATATTCCATATGAAGGAGAATTATGAAAATCCGAAAAGGATTATGAGTTATCTACTCTTATATATATACTGTATATGTAAGTTAGAGCTTCTCAAGTCTAGTATTGGCTGAGATATAATAATATCAAAAAGACATCTTCTATATGGGATAGCAGGATGGGCCGCCCAACCGTTGCTTACATTAACTAACTAGCTAGTTAGTTATTAGCTAGCTGACGTCCCTCCTTCCTACAATAGAAAGCCAGACGACATTGGGCGATAGTATGGGCCGAAGATAAATTCCCTCATTTGACCCACCTACCATTGTATCAATATCGTTTGCTCCTTTTTTTTTTTTTTTTTTTTTTTTTTTTTTTTTTTTTTTTTTTTTTTTTTTTTTCAGTATTTCTCGTTACGACAACAGAACCCTGGGATCTGGACTTGGGGTCACCGCAGCATCTAGGCCCCAGCCGGCCTATACTCCGGCCAGTATATGATGGGCCTGCTGGGCGGGCGCCTGGAGGGTCATTGTTGCATCTGGCATGTTTATCTCATTGCCCATAGCAACACGCCTCCACTCCTGCTGCGAGACCTCGGCTGTCGCTGTCCGCCGTTGTAATGCCTCATGTACGGGTCTCTGTGCCATTAGAACCATGATTGGCGCCATCATGCCCGAAATGCCGGGTACTGGACCATGCTAGCAAGGGTTACACGAGAACTTGGAGTTTCTGATCTGTTGATCACAATTTTAGGTGATTATACTTGACCAATCTCGGCTAGTATCAGACCGCTCTAGCGAACACGTGTTCAATGAGCGTAGCTGATATTGATAATATATCATCGCTTGTATTTATATGCTTACCAATGGAGGAGCGTGGTCTTCTCGAACAAATGGACGTCACTTGGCGCTTGCCCCTGTGTCACTACAAGACATCTGTTGAGTGATTTCCCGCAAAAGAAAACTCTTTTTGGAGACCGGGTATCAGTTAGGGCCCGATCTCTTGTCGCGAACTGCGCCCTTTGCGAGGCGGACTGCTGCGCCATTTCTCTGTTCGTTGCACGGTTCTGGGCCCATTGTTCAAAATTCCCAACCGTCGGATGCTGTGAGACATCCAATAGGCGCAGCTGATAGCATAGTACCATAAGCTCCGCGGTGTACACTGTTCGGTGGATTCATTGAGCCAATGATTAACCACCGTGATGTCATAATGCTCTGGTCTTGATCTTACCCTCTGTGTAGCTTTAGTGGAGGAAACTTCGCTAGCCATTCTATTCTGTAAGCTGAGCTTGAAGTATGATTTTTTCTTGCTGTAAGTTTTCGAAGTCCGAGTGAGTCCCGGTCTTGGTCGCTGATAACATATCTACACATGGCAGATTCTCCTAAAATGGGACATCGGCTGCACGGCTTCAGTCGATCACCCTATGCCGACCAGGTCACTTGTATGAATAGCACAGGAAAATTAATCTTGGTTTCGTATAAATGTTTAGACCATTCAGTGAGTTCATAGCTCTTCTGATCACCTGCAACAGAATAGATGGATCATTGCCCTGACTTTGCGATTGTGGCAGTTAAAGCATGCGTGAGTTGGTCGTTTCGCCATGCGCTGCTTAGCATTGGTACAGACCTTAGCCCCATCCATTTTGGAATTGTCTGCCAAGGAAGAGAAGCTCACACCACTGGCACCATTGAAATAGTGTTATGGCTCTTTTTGAGTGAGATAAAACAATGACCTTGGAGGTTCTTAAGAACTGGTAGTGAGTATACGTTCAATTATCACAGCAAGAGCGATAGGGAGACTCTCCTTTTGATCATCCATGAGAGGTCGGTTAGGTGCACTGTCCATGGTTAAGATAAGTACTGCTTAGAGTAATGAGTAGCAAATCTTCCCGTTCCGCGGAGCTAGTGGCAAGATTGGCATGAAAGGTGCAACCGTACTAAGTTCTAGGGTGCACTCGAATCGCAAATATTCGACGGTTAGGTGGACTAGAAGATGTGAGATGGGAACACGGCTCCTGTGCGCCGCTCCCGGTGGATGGATCTTCTGTACTCGGAAATACGTTGCATGCCACATTCAAGGTCCATATAGATGTTATATAAGTAACATAACTCTTCTGCAGAATGAGTTTTATAATTTGCCAGGTATGACGTTCAACAGAAAAATGCCTGGAACCCGAAATAGGGATTGCAGAACAGCGATATTGCATAGCTCATCAAACAACTGAACATCGAAACTGCCATGAACAAGATGAAGCAACAAGTTGTGGTCATAAATACTTCTATCGCACCACTTTCATGATCTAAAACACCCGGCCTGGAGCCCTCAGAGGCTGACATCACGATCTATGGCCGCGACCCATGTACATTCCATCTGCCCAGGCTTATCTTCAGTTGATATGAGAAGTGACCGTAAGATGGGGTACTTACATAGTTAGGAATCCATCGGTTCCATTGTGAAGCTCCTCACGTGCCAATGCGCATTCAAGTAATGTTCTTTCGCGTGTCCATCCCAGATGTTTCGTCATCAAATCAAGGGCGAGGCCTCTAGACCATCGAGCCAGGTCTTTAGGAACCTCTTTTGTAAATGGGTAGAGTATTCCGACTTTAAAGGAATCCTATACTGATGCGAAGCCACATTGATAAAGCCATGATTTGATAGTTCACTGCCATACCGTTCAGGTAAACTGAGCTGTCTTTCATCTTTATAGTAGGCTGTCTGTAGATCTTTGTAGAAACTATACGCCGGGCCTTTTCGGTTGTAAAGATCGAGTGTGATTCCGTGGAGCTCTACCACTCCACATGATATACAGCATCTGTAATCAACTTTGGTTAGCTGGGTATGTAAACATAAACATAGCCTCCTATACATCCCTGAATGCTCCAGCCAGTAGACATTTCAGCAGTGAGATGTCACCGCCGAGGTCATTGATATGCACGAGGCTGATGTCCACGTATATTTCCCACCAATCAGGTTGTGTAAGATCAATAATGTGAAAATCACAGTTCAAGGGTACCCTATGAATAAATTAATCCAGGACTAGATCATTATGCCACAAACATACTCCCAAGGCTGCATATACACAAAATCAACGCCAAAACCTGTTTCATTCAGCTTGGTTCTTACTGACATGAGATCAATCACGGTTTACCCGGCAACCAGGATTCTTGTCAGCTATAACCAGGATTAATTGTAAGGCTTGAGTTGGAAAGACGAGAGTCATACCAAAGTACATTGCCCATAGACCAAAGCCAGTCCTCAGATCAAGCACATATCCTGTTC
Source organism: Aspergillus awamori (assembly GCA_003850985.1). Classification (NCBI taxonomy): domain Eukaryota; kingdom Fungi; phylum Ascomycota; class Eurotiomycetes; order Eurotiales; family Aspergillaceae; genus Aspergillus; species Aspergillus awamori. The sequence goes on from BDHI01000022.1 coordinate 858,280, forward strand.
GTGTTGTCATCGAAAATTGGTGTCTCCACTGCTCTAGTTCTTGTAGTCGAACGGCTTGCTCGCCTTCTCAAAATCAGACCGGTATCATGAATAAGAGCAAGGTAGACTTACGTTGTCGCGATTCTTCGTACTGTTATCATCAGCAATGTTTGATTGATGTGAGAGGAATACCGAAGTAGAAGAGTGTACCTCATCGATTGGCCAGGGGTGTCGGTCACCATGTTTCTGAGGATATTCTCGACCATATCGTATTTCCCGTTCTTTATAGTCATCCCCTATAGGTTCGCTATAGCTAGAAGATCTGCTATTAGAAGATCATGTAATTTTATGTGAGACACTTCTTACATCTCCAAGTGAGCCTTAGGCTCATGGGTTCCTGAAGAGTCTGATTGGCTCATCGAAGATGAAGGTATAAAGGCCTGGGCAAGGACAGGATCGGGGCATATAGAAGGAATTCAGGTCTTAAGGGCGGTAGTCCTCAGTATTATTACCTCCTCCAGCTATGCAAAGTCCAGAACAGCCCCACCGATGCTGCTCGTTGCGGACCAGGAATGATATACCAGTACCTGATGGTATCTGGTCCGTACATATGGCTGGTATGTAATATATACGAGAAACGAAACACATCCATATTCGAAGAATAGCCCCACAATAGCTATAAGACCAACAGCCTCTAGGAATCCTTGAATCATGGCACTAGATGACAGGCTATTCTACTTGGCGTGTTATCTCCCCTCCCTCCGTCCCTCCCTTGCTGTATTGTACCATTTTCCCGACTAAAGCTAAGGCCGTCCGAACCACTGCCCATGATATTTCTGATCACGGCCAGGAAGTGACCAATCACAGCCCTCCGCATCACGGTCCATTTCCAAGATCTTTGCTACCTAGATTGTTATGGTTAGCCTGGTGACCGACATATAGAGGATATGACTCGCCTACCAGATAACATAAGTTTCACACCAATCATATGGGCCCTTTCTTGTTGTTGTAGGTGATCCTTCAAGTGGGCTCTGACTTCATGAGGGTTATCCCGTAGAAACCGCCCCACCTAACTGTAATCTTCGATTACACATACCAATTTCTCAGCAGATCCCACCTTTAGGTGATCGATACAGTGCATGACACTCGTATAACAAGACAGCTCGGTTGAATGTAAGAGTATACGCCTATGTTTTGTATATGGATTAGGAAGGAGAACCATTGGCAGCAGTGTATGTACATTTGGTTCTATCAAATCTAAAGTATCTCTCTCCTCGTATCTAGTTTAACCTGGTGGGCATCATGGTTAATAGCTCACTTCACTTTGGTACACATCCCTTATGATGACCAGTAGTAACAAAGTTGGCGACGGCTGCCTCGCGTCATTCAATAGCTCAGAGCAACTAGAACCTAATATTGTGTCTCACTCCGCAACTGAGATTAGGATATCTTCGGCTACTACCAGCTACTCTTCTTTCCTGGTCCGGTCTTTGTACACACTCTAGCGGAGTTACACAGCTCTGACCAAGGGTGTGTTATGTGTAGAAGGCAAATAATTTCTCCCCCGATAATAGAAACAGTAATGTGTGTATGTACGGAGTAGTTGGGAGGTTGTGCCCAATAACAGAAAGCCCCACCTTCCTAAAGCATTCTCTTAACGAAACAATTGTGGCTAAAAAACCCTGCTAGAAATCCAAAAGAACCGGATACATTCAGTATGCCACGTCCTGGATTGGCATCTGTGGAGGCATTTGGGAAAGCTTTCTAAATAGAAAGCCGAGATGCCAGGTGTCCGTAGTACCAGCACAAAGTGGAGCAGGTAATGTGTAGAATAAGTAATCGTGTTAAACAAAGAAACGCTGTCTACAAAGCAGGTAATAGATATAATCACACAGCATCATTTTTACCGGAGCATTATGGTTACTAGGGAGAAAGGGTGATTTTTACTGGGTTGAGCCCTCCCATCGCGAGAACACAGCGCAACATACCGTGCTCTGGGTGTATACATCTTAGCCGGAAGCGTGTAACCCTTAATGCTATGCAGTCCTACTTCCTGGATGTTATGATAGATCACGTGCCTACCCCGCTCACACCACAATAGAGCCAAACGAATCTCTCCACAGTAATAAAACAATACAAACACTTAGACTCAACTCAATATGGAGGGAGATGGTTATAGTTTCCTCGAAGGAGTATCATCGCCATCTGAAAAATCCATCAAAGATTTAAGGACTGCTCAAAATGGGGAAAGACCAACGTTAATCGGAAACTTCACAATATGGCGAAATCCCGATTCAAAATTCTCCACTTTAGTCCGCGACCACATGCATCGAGGAGTTTCAGTATGTTATCCTCTTTTGCATGTTGTATTACATCTGTACAGAGTACTGAGTATTTCTAGTCCCTGCTCTTCTATTTGGGAAAGGAGCAAAATAAACATTACATAGAGCCGAGAATTGTCCGTTACGACGGTGAGAGCACTCAGCCGCAGACCTTTGTCATTGGTACTCCCAGTGACAAGAAATCTCGGCTTGTTGTCCTATTTCGACCACTCGCTGAAGAGCTCTGTAGTGGGAATGGATTCTTTGAAATATGCTCTGGCTCCTTTGCTTGGGATGAACATCGGGTATATGATTGGTTCCAGCCGGATACAGATCGGTCTGGGTCAAGGTGGGAACCAATTTCAGTCGGCTATAATCGGGTTTTGATTATCCAGGCAGGCACACTGGTTCGATTTAGCCCGGGTAAACGCCCGTGTGATTTCGTATGCATGGGCTACTCCGACAGCCAGGCAAACCTTACGCGAAGCGACATTGAGTTTGAATCATTGGTTGCCCCGTTCTTACGACGTATCCCTGAACATAAGAGACTCCAGATACGTTGCAATCCTGTACTACCGGTCCAGGATCAGGGATACCAGAGCCTTAGAACAATGGAGCACAGCAGTGATCCACATCGCTCTAATCCAAACACGGAGTTAAACCCACCTTTCCGGAAAGACTGGAACACGATTACGCAGGTTATCAATACCCTGCGCAATGAGGAACAACAAATGATTCGTTTCCTTAATGGCGATCGATTCGAGGACATCTTTGCAAGCAACCCGCCGAGTAAAATCTCCAGAAAAACCCCTAAGTCTGAGAAGCTTCGTTATTTGCTGGATGTCCAAGCGAAGACCTGGCAGTATTTCAAGGATTACCCAGATTTTGATACCAGAAAAGACAATAATAAATTCTGGGAAAATATCTATCGCGAAGGCTTCCGTGGTGGAATGCAGAGTGCCTTTGCGTCTAAATACCGCTATGACGAGGAGAGTACACGAGCGATACTAAATCGGGGTGGAAAGATCCAGGCTCTCGCAAGCGAGCTTGCGGAGCCTGGAGTAGCTCCATTTCTTCTTCCGGTTGTTGATCGCCTTGGTGAGATTTCATACCCCAGTATTAAAAGACTGAGCGACGAGATAAGGCATCAATGTCCTGAAACATTGCATGCAAGTTCATTGATACGTGGAAAATGGGAAATGTATGCAAAGAAATATCAGATGTTCAGAACTTCTATTGAGACGGGGATTTCTTCCGATTCCTCTACCTGTATGTGAAATGTTCTCAGCAGTGGTTTTGACCAGGTCCGCGTTTGTTGGGTAAAGGGAGGGAAGGAAGGGGCACGAAAGAATGATACCCTAGCCAGGGTGACCTATCACCTACCATGATTCGAGGAAACTTAGTCGTTGAGTCTATAATGTGGGGCGGAATCTCGAATATGGGTCCCTTCAATTTGTCTTTACACAGTACGACCAGCCGCACGTACAAACTAGGTAGACCGAACAGTACCAAGTTCACCCATCTGAATCAGCCGTCTGCAGCACCCTGGCCCAGGCTGCTACGTAGTACCCTACCCTGAACGTAAGCAATAGAAACAGGATGGTTGCAACCAGATAATATTCTGAAATTGTATATTCGCTATTTTATGATAAGGAACCCTAGCGGTCTAGTAAATTACCAAACCGGATTTCTCTTGACTATCACGCCTTGCATAAACCGAGTCCGATCGGCCTTTGCCGAGGATGACCCGGACCTTGGATGGCTTGTGTTTACAGAACGAGAAAGAAACAGGCCATAACTGTAATATTATTAACGATGATGCACTAGGACGCAGGGTAGGAGCTGATGTATAGGAACCTAGCACGGATAACTCGGATCAGCGAAAATTCATGAACTAGAGAAATAATGAAAGCTTCCCCAAACAGATCGCTTCTTACTTACTATCTTCATGTACTTTTCTCATAAGTCGAATTCTATCTCAGTATTATATGTCTTAGACTTTTACATTTAGATGCTTGTCCAATCTACAGTGGGTTGGTGAGAAGCGAAGCGACGGATGTCAATGTGTGAAGCACCACAATGTCTCAACTTACCCCGAGTCAAAGAACCGCACGGGCAGCTTTATATAACCTCGAATCAACAGTCTGGCATCCCGGCTTCCTTGGTCAAGTACATCTTGTGACCGAGCCAGTGACCTCGCAGTCCAATCCATTTCTACTGGCAGCCGAGACAACAGCCTGGCACCCTAGGCCCCACGCTCGACTTCCCTTTGCGACCGAGCCAGTGGCCTTGCAGTGCAATCCTTTCTTACTTGCAACTGAGCCACCGGCCTGGTATCCTAGCTCTCACACACAACTTCCCTTTGCAACTGAACAACTAGTCCGGTATTCATGCCCTCATGAACGAAACCCGGTCGAACTAGCTACTAATCGGAAATCCCAGCTCCAAAGAGCAATTACCATGTGCCACCGAGCCCCTACTCACGCATTCTGAATCTCTGACCGCACGTTTTCTGCCGCCGAATTACCCCAATATATCCGATGTTGAACATGAATGCGATATTATAAGTATAATGGACGGGATACACAGCTGTATAGGGAACCTTGACTTCCACGCTGCAGCTTCACTGTTAAAATCGATAGAGAGTGCCAGCCTCTATAGTCATCATGAGAGATATTACCCAGATCTACAGTTTGATTACAAACAATACAACCAGCAAAAGGGGCCGGGTGAATTGACAGTACACGAATTCTGGGAAACGTACAATCTTTGCTGGATAGCCTTTACGAAGGCTACAGACATTGACGTACTCGAGGACTTGGGGAACACTCTTATAGTTCTCTGTAATGGTCTCGAAGACAAGGGCCTGGTGGACTACCAGATAGGTGTTTGGGAGGAAATCATTGTCTCCTGTTTTATTGCAAGGATTAGAGAGTTAGAGAGCTAAATGTATGTAAGAGAGGGGGAAGGTACAAGGACAGATATCCACACGCGTCAAATATGCAATTTCTTATAACTGGCAGCGCTGGAAGATACCCACAAAAGAAGGTAGAAAAAGATTTTGTCTTCTTTTGTCAGTAGCTTATCATAAAGCGATGAAAGCTAATATCAAAAACGTGCAGGTATATGTGTGCCTTCAGACTAAGTAAGAGGCTGATTTCCTGACTTGACGTTTCCAGGCTGATCCCGTCTCTTCGTGCTCTCGCTATGCCCCCACGCCTCTCATGTTTTCATGTAAGTGGGGGCTTTCAATGCTTTGCTTTCCCCGGCCTTGTCAAAGAACTGCTTCCAATGGTGCCGGTTTTCTCGCACATCCTGCAAAAGGTATATCAAGTGGATGTTCTTGAAGAACCTTGAGTTCGGAATAGGCGTAGAATCAAAGGCGTGAGGTGAAGTAAATGGAGAGGCTACTCTGCTGGTGCAAAAGAGATGAGCAGACGAGTTCAGAAGGATGCTCTTGGTCCAGTGTCTGATGAACCAAGTTCAGGACGCATGTATGAAAGCAAGTACCGGTCGTGAAAGAGGCTTAGATATATTGTTTACCAACAGCATAAGCAACTAACATCGAGGACCTGAGCGTCCCCCTCATCAAGACCGAACTAAGGTTTTGGCACTTTTTCCACTCCAATGATGGGAGATTATGGTATGACCAATGGAAATAACAAATGCGCCTTAATGCACCACGATCGCTAACATAAATACATGGCTTTTAGGGCGTGAGGGCAACAAGCAAGTAGGGAGGTCAAGAAAGCATAGCCTGTATGTACCTCTTGAGGCCAGACAACCCACTAGCATCACGCTCCCGCTCCCTCGATATAATTCCGAAATACTAGGTCCAGGTTCCCCGGCAGTTTCAGGGCTGCCGACTCCAACTCATCCCTTGTAAAGCCGCACGTCTGTGAATATCCCTTCGTATAATGGCCCCAACTGGGATCCGTCCGCTGTTCCTCGATGGACTTCCGCAGCGAGTAGCGCTCAGTCGGCGACGATCCAATCAGCCTCCCTTCCAGATATGTAATACGGCAATCAGACATGTTGAGGGTCAAAGTATAAAGAGAAAGAACGAGGAAATATAGATCAGTGAGGTCCTCCAAGAGGTGATGAATTAGCTCTGAAAGACGGTTCTGACTCACATAGCTCCGGCATGGCGCATAAAAGCTCCTAAGAGCCAGCAAAACAAAGGGCTGGAGGGCTTTGCGTAATGGAATGTCCATGAGGAGAAGGCAGTTCACAAAATCTTTTGGTTGTGGAACTTCGATAATCAAGTCTTCTTCGTCCCGTCGCCCTCTACAAATCTTGCGAACAGTGACACGGTTGGCAGCGATCTCGCGTAGAGGGAATATGGCCAATTTCATACGGTTGAAGTACGAAAATTCAATATTGGACATGTCAAGAGGCTCGTATTGAGAAACTAAAGAATAGGGAGTTCCTGTTCACTCGGCTCGTTCTCATTATAATGCCGACTATACTCAAACAGTATAGACTTTATAGACTTGGGTGGACCTTTCGAGTATCGCGGATGGTTATAAATTTCGAGCGCTGGTTGAGTCGACGACGTCAAGACGGAGCTTGGTGGTCCGGATGGCGGTATAGCAAGCCCATTATAGGGCAGAGACATGTTTATCAATGCGGGCGAGGGAGGAAGCGTATAGAGTGACACGCAGCCAAAGGACTTAGAGGGGGCTTTAGATAATAGACTGCCTAAGGACAATCGACGGTACGAGTCCTACCGTCCCCATGAGTATGCAGTGGACAAGTAGCCACGTAAACTTACCGTCATCAAAACCGGAGTTCGGTGGTCACCGCAGGGGTTGTAGGTCATGGTCACAGCGAGTCTAGAGCAGCGTAACGGAGGCAATGCGGTGTCCGTCAATTGACGGCGTACGCTTGCGAAAGGCTGGCGCATCATATATACAGTGACTTTGACGGCCAAAGCTTGATCCTCTCTCCAGGAGTTCCGCATCTTGACAGAAGTATAATACGCCAGGGCGTACTGAGACATGTGACACAGGGAAGCTTTCCCAGGGGATCCTGGACAAGGCCTGAGCCATGGAAGGCTTGAGATCAACCGCAGGCGAAGTTCTTCCCGGCCCTTCATGAATGGGCAGTTGTGATACGTTTCGACAGTGGATGATCCGTCCTTCGGTCTCTCCGCCTGCATGCAATCTCCGAAATACAGTGCTCCGAAATGAGCATACCACACTGAACTATTCCGGACACGGATAATGGGAGGTGGACGGAGGCTTGTCAGTCTCCCAAGGAATTGCGCAATACCAAGCAGCTGATCACATTCTATTGGTTGTGTTCTCGGGTGGTTTCTAAGCGATCCAGCATATGTCCTGCTCTAGGCCACCTCTCTTAAGTCTGTGACTGGTAATGTGTCATTGATTGTGTGGTTCGGGTCGAGCAAGGGGTGGCCGCCCTGGCCTGTAGGCTCATTTTCGATGAGCCCCACTCAGCGACAAGTGCGGGTCTGCCTGCGACGCCAGTCCCTCTTATTGATTGACCTAACTAATTAATCAAAACTCTGACCGGGGGTGACGCATCCATCAGAGGCGCCCGGAGGCGCGAGTGAGCCCAACAACTGACTGCAACCCTCCATAAGTGGAGACCATTCTTCCGGGATTTCCAAAAGTGTTGGGTACCGGTGTATCGTGTCCGGTATGGAGAATACCTCTTCCCAGGTGATATGATCAAGCCGAGACATTACATTCAGGAGGGCAATCCAGATACCCGACTTTCTCAATGATAACTCTATCCAATACAGCTTTTTACCGTGCCTAATAGTGTTGATTAACCGTGATGTTTTGGGTAATCCGTCCGCCCGGATAAAATCCTCTATTGTACCACCTCTCGAATGATGGCGCCGAATGAGACATCGTACAGCAAGAGCGCGAAGAAACCATTTCCTTATGTCAGTACCCCGGTCCACGGTGAGAAATGCCATCCTCGGATCTTCACCAGCGGGACAAGCTGCCAGGATTATACCGGTCGGATCCAGGTTCGTAAAATACTCCAGAATCCGGGAGGTGTAAGGTATCGCACTACGGAGGAACGCGTCCGCAGTGTTCGAGCGATGGTTGCCTGCCCTTACTAGCCTCTCTTGCGGGAAAAAGGAGTCGGCTAGAGTTGCCTGAGTCTCTGCTTTGACCAGCCCGGGTGGCACTGTTCGCGAGAGGAATCTCGAGGCATTGTACGCTCCTGCAACGAAAGGTAGGCAGTATTTGTCAATGTATAGACCAATGATATCCGCCGACACTCCCATCCACATCAGGATGCCGTTCCCGTTACCTTCCTCTATCCAGAGCCCGCCATGTGCAATAAAGACCTGATCAGCACGGATTCGTATTTCAAGTGTGCTGATTTGACTATCTCGCAGCTCATTTTCCGTTCTGATCCCTTGGGATCCGGGATAGACTTTGAAGAGACCGTTCTCTGCCCCGAGACCCCCTCTAATAGGCCTCCAGATGGAGATCCCCTGGACGCAGGGATGTGCCCTCCGGAGTCTAGTACCCGTGGAATTTGGGGCTAGATTGTGAATGATTGGTCCTTGCCGGACCAACCCTTGAGCCGTACCAAAGTGTCTAAGAAGAACAATATCTAGCTGTATGATTGGGTTAGAAGTTATGAAAACTCCGGCCTATGCTGACACATACGTTGAAGCCATGCTCCATAGCTTGCTGCCACTCCTGTTGATGATCGGCAGAACTCAAGTGCTCCGTTGAATTTGGACTGACGGGGTGCCCAAGTGCATTCTCTTCAACAGACAAAAAATGTACAAGAGCCTTTTCAGTTATTACCCCACTATTAATGTATTCATACCCCTGTTGGTCCATTTCCACTTCATGGTCGTTGTGCGTATATTGTTCGAGCAGGTCATAGCTCGACTGCGGGGATGATCGGGCTTCCAGCTTGGCAGAGTTTGAGCTTATGTAATACTGTCCAGGAAGGAGGATGAGACAATCCGAATATGTTCAGTCCACAAGAAACAACACAGACAGGCCCTACCTAACTACGACGTATGTCTTCAGTCGACATCATTCAACTTCAATTCGTATGCCTACACCTTCTAGTATCCTAACAATGTGAGTTCCTCTTTAACAAATATATTCGAGGTGCGTCTGACGTGCCGTCAATGTATTTGGCCAATTCGGCCCGCCCGTCCGTTTCAGGAGTGGAGGCGCTGGGCCTGTTCCCTTTTTTCTTGTTTACTTCTCTGACTCCGGCGGTGTTATACGCGCCTGCTAAGTCATTATAGAGATTAGACATTACGTGAGCTGATAGTTCTCAGTTGTGGTTGGTCTGGACTCATGTAGTTCTTTCTATGAAGCAATACAGCCAGGCACTCAACGCTACATGTTTTCACATCCCCTTGAACATGGCGGCGTTATGTTATTTATTCGGTTTTCCAGAGTATGGGGCCATTTGATTTCGCAACACTTCAGCAATTCTTTCTTAGCAAACTATAAATAAAAGCATCCTCTTACCTGCACGTACATCGCAGAGAGCTAGCATCTTTCACTACTAGTTAGTCTATTTACCCTGCCCTTTGCGCCTGCCATAAAATGTCGTCAAAACCCTGGCAGCTCAACATTTCCAACATATTAAATACTGTTGCTCTTCCGGTTGACATGGAATCCTGTGATGCCGACATTGAAAATAATACGAGGTAATGATCATGCTACTAATATTATGTCATACTACTAAAGAAGTTGTGTTTAAGCTAAGGTCATGCTAGAACATCTCAGCCGATCTCTCCCGGCCAAGATACCAAGCAAACCACCGAAACACCCGCGTTGGGGCCCACCGCCCATGTCAGGGGAATATTGAGTAAACCAAATTTTGAGTGTCCGGTGGAGGGGTGTCGGAAGGACCTCGGAGACTATTCTAGGTGGCTGATTCATTGCCTCAGGGAGCACCCCCAAGGGATCATGGAGATTAGACATGTGGGTTTCTGATGTACTTTTCCGCAATGTGCATGTATTCAATTGCCTCATTTTCATAGAGGTAACAATATCCTTGCTCGTTGGTCTCTACGCTAGAATTTCACCTCACAACCACGTGTGAAAACTACCCTATGGTTGCCATTCATTTCTCAACAAGACCACGCTGTCAATTTTTGGTAAGTTTCGGCTCATCATTTCTTGGTCCTCAAAGAATCTAGTTCCGTGCCCTCGACAACCTTAACGAATTCAAATTTACAGTAGCAACAATTTGCGCTCTGCTGTACTCTTGGTGATAGGGACAGTCACTATCAACTAGCACCTACAAAGTGATGCGAGGATTGGACAAGTGTTCAGCTCTTTGGGCCAACTTAACCCTTGGATAGTCATCGATGGCAGTAGGCTCGAGTCCAGCCTTTAGACCACTGGCTAGAACGTACTCACAACTTATTGAAGTTAGAGACTAGTAATTCTAGGACATGATCCAGCTCCCTTAGGTCAAGTCTTGTGCACTAATTTTCAGTGGGCAGCGGATCTCTACCGAATGGGAATTCCAGCTTGGGAGTAGCGCATACACTCGTTACGCAGATACCTGAGACTTGCCTCCTTCCCCTCTTTGGGGAGGTATTCTAGCCGTCTGTCATATTTACCAACGAAAGGCCATGATACTCAATATAAGATTTGCCTAAACACCATAAGGATATGAGATACCCAGTCTACATGCTTCTATCTTATCGTTCAGTTCAGCTGCCTTTCCCTTCCCGTCACCAACATCTGCACACTGCTTGTGAGTCTTCTACACATCTATTGATACAGAAATGAGACAGTGGACTGACACGGTCCACTTTAAATAGTGAAGTAATGTTCCCTTCATTCCTATCACGCTGCCGGCGAGGAGCCTACGATACTACGGGCGTTAAGAAACCAGGGGCACCACCACCACCACCATCATCTACGCGGAGAGGGTAAACGCCGAGTGCCCTCAACGTTGCGCTATATTGGACATGTGCGATCTGATTTCTGATGTTCTATACTTATGGTCACTTGATACCGTCTGGTCTTTGAGCACATTAGGTTTAGACTCTCTGGCCTTTTCTGATTAGTTCCGTTGTTACCAAGACTCTCAATTTTGAAGAAGTGTCTGTATAAAGCACTTTCTTTGGACCTTTTGCCACTGCTGAGCGTCATGCTATAGTTTTATATCTTGTTTGTTAAACCAATTGCTCAGCACAGGCTTGGATTTTTGGCACGTGACGATCGCTTGTCTGGCTTGGGTCTCTGCCCCTTTGCTCGTCGATTCGCTGATGCTAACATGAAATTCAACTTCTGGCATCTTAACTATACCCCTTAACTGTGTAAGCCCACGCTAACAAAGAAGCTCATCAGGGCCTATGTGATATCTTTTGTTCTCCTGACACAGAGCAAGGTTAACTCTAAACAGTCGTCAAGCAGGCTCCCACGACTAACTTTTGCCAGATCTCACCCGGACATCGCGCTTGACTTTTGCAGCATCGCATCGGACATCACCCATCTGAGCAGATCCTACCGATCCGAAGAGCAAAATTGAGCTACATCTGGGTGTGGAGTTACCACTTCACCTGGCACAGGATACATGTGGCGCCCAGGGGAGGGGGTATAAATATCGAGCGCAGTGGCATCGACAGGAAGTGGTTTCTATACAAGGACTAACCATATCTAGATCAACGCCAGAGACGACTACGGTTTGAAGAGCTTCTTCATACCAGAAAATATGAAAGGCAAAATTGGTCGCTACCGTATCCACGGCGCATTTCAAACTGGTAATCTCTCGTTGAATATGCTTTGACAGGAACTACAACATGTGTTTCGGCCGCTCGGTCGGGCGTTCCTGGTCACTTAGGCGGATTTCCCAACCAAAGACGAATACGCCGGTGGGACTCAAGGGCATTAGGCAGCTCGAGTGTCAGCTACGGCACGAGAAGGCCATCGTCAAATTAGGCTTCATGCGACTTCACCCCCGGAGATAATTACGATGGGTGCTAACCCGTTCCGGATCACCGTCTCCAAGTTTCGGCAGAACTGTTTTGATAATGATCAACCAATCACTGTGCAGCAGGTGGAAAATCATATCGTTTTTTGATGCCAACTCTTTATTGACCATCCCTGGACACTCCTCTGTTGTCTCTCACACAAACCTCAATTGGCTCCTCAATATACATAAATGTCTTGGCCCTCAGAATCAACATCCTAGCCTTGGCGTTCGCAGAGCCCCGAGATCGCCATGCTGCAATTCAACAACCGCCTTCACTGCCTCTATGGTCACGAATGTACGACAGAAATCACAGTGTTTCCCTTAGAATGATAATGGCAATGCTGATTGCCCATATTTATTTACTGTATACCGGTTTTGCTTGTGGAGAATCTACCTACTTCGGAGACATGCCCGGCGTTTTGGCGGAAAATTATTTTAGACGAGGATTGCAGCGCAAATGGTCTAGCTAAGGCAGGATCCAATTGGCTTCGAGAACGGCTCTTGGAAATATAGATGATGATTCATGGTTGTACAAAGGAGTAAAATAAACCAAAACGGCCCTTGCTTGAAACTCCGCCCCGACTGATATCTGTTACAAGAAAGCAAGCGTAAATGCCACCAAACATTGTCACAATATATAACCACCTATGGAACCCTTAATAGAATTTTGTATTCGGCGGGAGTCCCTCAGCCTGGTCATCTCTCTGTATTCGTTAGTTAGCACACTAAATGATTCCAATGTAGACAGCAACGAAACCCATACCAGAGCTTCCGCAAATCCCTTCACAAGCGCAATTTCGTGGTCGCAGCGGGCCAGCTGTTCAGGTTCAAAATCGGTGAAGGTCGTTGCAACATCAAAGTCAATCCAGACCAGCCTGTCGGGGTTTCCACGGACAAGGAGAAGGTTTTTGGGGTAGATGTCTCGATGGTGAACACCCGCCCTGTGTATCTCATGCATGCCCTCAATTGCCTGGGGATAGAGCGCGTCCGAGTAGTTCACGCAGTTCAGACTCTCTGCATTTGGGAAATATTCTAGCAATATTGCTCTCGGCCATAGCTTGTCTCGGGCGAAAGATTGTAAAGCAGGCTGAAATGCTGCGGGATCCATCCGATTGATGTAGCCGTAGAATTTTGGCACGAAACCGCGTGCACAGGCACCAGAAGCCAGAAGCTTCTTGTAAGCATTTAACTCGCAGCGAAATCTGTTCAAATCACGACCATTTTCGGTATAACCAGGGTCGCCGTTGTCGTGGAAAAGCTTCAATGCATACTTTTGTCCATCCAGCTCTGCCTCGAATATTGCAGACGAATCAGAGCACGTAATCTGCCTGATAATATTGATATTAGAGATGTCCATGTTCTTCAAAGAGAGCGCTTCTTAGGTGCATTGTTGTCCTAAGAGAAGTCATATTTCTATCAAGGAGGTCGGAGCAGGTCAGAAAACAAAAAGTGGACAGGTCGTGGTTAATAATAGCGGGATTACGTAAGTTAAATGGTTTTGAATAATTTGCTAGTTATGGATCGCGAGAGGCCCAACCGCTGGATCTTGCGAATCAGATCCACTACATTGCCGCCGGTGGGAATCTCAAAGTGGGACTTGTTTCATTGGCTGCATGTAAGCGCCCGCTGTGACTCTGAATGAGAATACGGGTGCTTCTGGTCCTATCGATCATGGTCCTGATCCAACGTTCCAATGAGCGCTTTCTTTCACTCTGCTTTTGCTAAGATATGCACCTCAAGTGAGCGCTTACTATTGTGCAACCACACCAATCAACCTACGTGCTAACCCCTCAACATTGCTTCCCCATCAAATAGAAATGTAACATTGGAGATTCATTCCCTATATATCCACTTCCTTTTCCCCCAAGCCTTCCATTTTGATTCTCTGTTCCCATTCCTCCTGTCTATTTCGACGATCAGCTACCAATAGGTATCTACCACGTGGAGCCGTTGCTTCTAAGTCCTATTCACCAGGTGTGATACAGCACCACTACAATATGAGCAACCAGTCTCTTCTGCAGTATCTCTCTGTTGCCCTCCCGGCAATTCCTATTCAAGGTGCTGCCCCATCGCGGAATACAACGAACCCCCGCTATGGTGCGGGAGACATCTCCCAGGTCGTCGATTGGCCAGAGTTCAATTATGCAACAATTATTCAACGATACGGCGGCATTTTGAACTCAAAGCAGATCGTGTCCGATCCTTTCAGGTCCCCTCCTGCCGCTATCAGAGATGAACCTCATTTCCACCTTCGATTTGCCGAGCTGCTTCAACCGCGTGTTAGGCGCGCACTTCGAGCCGGGTTCGAGGAACTAGCACCCCGGCTCCAGCAACTGAACCTTGTGCCGATCACATTTGACGGCGGAGGCTCTGCGGCGTACGTCGACCAGTTTCGACCAGACACTGCATTCGTCGTCGTGGGGGGGACCTACGCCGACAGCACGAACCGAGCCCCAGGAGACATGAAGGTCTCGTGGAAATGGCGTTCTGACTACCGGCATTCGCAGAACGCCTTCTTTCAAGAACAGTACAAGCAGGTCCTGGCGCAGGTGAATTTCTATATGGGCCAACACAAAGCGCGCCATGGATTTGTGCTTACTAATACCGAACTGGTTGCAATCAAACGTATCGATACAAACGGCCGTTTAGCTGTCTCTTCGGCGATCCCCTGGACAGCTGGGGGCCATGGTCAGCTTACTGTGCTAATGGGAATATGGTATCTAGGGATGCTTGCAGCCGAAGGAACCAACTGGACCCTGTAACCCAGTTGCCTGTTTCCCATCTATTAGACCATAGTCAATATCAATTTGGAGGTTTCACCTAACATCCCTCAAAGATTTATGGTGTTGTTCGCGAAACAAACGGTTATATATATATATATATGAAGTAGTGCGTGGGTGAGCGACCCCAGTTACCGGGGGTAGGGGCATATTCGAAGGTTCTGTTCCATGGTTCGGTTTGCTGAAATTGTGAATCGTCATTCATATAGGAGGGGCTATAAGTCATTGCCTCGGGATGATAAATGGCGCTGATCGACCTAATGTTAATGCCATGTTCATGTCGGCTCAACACACCTAATGAATACGTCACATTTTGGGGAAGCTGCGGCTGACAGAACAAATTAAATGATCAGCGACGACATGAGTCTATGCCACAGGACCGCCTGTCACACTCGGGTTATTAACCTTGTCCATTTATGTATCTCAAAAGGAAAAGGATACTTTATAATATTCCTCATATCTTTACATGCATACTAATCTAATCACGCGATATTAGTCTGGTAGAGATACCCATTCAAGCTGGCCATGCCGGTCCTGAGTTAAGCCAGTATGCTTACTTCTTTCTACAACAATCAAATATACAGCTGATAGATATATTTTCCTGAGAATACTACATTCACTCGTCTGGCGTGTCTCCCTACGTCCTCCGGCAAGGCTTTCGTGGTGGCTGCTTCTGGATTGCTCCTTATATTGTTCCGTGCCGGAGTACTTACTGCAAATTGCATGCATCCGCCTGCTTCGATTTCTGTCTCGAGGAATTCCTGAGTATCGGTCCGCACTCGTTTCTCCCATGGTGCTATCCCTGCGTATCGCCTCCCGCCAGCCCGTACTACCGATCGTGAACCTCGAAAAGCGTACGATTGCACAGGCTGGGGAGGGATTGGAAAAGCTGCCCAAGCTCAGATGCCACAAATTTCACCCATCCAAACAAAGCCTGAACTAGATGACGCTGTGGTGCAAATCATCTCCTGCAGCTCCTCAATCGACTCGCATACGCCAACTCCTGAAACATCACCGTAGTCCAAATGGCAGATCACCCTCAAACTGGAGATACAGCATCTGCCACAAGCTTTGCCGTAGGAGACATATAAGATGCGCGTATCAGACGTGGTTAGAACTCTATTGAGACCTCCTACTTAGATGAGATTAGCACACAATATTCGTCCAAATGAAGCTCTGCCCTGGTTTCCAATAACAAAGCAAAGTATAACTATCTTGCACACCAGATATATGTCTATACAATAGAAGATATATTGTATAATCATAATAACAATAAATGGTGCTTTTTTGCTAAACATTGCGCTAAACGTCATACTGTACATATCTATCACTGCTATATTGTATTGAAGACAGCAGCCAACGACTTGCAGACGCTTTCTTCACACTTAACTGACACAAATGGAAATCCACTGATATGGCCTGCGTTTAATGAGGGCAGACCCAGATTGTGTGTTGCATGCATGTTGCATATCCGTCATCAACCACAACTCTCGCATCAGCAACGGGCAATAAAGTAGTGACCGAAGCAGCCTCCCCTCATAGCAGAACTCGATTAAATCAAGCGTACTCTCCATGGGAAACAGCATTCCAATTGATCCAAATAGAAAAGAAGTTTGCAATGTTACCAGTAGCGCAGGACTCAATGGTCAACCAAGATTCGCCTGCGTGGCACTAAAATGTGATTGTTTCCATTACATCCTTGATGACGACCTGCAGACCAGAGGTAGGGCAATTAGCGGCCATCGGGCAAATGCTATCTCTTGGCGTCCACTATTGCCCGATAATCGCAATGCCCGCCGTACCTACGGTGCCGTATGTATCAGGAGAATTCTGGATTCTCCCGTCGGGTATGTCTCCCGTTATCTTTACCCCGGTAGATATGCTTCCCAGGCAGGGGCCGTCGCGTCCCCACCGAAGCCACCGCATGACCGTAATAGGCTTAGCTTACTACGCGTCACCCGCTAACCATCTCTTAACGAATTGTGCTTGTTGGCTTACTTACATGAAGACTGGATTAGTTGATTAACTAGTTAACTGTCTTTTGCCTATGAAGAAAGCTAACTTTCCCTGCTCCCAGCAGTATCCCACGAAATATTCGTAATAGTAATGAATCCCACAAGAATAATGCCTGTTTTTTGATTTCCTTTAACTTCAAGATGGCAGGAGCCATCAGAGTTGTTCGCCGCCAGGAGCCATTACCATAATATTATGGCGACTCGCTTAGTGTGCGGATTTCGTGCGTGACGTGAATACAGTCGGGCCGAGTTGGAGCGTCTCGATGCGGTTCTCGGGGGTGGAAATGGGTGCTCTCTGACTGAAGAAGATTGGAGAAAAAAGCCGCGCTTACCCGATCTAGGGTAGACTTGAAGTCATCTAGAATGACTGTGTCACACAGGTATTTGGACACAAGAGCAAACTTGCACCACGAGTGTCAGTAAACAGAACAGGCTTTGTTATGTTGATAAGCGGAGCACACCTTCCAAATAGGTTCCACGCCAGTCGGAATGGCGAGGTGGACTGCACCGAGGACGTCAAAACTATCCACAATGGTCAAAAGCAGGGAGATGACCAGCAGGAATATCATGATGCCGAAGCGGGGGCTTGTGCGAATCAGGTCACAGAAGGTACATCGATATGCATGCTTAATATTGTAGAACAGCAAGCAGGTCGCGATGATCCACCAGGGATCCCTTCGTCTCCACAGTTAGCACAGCAGAACAAGCGAGTCTAACATGGGGGCTGCAGCCGAGAGCGGGCCTACCGGAACAAGGGCTCAAAATATCTAGTTGTTATGAAAAGTGGTTTATTGTAGTTGAAGAAGGCAAAGTTTGCATAGCCCTCTAGGATCCAGTATATCTGTGCTAGCAGCAAGGTTGCTAGATAGAACCGACTGCCCCAAATATTAAAGAACGATCGAGCCTTCATCCAGGCAATAAGATTGTGTAAAGCTGCCGATACATTCAGACTGACAGCGCTGGCCGATAAGTACCAGCCATATGCTGGTTCATGCAGAAAGATGAATGTCCCGTGGAAAGCAGCTAGCAGCAACTAAAGATTTCAGGATAAGCCCATCATTCACAGGTGGACGAGATACTTTACCTCAATGATAATGAGTTTATGAATGACCTTCTTTGACTTCATATTCGCTGCGGTAATCACAGTCATCACGGCTAGGGATCCTACCATGAAACCTTGCCCCCAGCCTTCAAGGACCAGACTGTTGGTATCCTGTGGGAGTCTGGGGCTGGCATTGGATGAAGAAGCTATAGGTGCCATATGGTCGAACCCCTTGAGCCAGCGGCGAAAGATTTATCGAGAATTGGACGACCGTTTCAGCATTGGTGCGTTTATATACGAGTTCACAGAAGTGGATACCAGCCTTTCCACTCCTTGGCTCTAGTACTGCTTCGACAGTGGCCAGCGGTTACATAAGTGGCAAATGATTTGCTGGGGCAGGTTATAGCTCGGCCTCTGGAATAGGATTTCTACTTTATACTACAAGCCGAAAGAAGTACTCGACCGTTGTGTTTTTCCCGCCAATGAAAAGTCCTATGATCGGGATAAGGTAGCTCTGGGCCATTCCTAACCCATGGAATACACACAACAGACGATGGTTGTGACCGTAGTCTGCGCAGGTAAATCCTTTCATGTGCAAAAGGCTGTAGGTATGATCACTAACTTTCCCGCATGGCACGTTAAGCACATGCAACGCTTGGAGCAGGCCAAAGTACTCTATTGTAGTGCACGTTCCGATGAGCGCCATAAAGCAGACAAAACATTTGAGCAAGCATAGCACTAAAAGTGATGCTGAATGACCGCATGGCTGGAGCGTGAGATCCATACTGTATGAACGGTAATCACACAGTTATTTGAGTCCAGCTCTTCTTCCTTCGCCCCCAAGAGCCCGCGGCGTTGATTCCACCCCCAGTGAAGCTAAATACAGTAATCACTGGTTATTGCTTTCATCTTCCAGCGCTGCTGAAAGCTAAGCGGGATCCAGAAGGCAAGATATCCTCAATCTCTTGGGATATGCTGCCCTTATCCCTTGTTTTTTCCGGTTGGCGCTTTGAATCATGAGGCTCCAATATATGCTGACCACTGTCCCTCTGTAGACCACGAATAGTTGTCAATAGGATTGGACGGTAGTGCTACTGACAGTAGCCTTGGGTAACTCACGCGAACACCATTCCAGCTGTGGCCATTCTGGCAGCCTTTGGTGGCTGCTTGGTGACTTTCGAGGCTAGGTGGATTGTAAAACTGTGCCTTAGGACGGTCCTCGGTCGCACTGGGAAGGTGCCTCCGGCGAAAATGATTCATTTTCTTGGCATAAGTTGAAAAGTTTTTGGAGCATCCCAGCATGGGACAAACATAAATCTTGCGAGGCAGCATTCTCTCCCCTCTCGACTCAGGTTGAATCTTGTGTGTGATTGTATCTTTTTTGGTCTTTCCAGAAAAGCGACTCGAAGGTCTATACTCTATCTCAGTGAGAAGTAGCAAAGCATTCACTGCAAGCATCTGACCTTCGATTGTCGCAGAACTTCTCTCCATCGTTGGCATGGGCGGGGTTGACAAGATCGTCTATGTTAATCCTTTCTCGTGTCGATGTAACCATGGTGACTAATGTGGATATGGTACAGGAGAGGGTCAACAAGCTTATAAGTCTTGAAAATATTTGTGAGCTTTCGGATGTGTCTTGTATATAGTGGTCTATCAAAGTATTGAGAGCGGAGATCAGC
Organism: Aspergillus awamori; assembly: GCA_003850985.1. Taxonomy (NCBI): domain Eukaryota; kingdom Fungi; phylum Ascomycota; class Eurotiomycetes; order Eurotiales; family Aspergillaceae; genus Aspergillus; species Aspergillus awamori. Next base: position 878,050 of record BDHI01000022.1, read on the forward strand.
TAAGAGAACAGACAAGCGACTTGGCCGGATATATATAGGAGACAAACAGAGCAAACAGGTACCGGATCATCTCAGATTTCGCTGTTCATGCAATGAAGCTGCCTTGGGTTCATTCGCAACGCATCGGTCGATTAGTCTGGGCCTGAAGAAAAAAAACCTGCAAGGAAATCTGCATACTGATCTTACATGCGTGAGCCATAATTCCAGAATACGAAGTGATCTCGTCCGTAAGTAGTACTTGACGGGTGAACAGGCAGGTAAAGGCGGTGAGTAGGAGCGGCCAGTGAGGAAATTGAGAAGCCGTGTGCCGTTCCAATGCTAAAGCCGGCTGGCAAAGACATGAACCAGCTGGAATCATGGACCAGGGATTGGTATGGAAGGTAGGATAGTGCGAAGCAACAATCACTGCACTCACGTGTTGCTTAGGGAATCGATAGGCCACTGCTACTGTGCAGCGACATCCTTGCCAAATTAGATTTCTCAGCTAGCAGTACAGCTCGCTGGAAAGCGCGCATTAGCCTCCCCAGGGGTGACGTAGGCTCTGTGCTTAAACGATGGTTCCTTCTTGAGCACCATCGTGACGTCCATTTTCTCCGCCAATACCATCTGCCGAAGATATTGAACTGTATTCATATTTAGTCCCATCCTTGACGCTGCAACAACTCCAGGCCAACATACCAGGAAATTATAGACGATTCGTGGTTGTGGTGGGCTCGATCCAGCGATATAAAGACATGCAAGCTGTGCATAGTCTCTGCTAAGCTTAAGTAGCGAGGCTTTTGACGCTTCCAGACTTCGGCCGGCACTGCTACTACCATTGCTTCAGAATGGCCCATGCATGAGTGAAGCCCCCAACAACATCCTGCTCTGCTGAATCGGCTCGTATTCTTCCAGTCAAGAGTGCTAGTGATATAGACTGCTTATGTGTCAAGTCTCTGGAGCCTAGTGGACTGAATAGCCTTAACATATTGCTCAAGCAAAATTACATTTTCCCTAAAGCTGCAAAGACATTTCATACCTCACACACTAGTAGAACATAACTCAAAAGTATCTTGTTTCCCAGTCTGGTTTACCCAAGCTATCACAAATCGCTCTCCAGCAGATGCTAACAAGCAACGCAGAATAGCCTCATAGGGTCTGGTTTGCCAGCGCGCAGAACATGGCGGTGAGACTCTCATTCCTCCAGTACACCCCAATACTATAACCGGAAGTTACAGATAAGACACTAGTTAATGAGGGTTTGTCCGGCCTATCCATTCCACAAGGGACACCAGAACAAAATTGGTATGCACTTCATTCAGTGACTGTGACAGCGGGGTGTCCATCCGAGGAAGACGCCTAGGTGGAGAAGATGCCGGGAACGCTTCAAGAGTCTGTAACGAAAGGTTGATTTCATGAGCGAGGCATTGCAGCATGGCGACAAAAGGCCACCACGCTGATTGCTTCCCGGTATGGACCAGATCAGCATAGTTCTGTGTCATTAGGAAGGCTCCGCCAACCCAGTAGAGCCTAGGTGCCAGGAAGATGGGATCTTGGCTCTCCAAGCTGCGATCCAACCAAGCTCTCGAAAGATAAACGACCACGTTAGTGAGATTTGAGAGGAGTGATCGGAGATGAGACAGGATTAGAATGCCGGATGGATGGTGGACACAAGTCGAATGGGTTCGCAGAAGGAGACACTCGATGTCACTGAGAATGAGTCGTGTGCTTGTTTGCAGAGGATATGCACTAACCAGCGCTGCCTCATGGGAGGCCCCATGGCATCGGGAATGGCTGTAAGCATCGAGCTCTGGCCATGGAAGGTCTGGTTGTGTCTCCATGGGATATGAACAGATTGCGAGAAACTGATATGCCTGCCTCAGTGTATCGGAAGCCTCGGGTGACAGGCACTGCCAGATGTTTGATGCCGGCAAAGCCGACCATACTTTCCGGCAGAGCTGTATCAATGCCATCTCCCTCGCTTCGCTACTTCCTTCAGCATCTGTGCCCCGGATTAGCGCGTGGAGTGAGTCCGCCAGGCGGACTACAGGCTCGGTTTCAGGAGCCATGGTTGGACTGGCCGGGCCAAATAGCCACAGCCGAACGCCGAGTCCAGTGAGGAACGATGACAGACTGTGGGCACCGATGAGGAGTCGGACATGGTGCAAAGTAGTCTCTGGGACTGACACTGGGAGTGGTTCCTCGGTTCGGCATCTGAGCAACCGTTGCAAAAGGAACGCAGCACAGGAGGGCGGAAAATATTGCTGCAAGTGGTATTCCAGAAAGGGCCTGCACCCGTGTCAGTCCAATAGCTGCTTTGAACCTTGGCGAGAGCGTTACGAACTCATTGATGTCCCTGGATGCCGGTTGCATGTGGTCCTATATTATGTTAAGTTACTGCCATAGCAGAAGCTCGAGGATTTTTCCATTAGGATCATGCAGTCCACTTACCATTGCAATCCTTTATGGGGTGTAGTTGCGTATTACTCGATGTCCCAGAGCCCTGCTCTCCTGGAAGGTTGAGATGGCTAAGTAGCAAAGCACAAGGCCTCATTTATATTTACAGATTCTCCTACGTATGCTATCCACGACATTCCAGGCTCTTGTATTCTGGTATGTATCATCTTCCGCTATGTAGAGGCCATGGATCAGCTGCCTGGGTATTCTCTGCTACTTCCTCATATCTATGTCATCGTTTGCACAGATCCTGTGGCCGCTTGGCCATTCTGGGCTATTTCCTACTTGCCGCTTGAATTGTGATTAGACTATATGCTGCATGTTACTTGCATTGGTATCGGATGATGTAGGGGAACACACTCAATCAAGCCTGAAACCTTGGCCCGGGAGAGCCTACTGGTGTGATCATCAGAAAATAGTAAAGAGCTATCCATGGCTATTGGTTGAGAACTTGGATTTCCATACAGGGCTCTGCAATCGGCCAGACTCACTACAAATAGATTATTGTACGAAAGCTCTTGGCCTGTTCGTGCTGACTCTTGAGACATGCTTGTACACAAGCGACAAGTGTGGGAACGGGCCATGCTATCTCTGTGTGCAAACATTGCAACAACCTTGGGCCTACTTGCCTTCCCAGAAAAGAAGCATGGGAAAGGGTTCTTGGGTGTAGATAATACCCTTGCAAAGTCCCTTGTCGGATCCTACGGCTTAGAAGAACAATCACTGGTGTTCAGTAGTGGTTTAATTAGGTAACAGGTGCAGGACTGAGATCTTATTGAGATATGAAGCCCAAGGAGCAAGACTACCCACGTACTGTTGAGTAACGTCCACCTAGGCAGACCAATCAACAACGCTCCAATTTCGCGAACAGTACGGAAAATAGTCTATGGAGAGTATAGTATATTTGGGATATGTTGAAGGCCATCCAATATGACATAGAGCTCAGTCCCCGATTCGTGAAAAGTGTGTGGTGGTGAAGGATAATTTGCCCAGATGACTATTGTAGCTGTTGAGCGATCTTGTCGGACACTCTTCAAGATCGTTGGTCGCTTACAACCGATTGTCAATAGACGATCAACGGGCCGTTCAGCTTTCTCGTCCCCGCAGGCTGAGTATCAAGCCTCTGGTCTTGCTGTTCGCCACTAACAGTTTTCGTTTACCACAGCGTTTCAATGGCCATGATCACTTTCACGGAAGACGCCGCCTGACTGGTGCTCGCGACCGTATCACAGAATATTCAGCTACTATCATAGGTTCTCTACAGGATGAGGACTCAAGCATTCCAGGCTACCATCTCCCTGTCGTCCAGGTCCCGCTCCATGAGCTTTGGTGGTTTGCAGGGTGCTCATAGCCACTGTCGGTCATATTGTAGCTTGTCAAGGCTACGAAAGATCGCGCATCTTTCATCAGACTGGTTGGCGGGGCTGCGTATCGTGGCACCGGCAGCTGACTGTCAGGTCAGTCGGCTCGGGTGTTGTGATACCTTTGGTACATTGTTCATCCGGCACCGGCGCGACTGAGGACCAGCTATCCGGCGGGGAGGGCAGAGAACGTCTGGCGTGGTGCACATCTCGAGAGGAGACCGAGATAATCTTATGTAGTTCACTAGCTCCTCGGTCCTTTGGAACAACAATGTCAATGCTGGCAGCAAAGTAAGCCAAGGTTCGATGACTGAGGGGCTACGCCGCTCACATGAGAAGTACGGGAAACAGACACTCCAGAGAGTAGACAAAACGGTCAATTTGGTTAGGGATATTCACGGCATGCTGCTCAACAAGCTGGAACGGGTACGTCGCAGCGCACACAATGCCGACCAGACAGAGGCCCGAGAGGCGTACCTCAGTCGACCATAACAGATACCTCAAAACCGGTCGCATGGAGGAAACGATCAGCGCCGTCCGATACGCCTTCCGAAGGAATCCGATCAGCAAGACATACAGTGCCTTTCGAAGTTTGCAGACTTTAGATGTGCCGTCGCCCATGTGGTGAGGCTGTTCGACGTAGATCTCGTGGTCTATGTACCCGTACAGGAATGCCGTTTTGACATCCATCTGCTCGATTTCGAGATCCAGGGCCGCCGCGATTGCGAATAGAGCTTTGTAGCTCATTGGTTTGACCACTGAGGCAAATGTTTCGTCATAGTCGATTCCCTCTTCTTGTGTAAAGCCTCTCACTACCCATCGGCATTTGTAGCGGATGACTTCGCCATGCGGTCCTCGTTTGACTTTGAAGACCCATTTTCCACTGAGGATCCGCCGATCTGTGGGAGGATCAACGAGCTCCCACGTTTTGTTTTGGTGGAGCGAGTTCACTTCTTCAAGCATTGCTCTTTCCCATTCGAGCCAGCTCGCGTCATTTTTCGCTTGATGCAGGGTACTTGGCTCAAAAGGTTCTGTTTCCTTTGCAGCCACTGTTAAGAACGTTGGGATAATGTTTTCTTTGGGTATATTCATTAACGCAAGCTCTTCTTCGCTGTCACTAAATGTGTCTAGTGTGACCTGCGGAGCGCGAATTTTGAGTTCAGGATGGTTTTCTAGTGCTTCTTGTGGCACCGTGTGAATTGGGTGGTCACGTTGGAGTTCTGGATATCGTTGCCATTCTCCTAGGTCTTGACATTGGTGAGCGTCGCCTTGTTGCTGGTCGCTTCCGGTTGGTGAGTCATTCCTTTGGATGATGTCTTGTACATCATCTGCGAATGGTCCAAAGGTATCGTCACTCGTTGTGGGCGACAAGGTCCTATCTCCCTGTACAGCAACGGGTGGCTGCGAGTCTTCGTCACTCGATTGAGACGACGCTGGTGTTTGCGAGTCTTCGTTACTCGACTGGTTTAGCACTCGTGAGTTATCGTTACTCGATCGAGGCAGTATGTGCGAGATATGTTTCCCCGACTTAGGTAGGACCCGTTCTGGTGGTGCCATCGATAATTGGCGCCCAGAGGCGGGCACGGATGCTTGCCGTATGCCTACCGACGGTTGGTTTATTAGTCCCACCGTCTCACTCCCCCCTGCGGCAGCAGCCGTTACCGCAGGTAAGCCGTCTTGTCTGGCCACCACATCTTCTCTGGTCTGTGTGGAAGGAGCTTTAAGGACTTCATGAAATTCAGCGTTTGGGGTCCCAACGATTCGTCCGTCTTCTAGCAGGATACGGTAGTTGGTATTTCCCTCGTAGCCTAGTAGGATGCATGGCCTTGTCCTTGGCCCTGTGAGCTTCTTCCTCAGTTTGGGGGGAATCAAGTACTCCCCTTTGGATCCAATCACTCGGAGTCGTGATAAGTCCGGCTTGTCACCGTACCACGCTTGATATGGAGTCATGTTGAGTTTGGACGAGGGCGACCGATTGGACAGGAAGGCTGCGGTTCGCGCAATTTCTGGCCAGAATTTCGGTGGTAGCCCCGCATGCGCGAGCGTAGGGCCAACCCGATCGTAAATCGTCTTGTGCGCTCGTTCAGCGACTCCGTTCTGCTGGTGTTGGTCAATTCCCGTGACTTCCGCTTGGATGGCCCGTGAGAAGAGGATGAATTTCATTTCCTCTCCCACTTGCTCCGGGATCTGGTCGAGTCGTATTCGTCTACATTTCCGTTCAGGCCGCTCATTATGGTCGAGGAAGAAACGCAGCGACTCGACAACATATTCCTGTCGTCGTGGTATCGGAATAATCTCGATCCAACCTGTGAAGTCGTCAACAATAGTGAGCCAGTAGCGACTGCCGTCCAGGCCCTCATCAAATGGCCCTGCGACATCAATATGGAGGAGTTCCATTGCAAATTTCCCTCTTCTGCTTTGTCCCGAGCGGGTGTGGGGTTTTTCAATCATTCGTCCCTGGAGACATGGGTTGCATGGCTGACGTGGTTCTATGTCGCGGATGCCGTGAGCCTGCTTCTTAAGCCGTTGTAGGTTCGCGTCGCTCAGGTGAGCCAGCCGGTAATGCCACAGAGTCATTTGCGGACTGACATGGTAGGCAGGAAAGGTAAGATTCGTCCAGAGATCGAGTGCGTACACTCCATGATACTGGCTGGCTGTGTATAGGTTCTTTCCGTTTGACTTGTTGCAAATACTAGCCCCCTGGCTTGAGAATTCAACTTTGGCTCCTCGATTGAGAAGCTGGAGCACCGATATCAGGTTTGCGTGTGCAGACGGGACGTAGAGGACATTATCAAGCACCAGCCATTTTCTTCTGCCTCGCGCATTGCACAGGATATTGACCGTTCCCACTCCGGAGGGAGTCGTTGAGGCATCGACGCTCCTCAGTGGGGGTCCATGGTACTTGTCCATTTGTATAAACCTTGAGGCGCTATTGCAGACGTGCTGAGCACATCCACTATCGACGATCCACGCATCACGGATCGAGAGGGTTTTTGTAGCCATCATGGAGGGGATGTGGTCGAGCAGGGCGAAGTTGCCTTCAACATCCTTTCCAAATGCTTTATTGACATCTTCTCCGGAGACCTTGGTCGCCATGAACGTGGGCTTCTTTGGGTCCTTTGGGCCAACCACATCGTCATCTTCATCATCAGTGGAGGGCCGTCTCTTCAACGGCTTGCGGGCGCCCGTATGCGAACTGCTTGGTCTTTCCTTGTGACTCCTTCCCTCTTTTGTCTGACCCTTCCGTTTTGGATTCTTGTGGAAGCATTCAGAGTCCACGTGATATGGTTTCCGACAGAAGGAGCAGTACGGGACGTTATCGATCTCGATTCGACATGTCGTCCCGTCCAGTGACGGTATGAGTTTCTTGTTACCGGGCCCGCGGATGAGAGCGAGGGCAGGAAGCGTTTGCCCGTCAATGGGTTGTTTGCCCAACTGCCCCTTCCGATGTTCTTCCTCAATAGCCTTGTTCTCGATATAGTCGAACGTGGGCGCCGCTTTCGTAATGGTACCGTTAGCGTTCCTTTCATTAGCAAGGTCCATTTGTCGAAAGATATGGTCGCGGAAGCTCTCGTACTCGGAACCAAGTGCGTGCATGAAGAAGAATGTTCGCTCAATCTCGGAGGTAGCACAGTCGGGATCAAGGAGGAGCTTTTCAGCATGAATCTTCCGAATCTCGGCGCCCAATGCTTGGGCGCTCCCACACTTTTCTCTTGTGAGGGACATGTACCGCCGCTGGAGATTCACGTACGTGCCTGTGCCTTCCGGTTTGAAATGGTCTTTAACGGCCTGGATGAGCAACTGGACTTGTGAGATCTCGAAGGCGTTGATCCTCTGCGCGGCGTTGTGTGTCAATTTCGCTGTGATCATTGCCGAGTAAAACTTTTGGCGATGGGTCCACTGTCGTGCCTCGTCCTCCTCTATTGGCGGCACCACTCCATCGTCGGCAACAGGAGAGATTCGAATGAACTGGTTGACCTTCTGGTTCCATTTAAACCAGTCACCGGCATTGTCAAGGATTGGGATATTGTTGTAGAATGCGCTAATTCCAAACTGCTCAAATTTTGCAGTGTCAGTCATGGTGTAGATAGATGCTCCTCTGGACTGAAGAACTCTGAGCTGGATCCGTCGTTAGGCAAGTCGGAAACGACCGAGGAATCACAGTCTGATGAGTTGAGTGAGCGCGCTTCTAACCCAAAGAGCTCTAGACTTGACGCAGCGCTGGGGAGACTCGAGATGACGGATGGGCTGCGGACGGACGAGCTTGGCGTAGGTGTATGTGATGGAGGGACGTATTCACTGTCAGGTAATTCGCACGCCTTGAGATGACGGCTGTACGACTCGAAGAAGTGAGGGAAGCGGACACGATCAACCGTATATCGTGGCTTCCTCTCTGGGAAGGTTGTGGGTCTGTTTGGCCGGAGACTGTACCGGGTTGAGTTGTTATCACTTGAGGTCAATGGTGCATGTCCGATCTCGGCATTTGTTGAGTGGAGGGGACTCGGTCCCTGTTCTGGATTGGAGAATTGAGCTTGATGAGGAGACTTGTGTCTAGTGGTATGCCGGGACCTGGCAATAGCAGACGCAGCAGCAAGTGCGCGGCGTGTGCGCTCTTCCGGGGGTAGTTTTCTATATGCTCCTCCGACTGCGTGTCGTGAAAGTAATGGAAATCTAGCCCTTTGGATTTGTGTAAAGCGCCAATGACGGATGCTTCGAAGATAGCACACCAAGTTGAGCTCTTCCTCAGTCCAACTGTGTCCCTTGTAAGATCTTTGTCTTCTTGTCATAAGCTAGAATGGCAGATTTTCCCTTTTTCGAGAAGATCAGCGTATGAAAGCGGGGAAAAGGTATCTCGGCATGCTGAACGGAGCAGGTTGTTTCATGTCTCTTTGCCAATGTGATATGTCTGTAGCGGGGTAGGGAGATGTCGTCGCCTATGAGGTGTTGTAGGCTTTGATTGGTCCAACGATCATCTTTGGCGGTGTGATAATGTGTTGTCTCTTGCGAGGACTTGTTGTGGAATATGATTGGTCTGGCGAATATCTGTAGCGGTGTGATGATTTTGACAGGCTCGTGAGACCATTCCGCACAAATTCCCCTCCGTTTGATCGTTAGGAGTTTGTCCTCTTCAATACAGAAACGACTGAGCCATCTCAGTTTAGTCAACAGATGGTTATCACTCGATGGGGAAACTTAGGAGTAGGAAAATATTCTCCAATCTAAGCTGAGCAAAGCCGGGCTCATAACCTGTTGAGGTGAGAATAGATTGATTGATTGTTTCTATCCTTACAGGGGCGGGATGCCTCATATATATATATATCTCTGTTCCCAATCCCTGCTAATGTGACATCACGTGATATTCAACACAAGCAATATGGCGAGGTCTAATGACCCCGAAGGGGTGGGGATGATGACATAAGTCACGGCCAGTTCCATGCTTCAGAGGCTCCGGACTTAAGGGTATGTCCGAAACAGTCCTCGCTCCCCTTACTCGTTCCAAAAATTCAGACCCGCGGCTGATGACTTTACTGCCGTTTCCGATCAAGGTTCCCAAAGATAAATAAGCCGGGCCCCGCCTCCCGGAGGTATAGACGCCGTGGACTTGATGACACTTTCTCCTTCGGCCTAGCTGACAGGGTTAGATTATCGACTTATTACGTTAACATACCTGAAGCGGCAGTGGTGGGTATAACTTAGCCTTTAGAACCAGAATCGGACTCCTCGCTCTGCTTCACTCCTCATCTGACGTTTCGAGCTCCGCAGTGCACGGAATTAGGCATTCATTATACGGAGGCGATGGAATATACCGGGGCTCAGCTATCTTGGCCTCAAGATGAAGCGAAAGAGGCCGACGATTGTCCTGCGGACGCCGAGGCCGAGGCCAAAAAGCAGCACAGGAAAATCCAAAACCGGAAAAACCAAAGAGCACACCGTAAGTGCGCCGCTCCTCACTATTTTGCCCCTGTTATACTTAGAAATCACCACAGGACTACGGCTGAAGGGTAGAGTTTCGGGAATTGCTCAGCTGTCGCGCCCATTCCAAGTTAGGAGCTGGCGCCTCGACGAGCTGGACTACTGTCCTAAAGAAATCTCGCTGGCTTCAGAGCGCGCAACAACCACGCGCATCTCCCCTAGGCCGCCTCAGATGTACGGGGCCATATCACCCTCCACAGCCGAGCGTCCTGTCGTCATCCGACGATCACCACCCACCCCTCACGTCCACCAAACCCTAATCTTTGACCGCCGTTGCTTTACTTTTCCACTCTCCTCAGACCACCTTCTCCATCTCATTCACTATAACGTCTTCCGCGCCTTAATCTCCAACAAGCGTACCCTCAACACCGTACCCACTGTGCCCATCAATCCAGCGATGTGCATCATTGACCGCCCGTGCCGCGATGACACGACCCTTTATCCCCTCAAACACGACATCCCTCCCTGCCTCGTCCCGACCACCCTCCAGCAAACTCACTACCACTCTACCTGGATCAATGTCATCCCCTTTCCCCGCGTCCGTGATAACCTTATTAGGTACGAAGGCCGCTTCGACCCCTGGGAGCTGATGCAGGACCTCGTTGGCGAACTTATAAGTTCCACACCAGCCCCACAGCAACGAGGCACGCCTATTCCCGCTACCCTTCCTGAGGCCGGACGGCCCATTACCATCTTATCTGCAAGTGATACGGATGAAGTTACCACCGGGCGCAAAGGGCTCATCGTCTGGGGCGAGCCGCACGAGATGCAGAACTGGGAGGCCACACCCGGTTTTCTCGCTAAATGGACATGGGCTGTGGAGGGCTGCGAGGAGTTGGTGGAAATAAGTAACCACTGGAGGATGAAAAGAGGGGAGGAACCCATGCGATTCCCGATGTGGAGGAGCTATCTGCCACCATCACTCACATGTAGCGCCAGGTGAAGGAATAAGTGCTTAAATGGGGACCTCAAATTCTCGTACTAGGCTCCACGCTCTCCTTCCGAAACAGTAGCCTGTCCAGTACTGGCACTGTCAGGATTTATACATGGCTTGTACGGTTTGCCAGCTCAGACTTCGGTCTCATACGAAACCAGGTAGGCACGATGTGAAATATGTTCTAAAAGAGAATTAGGATTCAAACTTGGGTGGGGGATGGGGGCGGCCTCCAAGTTTGCGTTTAGCGCTTCCGTTGGATTCGCTGATAGTTGATAGATTGAACCTACTTGGATATGGGCCGCGAGCTCTGGCAGACCGCCTCAGTACGGAGGGAACACCGTAGTCCTTCCGGGGGCACCACTTCTCAAAAATGTCGCAGATCAATGAAGTATCGCCCGGAAGCTTGGCGCACCGACAGGGAAAACGAGCTTCGGGTCTTTTCCGTGGCAACGATAGGGGGTTTGGAAGCACTAGAAGAGCTTTACCTGAGATATTACAATATTCCGGATCTACCTATCCTGTAGCTGGATTTGGGATTTATTTTGTCATACAAGATATGTACTGTGTCAAAAGCGGGTAGAAGAAAAAGAAGATAAATAACACCTGTCTCCTTGAACAATGGTTGCTACTCGGCTTGACTGTCAATTGGGAGAAACATGATAACGTAGTTCAGTAACCGAGTTGGCGTCAATGAAGCAACGTTCGATATCAGAATCTGTGCAGGAGTAGCTATGCTCGCGCAGCTGAAGATGGTCCAGGCAGACTTTTGGCTTTATTGTGCTTGAGACCGCACAGCGCCAAAGACACAAAATCCAGCCGCGCTCCTTTTCGGTAATATGTATCTAACCCTAGTTACCAACGCAAGTGCTTCCCAACCCTGGACCTAATTCACCGAGTCATAATTCATCTACTGGTGTCTATATAAGAATAAATTCATCGACCTATGACGATAGTATGTAAAAAGGAGTTGTATACGGACCCCGCGGAATTTAACGGCCGGAACGACCACCCCGCCAGTGGGCGGCCACTACACATGCCCGATATACTGCTCCGCGTTCAGGAGCTCAACCTCAATGGCATGTCGGCGTTACTACCAGAAGTAGTCATAGCCTAAACATGAAACAGCCCGGCAGGAGTGCGCAAGAGACATAGAATTGAACATTATCAAATGTACAGTTAGCTCCTCCTATGCATGGCTATCTAGCCTGACATCCTCCAATGGCAGACGAGCACCTGAACAAAAGCTGACAAGTAGAAATGGCAATAACGTACGTCATCCTTTCTGCTTCTGTCTGACGTAGCCTACTCATCATCCGTCAGTCCCACCATCTTTAAGGAATCTTTCCAGAGGCGGGCCTCGTTCTTGGGATTATAAGCATGGCCTGCAAATCCTGTACCAGTGATTTCGTGATTGTCGTTTCCACGGGTTGTAGTTCCACAATCTGCAAGATATTCGCCGCCTTTCTTTTCCCATTCTTGGGCAATCGCAGCCCACACCGTAGTTGCAGCGCCCTGCTCTGGTGACTTCATCGTTTTCAATATCTTTTCGTCCTTGTGCATCTCTTCTAGCATTCCAGGGTCGACATGCTGCATAAGACCCGTTGCAATCCCTCCAGGATGAACGCTGGTAGCATGAAGCCCTCGCGATCCGTAGCGCCGCTCGATCTCGTTGGCCATATAGATATTGGCGGTCTTTGATTGGCCATATGAGACCCATTCGTTATATCCCCCCTTCTCAAAGTTGTAGTTGCCGGACTCATTGATCGAGGCCACGTGATGGGCAGAAGAAGAGACGTTGACCACTCGAGAGGAGAATGCAGGGCTAGCACTGGCGAGGAGAGCAGGCTTCAAGAGTTCAAAGAGCAGGAAATGGGAGAGGTGATTGACGCCAAACTGCATCTCAAAGCCGTCCTTCGTGTACTCCAATTTAGGCAGAGCCATTATGCCGGCGTTATTGATAAGGATGTTGACTTGACCGTTCGACTTCTGGAGAATAACTTCCGCGGCAGCGCGCACACTGCTCAAGGAGGAATTGTCCATCTCGACGAGCTCAACACGTCCTGGTTCGAAGATTCCGCCCAGGGCAGTTTTGGCTTTGTTCAGGTCTCGTGCCGTCAATAACAGCTTGGCTCCAGTCAAGGATAGAGCACGAGCTGTCTCAACCCCCAATCCAGATGAAGTGCCAGTTATGACGATAACCTTCCCAGCTAGCTTGCCCTCTGCGGCTTCATCCTTGATAATTTGGAGGGCTGTTGGACGAGCGTCGCCGGGGCCAGCAGGATTCAAGTGGGCTTCTGCATATCGAGACATGGTTTCTGAATTGAAAATTTTGGAAGCTTTTAGCACTGGGTAATTATGCAAATAGAAATAACTCTTGTGAGAGTTGGATTCGGCTTTGGGCTGCATCGGCAGCTATTTATCCTTTTCTGTCCACGAACTTCTGGCACGGTGCTCCATATAGAGCCATGCTCTGCATTTCTAAGCAAACAGTATTTTTTCAACCCTAAACTCCGAAATGACGCCGTTAACTCCAGGATAAGCGTTTTTTTCAGGGTATTTCTCAGCAGCTGCGCTTTTCAAGAACATTCACGAAGCCAACCCAATGCCCTCAGCTATTCCGTGATTCAGAACCGCATTTTAGTATGATGACTTTATTGCTATTTCCGGCCTAGCGGCCCTGAGCTAAATAAAGGCGCCGCCACATAGAGTTTTGTCTCGCTCCACACCCTGTGAATTCGATGACGATTTCTCCTCTTTCGGACTAGCTAGCGGGGGTAGGCATCTCACTTCAAGCAACGAATACAACCAGAGAAATGCCCTACGTGGAAACAGCTGTCTGCGCCAGACAACGCAAGAAGGAAATGATGCTACAGCTTCTTATCCCAGTCCTCCAGGCTCGCCGCCTCCATATTGTTGTGATTCAGAGGAAGATTGATTGTTGTTCTTCATATCTGAGAACATGTTCGAATCAATCTGATTGTATCCGGAATAAATTCCGTATACGAAGCTCTACTGTTTACTTGGTGGAGCCTCGATTCACAACACTCCCCCTCAGGATCGCCGTGCTGGCATGGTGATACTGCACTGGCGAGAATCGATTAGGTCTCAGTAAAACCACAAAAACCCTGTTCGGGAAAAACGTAGAAAGAGCGCCCCTGTACGATTATGCCTTCTGTTTTGGATTTTGTGCAATACCCTTCAGACCGATTAACTGACGGAAGCATGCGAACTCCTTAGGCCCCAGAGGTTTGGTAAGTCCATCTGCGGCCTGCTGCTTGGTCGGATCATATTGGATGCTGATTTCTCCAGCGTCCAACACAGATCGCTGATAGTGGAACTTGACGTTGAAATGTTTGGTTCGTTTGTGGAATTCTGGGTTCCGCGACAAGGCAATAGCCGATTGATAGTCGGCTATAATATGTGTGACCGGTGACCGATAAAGATCGGCTTCATCTAGGAAGGTGCGTAGCCACTGTAGATGGAGAACGGCGTTATATTGGCCGATATACTCTGCATGAGTAGTAGTGGACTGACACCAAATCGAACCGGTTTCTTGCCCTCTGGCGGACTTTTGTAACCACAGACACATACTCCGCATTCCGTGGTCCGTACTCAACGACATGCAGGACTGACGTCCAGATAACGTCGATTTGGCAGGAATCCGGCCTTCAATACAGTTTCCACCCGAGATCCGTCTTGTCGCTTGCGCATGCTCATCGGTTGCCGGACGACCCGGCTTCGGAAGAGAAGTGCGAAAGCTTCCGGGTGGATACATCGTCCTTAAGTGGACGTGTTATACAGGCCAGACATGGATTGCCGACGGGGGGTTGTGCAGAATCGCTCTATAGAGTTGTCCTGAGTGGTCGTCTGCAACGGCTGCCAAGGGTGATAGCGGGGATCAGTCCTGCACGTCTGAAACAGCGCATATCAATTATGCATCGGCTCGATGCATACCGTCCATCATAAACCGGAATGTTCTCTACTACATGTTCAAGGCAGGCGGTATATAATGGTAGATTAACCAGGCAGCCCTCTGGTGCTTCTTTACTCATAGTCCATGTTTCTCTTCCTTTCTCTGTCCATCTAGCTCAAGTATCTCTGCTGTAAACATGGCCCTGCAACAGTTTCCTCACGTCGTCCCGGCGATCAGCTTGCTATACATCTTCACCCTCGCCGTTTGGAACCTTTATTTCCATCCTCTACGACACGTCCCTGGCCCCCGGTCATGGATTGCCTTCCCCATATTGCGCCATATCTCCGCTAGTCGTGGCAGACTAGACAGCGATATGCGCCGATTTCACGCCCAATACGGCGACGCAGTTCGCTTCGCGCCGGCGGAAGTCTCCTTCATTACCCCGGGCGCTTGGAAAACGATCTACGGGCACGGGCACGCCCAACTGCCCAAGGTACACACCTCGGAGAGTAAGGGGTTGGATATTATCAGTGCAGATGACCCCAACCACTCCCGACACCGCAAGGCCCTCGCCCATGCCTTCTCGGCCCGGGGGCTCCAGGCACAGGAACCGCTGGTTAAGGGCTATGTGGACAAGCTGATCGAGCGGCTGAAGGAATTCGCCGAGTCGCAGCTACCAGTGGATATGGTGAAGTGGTACAATCTGACGACCTTCGATCTTATCGGGGACCTCGCGTTCGGGACGTCGTTTGGCGGCCTCGACAATTCCCGCATCCACACCTGGGTCTCGACTATCTTCAGGTCCATGAAGGTCCTACCCTTCGTGCGGATCAAGGATACATACCCCGTCTTGATTCCGCTGCTCATGGCCCTTCTCCCTAAAAGTCTCCGCACGGCGCGGCAGGACCAGGCCAAGTACAGCAAGGAGACAGTGCACAAAAGGCTCGCTAACACCGCCGCACATGGCCGCGGCGACTTTATGGACTCGATGCTTCGTCATCGTGGCGAGAAGGACGGCTTATCGGACAGGGAACTCGAGGAAAATGCATCCGTCCTGATTATTGCGGGCAGTGAAACTACTGCCACTTTGCTGTCTGGGGTCACATACTGGCTCTTGAGGTCCCCCAAGGCCCTAGCCAAGGTGACCGACGAGGTCCGTTCCACCTTCCAAACAGAAGGGGAGATCACCCTCCAGGACGTCGGGGCTCGTCTGCCGTACATGCTTGCCTGCCTCGACGAGGCGCTCCGCATGTATCCCCCCGTGCCCAGTGCACTAGAGCGCCGCGTTTTGACCCCTTTCGTTATCGCGGGATACAATATTCCACCAGGGGTAAGTGAAAAAGTCATTCAGAGAAGAAAAGCGGCTGACCGTCCGTCTAGACAGTTGTTTCCGTACACCAGTCCGCAGCGTACTGGTCGCCGACCAACTTCCATCGCCCGCAAGACTACATCCCTGAGAGGTGGTTACCAGATGCGAAGAGCAACCCATCGTCGCCTTATTTTTCGGATCAGCGGGACGTCCTGCAGCCGTTCTCGGTAGGGCCGCGCAATTGCATTGGGAAGAACCTGGCATATGCAGAGATGCGCCTGATTCTTGCGCGGATTCTGTGGAACTTTGACCTGGAGCTTTGCGAGGAGAGTTTGCATTGGAAGGACCAGAAGTCTTATATCTTATGGGACAAGCCTCCTTTGATGTGTAAACTCAAGCAGCGAATTTCAGGGCCAGGCAACGACAATCAGAGTTGAGACTCCAGTTATATATTGGAACCACCAAAACTAAGCTTTGACAAACTCACTCCGTATGTGCGCGAAACCATTGCACTAACATAGAGACCATTCACCAGCCATACCCAAAAGAAGTATGCTGGCCTAGAGCGAACTAAACCTCGCTGAGGAAGGTAGTGTGACCATGTAACTCAAAGAACGACCGCTAGGCCACCTAAAGCGTGAACACACTAATGGGGGCTATATGGGCTATACCAGGTTTGATACAACTGTATTGCTCATCTCCCAGCTCGAATAACTCTTCAAAGCCTCTTCAATGTAAGCTGCGCCAGCATCCCGGTCTAAGACGGCTAAGATGTGTTGGTCTGGACGCACCAACACGGCCTGGCCCTGCTTTAAAGGGACGACACCATCCCAATTTTCCTGACCAAGCTGGAGGAGGAAATCCACGCCTTTGACAATCACGCGCAGGAGTAAGCCAGAGGCCACACTTGCAGGTATCCGTGCGAGTGCCGTTTGAGCGGCAACCTCGAACTGCAGAGAGGACGTCTCGTCGACCAGGATAGTAAAAGCGTCAAATCGACACAGGTCTAGCGTGGAGTAGGTCATTGCATCAACTCTCTGCGGCTCGGCAACGGCATAGGACGAGTCAATTGCGGGAAGCTGCACCCTCTCAGGGTCGAGGAGTTTGATCCAGGCATGGGGCAAACGAGCTCAGGGGGCCATAGCCACTCCTATGAATCTTGAGTTCGACGGGGTTGACGTAATGTAGGGAATTGTAACCATTCTCTGGCAGAGCAAATTCGACAGGGCTGATGAAACGGAGGGGATCATAACCGCTCTCGGGAAGGTGGAGCTCGACTGGGTTAATGTAGTGTAGGGGATTGTAGCCATTCTCCGGCAGATTGCATTCGGGAGAATTCATATGACGTAAAGGATTGCGGTCCTGCGGCAGGTGAGGCTCAACAAGATTGACGGTTTGTAAGGAATCATAGGATCTTGCCAAGAAACGCGAAGACTTCGCATGGGCGACGGAGGCTGAGATCCGAGTCGGGAAATACAAGCTTTACGAGGATTATGTAAATATCATTTTCGAAGCATTTGAGAGGGTAAGGATGGCGAATAAATGATTTCTATAAATCACCCGGAGAAGGGAAGAATGGAACATATTAAATAGCTGATGATCTGGATAGAAAATCTATTCTTAAATATTTAAATATTGATCGTATTCAGTTGCTTATCTGTATAAATATCTATAATCCTGTAGAGACACAAGCAAGACGGCTTCTATAAAGCAACTATGTAGACTGCAGTTATCAATCGGATAATCTATCACAGATCGTGACTCGGTAAGAGAATACCTGGATATATCTTATACTGGTCTGACAGTACTCCCAGCAAGATATTCTCTATAAATATAAAAACAGTAAGCAGGATCTTGCTGAGGAATCTTGATAACCAGACCATACGCGTGTCCGGGTATGTCGGGTTACCAGCCTGTTAAAATATCCGGAGAAAGTAGAAAAAAGTATTGCAGTGTTGGCTCTTGCTAGCTAAGTAAGATAACTAGAAATCTTGAGTTTAGATAAATAAGTAGCCGCAAGTAACACAGATAGTAATTACCGTGGCATGCCTGATCCAAGGCAGTCATGATATATAGAAAAGAAGCAGCTTATAGTAGCTTTTATTGTGGATATAGCGGGTGCATTTAATTATATCAGGGATAGAAGATAAGTATACATTTCTTGAAGACTATCAGAATACTATTTTTGAAGCTTTGAGTAAAAGAATATTGAGAGACTCACAGATATTATTTCTAGTAGAGAACACGGTATACATAACTTGATTATTTATAACTGCTCTCAATCTTAGAATAACTACTTATCTTTCCTTTAACTAAATCTATCGTCAGAATCTTTTTTTTAATTTAATTTATGTGCGTGCTCTGTACAGGACCATCGCAGATTAGCTGGCGATTAGTTATATTTAATTGAGATAAACCCCACTGCGGTCATGATACTCTGAACCCAATGTAGTAAATAGTAAGTTAAAATTCTACAGACTGGTGGTTAGCTCAGTCAGCTGAAGATACTAATCCGGTTCTCAGTGGTTTATAATATAATAACCGAAGGCCACGCCTGGTAAAATAGTCAAGAATCTTTGTAAAATTAATAAAAATTATAGAAATATTTCCGGGAGTAGATGAATCCAGAAATAGTTAAATCTGAGATAGGTAATCCTGAGATAGGATCAGTCATAGAATACTCAGGTTCAGATAAAGAACATGCCCAGGATAGAGATGATTCCATAATAACAGATTTATAAGATAGAAGATTCTATGATAGATTTTATTTATATATCTACAACGCTTTCCCGGTTTCTGTATCTTCCACTAATATAAATTTATTTCTGTGTAATTTTTCCATGGCATATACAACGGATGATAACTTAATGGAAGTTATAGATATTATACAAGCTAAATAAATAAGAAATATAATACCGTGTAGCTCGTGAGAGTATAAATAGAAAATAATAATAGTTAAGAATACTTAAGACTGTGTCCTTGAGCAAGCTGGAATTATTATAAATACTAGTTATTATTATTGAAATCTTTTTATATTAACAGACAGGATGTGGTTCGTGTCAAGGCTTAAACCTTGGTAACAGGTAGATGCGGTGAGTATATAAGCATGGGCAGGTCTAGCTTGTTATTAATAATATATCATACCCAGCTGAGGATTGAACCAGGCGTATATCAGGAGTCTCCAAGATATCTAATCTTATTCCTGATCTACCTGAGCAGGACATTGGATACTATTAGTATATAAATTAGAAGATATTATCCCAGTATTCAGTCCAGAATGTATTTTAAAGCTGCAGCAAGCAGTCCGGGTCTATTAAATAAAGTGGGAGCCGTCTCGTGCCGGTCAAAGGGAAGGAGACTGCTATGTTTCTATTCACCAACAACCGTGGACAGCAACTGGGGAATCGAATCCAATATACCTGTATTATGGAGAGAGGCTATACAGACTCATTAAATTCCAAGACCAGCCGGTAGCTGGGAATCTGGCTCGATTCCGGCCTTGCGCTGATGGTGCATGGTCAGACACTTTTATCCAAGGCGGAGTAAAATCTTAGTTTATATCTTGAATAGAGAAGCAGGACTGACCTCAGCTGATTTTTAAGATTATAAACTAGACTAAGCAGAGCACGCTCGACGGCACGATAAGAAAGATCAGTGTATTAGGGAAGGCTGAGATATCCGTTCCTCGAATGAATTCAGGGACTCATAGGCACATTTAATTGTTACTATAACTTTCCAATTTAGTAAGAGAGTCTAGAGACGCAATAGAAAGTCTATTATTTTTTATATTATACTATCTAAGTTGTCATATATTAAACATATAAAAAATTCGCCATCATCCAAGCGATTTTACATAAGATCTGATAAAATTCATTATTACTTTAATATCTGCACAGTAGTTGTGATCTATAAAGAAGATAAATTTAGATTATAATTAATACTTATTATATTTAATTTTCTATAAAAACTTAAATTAAAATTATTACTAATATCTTATTTCATCCGCAGATTTTATAAAAAGAAATATAGAGTAAATAGAAGATTCTAACTCATAGAAAATTAAGTACTTTTTTTTGTATATCTGTATATTACCATCCGGAAATAACTGGAATAAACTTTACCGGGACTTTATAAAAACTTTAAATAATATAATATAATAAAACAGATAATATTAAATACTTTTAATCAAGAGTATAAAAATCCTTTTATAAAAATTTTATACCAGATAAAATAATATAATCTTAATATTATATCTATGTCTTTTAGCTTCTGTTTCATAGTAAATAATAAGTCTGAGTCTATTAAAGAAGTAATTAATAATTGTATAATAGCTAATATTTTTATTAATTTAATCTCAGATATATACTTTTTTAAACTTGTAATTAAAATCTGTAATAATTTTAAATCTGATATTTTTTTACTATCTCAGTTTTTATATAATAAAAGACCGCCGTCTTGCCTGTAATTTCAAACTTAATAATAAAAAACTTAAGCTAATATTTTAATAAATTAAAGGTTATAAAAAATAAGAGCACACGGATATTATTTTAATCTATTATAAGATTAATAATCCTAATATTAAATAAAGATGATTAATTATATATAAAATATAAAATAAAAACTCCAGAAGACTTTTTGGATATTGAACTATATTTTAAACTATATATATTTATTCAGAATCTTTTAGTATATTTTAGATATCTTTTAGTAGAGGCTATAATAGTAGACAGTCCGGGATAATAATAATAAAAATCATAGATTTTATTTAATTATAAAATAACAAATATTTAATATCTGTAATTAATAATATAGTTTCTTTATAATTTTTAAGATTCATGCGAGAGATACTCACTATTCTGATAAAAATTATTATTAAATAAATATAAAAATATAAGAGTTATATATTAAATATTAAAGCAGAGTAAAAAAACAGCAGTACTTATATGATTAAATATTTAATTTTTATAAAGGTTTTTTAAGAAGAGGCTGCGAGGCTCAAACCTAGCACAGTTAATAAAAATTAATTATTTAATTATCTATTATATATCAGGCCCTGCTTTTAAATAATAATATCTTTTATTAATCTATATAATCCAGATCTTTTAGACCAGCAGGCATCTGCGGAATAACTGTATAATTAAGATAATAAATATAACAGATACATTACTTTATATATATTATTAAAAGTAAATATCTTATATTCAGTATTTTTATAATTAAATTAATATTATTTGTCTAAAATCAACCCAGCCTCTGCAGTTATGGATTTTTTACATAAATAACAGATTTATAATATTATATAAAATTTATTTAAGTTAATATAAATATTCTTACTTATTATAATACCTGAGAAATCTTTACGAGTACTTAAATAACATTATATATTCACCGACTTTCACCATACCAACCATGGTCACTTCCTATTCATGGTGGAAGTTGAACAACGATACTCGGGGGAACGGGAAAGCAAGAAGGTGGGAATATGGGAACGAACCAAAAGCTCTTGGCAAGGCAGGTGAACGGGCATGTGTAGATGACAACCCTGCCATAATAACTACAGCAGCTAGCTTAGCTTATCTACCTTCACTCCACCACCACCCCCATTACCATACTACACCTTACACCTTGTTTCTTACATCATAACCCGAGTCCGCTACTCCTGCTTCAAGAAGTATGCCGACTGGCCGCAACTAGCTCGGCCAAGTAGGACGTCGGTGGAGAGGAGCTCGGAGCGCCGGATACTCAGATATCCGTTAGACGTAGCACAACCCAGACCGTCTGCATAAATCTTCGGAAGTCTTGGCATAAAGCTTTATGCAATAAATTTGCTGTTTAAGAAACTAACGTAACTCTCCGGCGATCCGGTCATCCCGGGGATCCGGGGCCGGTGCCGAATCTGTCTTCAGAGTGTCCTGGTGGAGACACATCGTGTCTATGTATAATTCTGGAAGGCTCGTCACAAGAATTCATGCAATGCATTTACGGTTCAAGCAAATGAAAAGAGACAAGCTAATCCCAAGTCCTTCTCCCCTTGCAACTTGCCTTTTTCATTAGACTAAGATTTGTTCTACTTAAATGGCATAAGCCTATTCACAAACCAGGAAACAAAGATGGCCAAAATACAAGGCAAAGTGCGTCTCCCTGCCCGAGTGCATCTTTCTTCTGTTGCATTGACTCGTCAAAGGTTGCAATCGTGACTGGAACCTCTAATGGCATGGGGCAAGGCTATAGGATTCATAAGTTGTGGAGCGTCCCTATGTCGAGCCAAAATTTGGCTGCCACATTGCCTACAGAAGAAGGTTTCCTACGCATGCCTGAGGAAGCAAGTTCAGGTTTCAAAAATGATTCATTTGTCAGCTATCTGGCTGGGTTGGAGGGTGGCTCAGATTGCCGTCGGATGGAGGAAAATCACGCTAGAGGGGCTCTGACCGAGCGTATCACCGTACGTTTGGTGAAGAGGCCCTCAAAGTGAACACCGATGAGCGTCATCGACATGTTGATGAAAAGTGAGTTTCGTGATCTTGCAGCAACTGTCCGGCGAGGCTCTTGCCAGTTAAATTGTTCCACAAAAGCTGCAATCCAACTTCAATAACTTGCGCGACCCCAGCATCTGTGCTCTGGGTTAGCTGTAGAATAGAGAATCCTTCGTATTACTCACCACAGCTACAAATGAATCATTTCTGGAACCTGGGGAGGAAGATACCTGCTGCTGGGGTGGCGAAGGTAACTGTTGGCGCTGAAGCGGGAGCGCGTGCGCCAAGAACCAACACGTGACGTGCCGTAGTACGACGGTGCTACTCCCGGTCGGATCCACAGTCGGTCATATTCGATGGCTCGGAGGGGATCTGCGCCGACGACCTTGGCTGCCAGGCTGTCCCACCTGGCCATAACCAACTGTGTCTTGATAACTGCACTGTTTATGTGGACTTCGATCCACCATAGGTGTCTAGTATGATACAGACACCCGAGGCTGTGCATTAATGTCCTCTAGGCCGGAGACATTGTCGTGCAGATTCTTTGCGATCCTGGTTGACGTTGGGGTACCCGGAGCCGATAGTCTTGCGGAAAAACCGTTGTTATCGAGATTATCATGCAGGTTAGCTGTGGGAGCCATCGGCCGTTTCAAGCTTTCGGAAGGATTACGTTCTCATTTTTGAAGCTCCCAAGCCTGCGGGCACGTCAGGACGGTCACTGTAACAAACATAGCCAACCATTCCACCCAGAACTCAAGTGACGTTTGTGGTTGTAAGCCCATGTTCATGGTGATATCCAGCTGAAACGTCAACTGTGATAGCAGCAGAAGATCTTCCCCTGGCGTAGCCGAGTTCAAACCCGAATACCCGATGTTGTCAGCCCTTGCCATCAATGTCCTGACACCATGAAGTCGGGGTTTTAAGACACCAAGTCTTGGTTAACATCAAGCATATCTCCATGCCCACCTTCTGGGAAGATAGCCGCAAGGTCATAGGGTGAGATAGCCGATATACAGAAAATTTGTCTTCGCGGGGCCTATCCGAAGACCATCCGGTGAATCTGGAGGGCTCGCGGCACCTGTGGCCGTGTCCTCCGCGCGAGCTCGGTTCAAAAACGATGAATCATCAGGCGACAGCATGCCAACACTATTCTACTCCATGAAGGGGATTGACCGAGACGGCGGTGACTCGTCATCGCTGGGCATAGTAGATATGACACAGTAATCTGGCGTGCGGTTCTTCGACCTGCAATCGGCGCTGCCCTCTGTGTGCTGATGACTGTAGCACCGGCCGAACAATTTTGATCAACTCGAGGCATAAAATGACCGGTGTGAAAATCGATCGAATGAGATGGAGCGGCCGTTCTCACAGTTTTGGTCTCCTTTTCTGACTTCGCCGGTTGTTCTGCAATTCGTCTAAAGCTCGGTCGAGATCCCGCTGCGAACCAGTGAGGGATAATGAGAACATCCGGCATAGTTCTGACTGACCATTTTGGCTTCGATATCCTGCTTCAGTTCCCGATACATTGTCTCTGTATCGTTTTACTCTAGCCTTGAGAAGAAGGCCTCAATCCCAGATATTGCCAAAGTCAGTTCAACACTAGTCATACTTGGACAGACGGAATAATGAACGGCAAGGGAAAACATATCGCGCGACTTTCGCTTAACCAGAGCTTTGTTTCTCTCAACAATGCTTAAGCGCTCTGTCGAAACACTCCCAATCTGCAGGGCCAATTTCAAATTCTCAATGGAGTATTGTCTAAAGTCAGGGACAAATAAAGGGGACCGGTTCTTCATTGCTTGAAAGTGAAGGAGTCGATCGCTCAATCAGGCGGAGGCTAGTATCAGCCTGTGGACATGCGCTTTCGAAGCAGCCTGCCAGGGTCAAGAAAAAGTTACCGGGAGAGACGAATCCCTGCAATCAGAGAACGTTTTGCCTACTGCATGAATAGGCGTGGATTTTTTTATTAGGATCTCAGGAATATCCCTACAATGCTTTGGCTGGGGAGTAGAAAAGTGAGAGAGTAGGATAAAGGTGAAGGGCATAGACGCATATCTTATTGCTGCAAATAACACCTGTTGATTTATAACTTGCCGTACATATCGCCCTGAGGTTGAAACAAGCAACACATCACCCAGAGCAGAATAATGATGAGAATAGATTCCTTTAGCTCCAGCACATCTGAGACGCTCCGTGAAAAAAAGGCACTATACAAACATTGGTCTATAGGAAGAGGAACTGAGTGTGCATTGTCCCATACCAGGAACTCGCCTAGGACACAGTGCAACCAAGCCCGGAATTTTCAGACGTATGCACCTTTGGATAGCACTGTTTCTTAAGATGCTGGACTATCATCTGGTGACGAGGGTTGGGATAACAACGCGGGTTCTTTCTCAGCGGCGCTTTGGCATGACGCCTCCCTGGACGGAGATTTCATACCTTTTCTATTAAAGTCACAATCCGACAGAACAAGACTCCTCCTAATTAACTGCTCATCATGGTATGGCGCATTCATAAACTCCTTAGTCAAGGCTTCATGAGACTTCAGGTCAAAGTCTTTTTCAGGCCCTGTAGACGGAAACAATCCATCCAACAACACTGAGTCTCTGGCGTAAGGGCAGTGGACAGAGCTAGCGACAGCAGTTTTGTGAGCCAATTTTGCTTGAATCTAGACGAGCCTACACTTACGTATCGATGGCACCGGGTGGTATACATCCTGTCGTGGCATGTGCATCCTTCTGGTCAGGTGGATGCGGACACGAATCGATTGATTGATCAGCGTCAGACTCTGTCTCAGCTGACTGGTAATCCTGGTCGAAGAGAAAGTTTGGACTCATGCCTACCAAAGGAGACCACCAGATCAGGCACTCTCCGTCAACCTTTGTTTGATCTAGAACACGGCAGCCGACTAATTTCGTTAGCGGCATTAACATCGCACCATTGTTATACTAACCTGGAACGTCATTGACCCTGGTCACCATTGAACAAGCTCGTTCCAGTGAAAGAACCTCTGCGTATTCAACGGTAATATCCACAGAGATTCTCTCCATTTCTCTATGAATTGGAGAGGAAAATGAGATGTGCAGTCCGAGCTTCTGTTCTCGCATCCGTCAGTATTTATTATCCGAATTTCATGCAACCTTTCACATAGTTTGGCTGGAAGTGGGACAGTGCAAGGACCTATTGTGCCCTTTCTGCAAGGAGACGATATTATACTACACAGGTATGGTGCTCGCAGATTTTCAGGCACAGACTGAATGCCTGTGGCAAATCTCGACTCGTTGAAACAAAGCACTTACGGTATGTAACTTTTGGGGACTTCAATGCCCTCCCTGATTATTGGTTACTCTATGGCGTATTTGCGTCGTGCTACTCAAACCCTGCTTCATTGATCTGGATTGTTCGACTGGTCGAGTCTCGGTGATCTTCACCACCACCTCTGTCATTATGCATCTGTTAATCTTCTCAACAAACGCCACAATTGCCATCTGTCAATTATCTCGCAAAATATTATTTTCTTTGCGGACAACACGCCTGTGCACCATTTGACTGTTCACTTACCTTGGACAAAGGATATTTATGGGGTTACATTAAGAAAAGCTAAAAGAATGGAAGGCGCTTATGCGGCCGTTGCAGATCCAGATCGACTCTCCTGGGCCGCCCAGGGTGCCCAACCGATGCAACGAATGTCATCAGAAGATACACCACCGAATTTGCATATGAGAGCCCCTCCACAGGGCTTCTAACAGGGATAATACGAGAATTGATGATAACCAGAAATGCTATTCTTGACTTGGACATCCAATCAACATGCTGGAACGATCATCAGAATGTACAACGAAACAGTTAAGGATGTATAGATGCAACAGGCTCAGCGCTAGCTGGCTAGTTGTGCAAGATCAGAACAACGCTGGCAACCTACCACCGAGGGTGAGGGGAGACGTCATGGTGCTTGTAGGCTTTGCCCGGTAGGCCCATTGGCTGTCTATAATAGGAGGACAGCAGATAACGCCCCACCATGCTGAAGCTACTAATCCACCCCAGTTCGTCGGTTCGGCCTTTAAAGGGTAACATAGACGATATGCATACGACTAATGCTGGGTTACTGGGCTAGGAAGTGTGCTCAATTGGTGGTAGATTGGTAAAAGAAAAATAACAGGAAAAGACAAAGCAAAAGAGGAGAAAAAGACAACACAACATCCATTTCGAATGGAGTCAAGGCCGCCCTCACTGCAGAGGTGGGTATTTACTCTCTAGGTCTGGTTGATGCTTTTAAAATCGTACTTGTAGCCTCCAGGCAGCGAATTTCGAAAATAGCACCTCCGGCAACGGAACGGACATGTTGTTGTCCTGTTGAGATTATTAAACGCTCCATTAAGACACTGCACTATATCGCAGGCAATAGACTCTAGTATATCAAAAACAGTTTAAATATGCTGGATCGTAGTTGTTCTTTAGCCGGAAAGTAAGCCACTCAGGCGCTACGGGCTGGGCATTCCTGCTCTATGCCGGTACATACCATACCGGTTTACCCATCTTGGCTATGAGCAGGTCTCGTTCTTGGCATGAATCTCACACTTCTCAGCATTCGATCCTGCACATTTGCCATCGGCAACGATCAAGCCCTCATAGTCTGAGGAAGGTAATTTCATCGACACCTGCTGGTTTAGAGTTTCCGGGTTTGTTGATTGTGCCCAGCTGGATAATACGCGTACCTCTCATAGTGCCTACCATTTTATGGATGATGCCATACACTAGCGTTTTTCTTTTCTTCTTGGACCACCTTAGGCCGCATGCGTTGCAGGGTTCTTTTCTTCCATCGGGTCCAACCCTCCATAGCGGTGATGTACGGGCCGAACATTCCGCGCAATTTCCTTTAAGCGGTGCTCTTTTTTGTCTCCGAAGTCCTCTTCTGTAAGCAGGTCTCCTTCGCACCGTCGGTACCCTTCTAATTGCTTTGTTCGTATGGTCAACGTCGCGTGGATGCAGCGTCTTCTCAGAGCTCATAGTATATTGAACCCTTACCTGAAACAGCATGTGAACAGGGGTCCATCTCCCCTTTGTATCTAGTGCAAGGCGCAGCCTCCAGCGTGCATCAAGCTAGAGCCCTTTTCCGCCGCCATCTTCCCTTTATTGAATTCCATTCCCACCTCCTATCGTTCCCCCCTAAATGATTTACTAGTATCCTGCACTTCCCCTCCTTTCCCCCCACCCTCCCTCCTCCCACCATTCCGACAACCGAGCCACAAAAAGGGCAGTGAAAACTCGCCTCTTCTACAGTCCACTGGTCATCCGTTATCTGCATTGCTCCCACCTCGCCACAACCCGTCCTGTACTTCTCATGGCGGGTACCAGACTGAACGGTGGAATCGCCCTTGTGACTGGTGTAAGTCGGCCGTCGCTGTTTTGCTTCCTTCGTACAATCAAGAACCCACAGAAGCGAATAATAAATTGAACGTGACTGAGAACTCAATCTGCAGGCCGCATCAGGCATTGGGAAAGATGTCTGCTTCGCTCTCGCCGAAGCCGGCGTCGAAGCAATCCTCCTGGCGGACCTGAACCTTCCTACAGATCTCACTCGCCAGGAGTGTCAAAAGTTCGCCTCCCACTCCAACTTCCGTGCCTTGTCGGTAATGGTAGACGTCACCGATGAGGCCAGTGTCGACAATATGGTCCAGCGCGCCGTGAGCGAGCTCGGGCGTATTGACTACTGCGTGCACTCCGCGGGCATCTCTGGTAACTCGCGCACCCGCACCGCATCCCTGAACATCGACGCATTCGACCGATCCATGAGAACCAATTCCCGTGGGACTCTGCTGGTGCTGCGGGCCGTCTCCCATGCCATGTCGCTGCAAGAGCCACGCTCGTACACCAGCACGCGTAGCAACACGACCCGCAGTCTGGGCCGCGGGTCGATCGTCGTGCTGTCTTCGATCAATGGCCTGATCTCAGTGCCCGGCATGATGCCGTACACGGCATCCAAGCACGCGACCATCGGGATCGCCCAAACCGCCGCCGTCGACAACTTTGAGCATCACATCCGCGTAAACGTTGTATGCCCGTCATGGACCGATACGCCCATGATGCAGAAGACAATCAGCAACGTCCCTACTTTGGAGCAGGCAATTGCGAAACTGTGCCCCCTCGGGAGGCTCGCCATGCCAGAGGAGGTATCTGATGCGGTCGTGTTTCTCTGTAGCCCCGCCGCTTCCTTTATCAATGGAGAAAGTCTGGTGATTGATGCAGGCTTCACCTTGACGGGGTTCCGGATGGGCCACTAAATGCTACGATTGCAGTCGAGCGGGGTTTCGTAGATGATAGGGGCCATAAAAAGGATCGATTCCATCTTTTTCAAAATCTCTTCCATGAAATGCGATCATTGATTACTGCTGCCTAATACTATGTTCATAGCTTCGCGGGTTTCCCAACGCGGGGTTTGACCGTTGCAGAGGGCCACTGTAATCTCTTTCATGCAAGTGAGACGCTTGCTGGCGCGTTTTATATAAGAGTAGCGGCAAATGCATTTTTACTGTAGGACTGCATTGGCCATGATCCAATGTCTGTATCTGAGAGACCTCGTCATGGAGTGTGTACTGGACCAAACCAGGGATGAGCATCTAGGAGTACGATAGGCTGGCGAAGGAAGCTAAAAGCGTCGTTATGTGTCACGATCCCTGCATTCCTTTGCAATAGTATTTCTTTCCTCATAAGACATTCGATGAGTTGCACCGGCTCTCCCCGAGTTCGGTTCAAGCGCAACTCAAAACACGTTTAATCGTTGATAACCGCGTCACAGCAGAACAATGTTCTCGCAATTGCCCAACCGAAGTCTACCGCCAATCTCAGTTTCTCGGAGGAAGCGGAACTAACCCTGCTTAGAACATCGATTTAGGGGTGTTTTCTTTTTTCTTTTCCTTTCCTTTTTTTTTTTTTTTTTTTTTTTTTTTTTTTTTTTGTCAAATCCGTCTTCCATACACAGGGTGTGAGTGAATTCTGGTGGGGTCTCCGACAATATGAAATGACGAAAGCGAACTATCTGTGAGCATATCTGCTTTCCATCGTGTCAGGAACACACAAGAGGCGATTGGCTGATATGGATTCTATGAGTAAGGAGAGAGACCCTCTGCGGAATCGACTAGATGGCCATTTCTGGCGGTGCTTTTCGCAGAATGTTACCGTACATTTTTCATTCTCTTTACCCCCTATAGACTTCCCGTTTTCTTGTCACTACATACGTACCTACAGAACTTAAACATATATATAAATATATGTTTTAAAATCGTACTGAGGTTCAAGACATGTTTGGAAATGACCTATAAAGGGGTTAATAATCTGGCTGGGCTGATATATCTAATTGTTTATACAAACATTTCCCTAATTGCATTCATAAACCTGATACATAAAGCAACATTCAAGGTCAAACTCTCCTCGCGCATTCCTCGCCAGATCCACAGTCAGCGAAATCTGCTGAAGGTTTACGCTAATGCGATGTGACGGTAAAATACAACTTCAGGGAAACAGGGTACCTCGAATGGGCTAGCCAGTCGGTGAATCGTCCCAACCCACAACTGAATAATATATATAACAAGAGGAAAAAAAAAAAAAAAAAAAAAAAAAAAAAAAGAGGAGGGGAAGAAAAATAGCATACGCCTTCTTGTACAAGTGAAATCCATCCCCTGACTATGCTCACTTGGTGTTGATACTGTGGACAGTAAGATTGGTGTCTTCTCCGTTATACAGCCATATGGTGAAGGGGTACTTCCATGCTCGGAGGTTCTCTAAACAGGGAGAAAGCCTACAATCTAACAATTGAAATATCTCTGCCTCTCCAGCAATATTTCAGGCCGTCATGTAGTAGAGGGAGGCTCATCGAATTTGTTCTAAAACTAGCTACCCTCTTGCAACATGAGCCATTTTCAGTGAGACTAGGGTTCAACTCTCGGATATCTGAACCCTTCGAGTATGGGCCACTTTTACTGTAGTCATCACTTGAGGCAGCATCAATGGTATCAATCAAAATCTAGAACTCGCTCAGAAGTCCCGGCATCGGGCAGAAAGGCACTGATCGAATTACCCCCCAGTACCATTCCAGATGATATGCTTTACGTCAAGACGGAATGTAGTAATTGAGAAACCCTACTCAGATAATGAACCCAACTGATCTGTGATCCGGTTTGCGTAAACAGAGTACTGGCTTCAATGAGTGGTTCGACGCCTTCCAGATCCTGAATGTTGAAGCCAGTGGTATCAGCATTGAAATAAGCAGGTGAGGGGGAGAACTCATTGTTATATTCAATAGTAATTGTGAGTGACCGGTAAGGGAGCACTGATCAACTGCAAGATTCAACGATCGGGCACAATTCTTACCCAGGGACTAAACACCCAATACAATACCTACTAGATCATACTTGAATTGGCCAGCTATAGGCAATCTAAGTGTACTTGTTCGCTGGGGTTTTCATAAGCACTTCACCTTGAACTGTTAGTTACAAGGGTTCCGATTCGTTGGACTCTGGAAGAGAATTGGGTTTCAGAAAATAAAGGTACCCAAATCAATTTTCTACATATAAGAGAAAATATCCCGAAAGAGAAACACTGGCCAGAATATTAAAGCAAGTTTATCTAACTAAGCCATTTCTTGTCATTGCTTCATCTTTTTTACCCTTCTCCTTTTCTTTAATGAAAACTACCCACTCCTCTCCATGTGTGATAGAAGAGAAGCATAAGATCAAATCCGTACTAAACTAGACCAGGCGGTCCATAGACCACTGTGCAAGTAGCTTTGCGTGTCCCCAATCAGATATTGGTAACTCACGCCACTGCTGTACCGGGAAACACCGTAAAAGATGACAAGGACCCTCCCGGGATTGTAAAGTAGCACATCCACCAATGCAGGGCAAGGAAATAAGGGGTTAATGCCATAGACAGGCATGAATGTGGCCCGTATGCGAAGCCGGGCGACGATGACCAGTATTGGTCCAGGGACTAAGAAGTCAAAGGTTCGCTCTCTGGAGGTCGTAACATGTGCCCATAAAACTCAGCTGGAGCTCGAGCGCCTTTTTACGCTCCATCAACGTCTGGCTTTCCTGAAGTCTCCTGAACTGCTGCTGGGAAGTCTGGCTCTGCTCCCGAAGACTGAACACCAGCTGCTGCTGCTATATGCAGCGGGGGCGCTAGGTACTCCAACAGCTGGCGTGGCATATTGTTCTCTTGGCGAAGTAAGTACTTAATTATCCAGGCCATGTAGTCAATGAGGAAGATGGCAGCTTGAAGGATATGTTCCTTGGATTCTGGTAGGCCCTTGGAAGGGTTCCAACCGGCTTGCTCCAGGAAGAAATCATGAATGCGACGGTCCAGCTCACGGTGCAGCTGGCTGAGGTTCTTCCGTCGGTTCCCCTCTGCAATTCTGTGCCTTTCCCTTTGGTTACCCAAACCCGCTGGGGCCGTGCTTGCCTTGCGCTTCCGCCCGCACGGCTGCTGCAACGGCGGCTTGCGGTTGATGTTCGTGGGGGCGATGAGGTTCAGAATTTGAGGACAGGAAAGCTCTTGCGGCCACATGGACACCTTCTGGAATTGGTCGGATTGCAAGGAACACTCCTCCGAGCGTGCCGATGAACTAATGGCCACAACGCGCCTTTCCACTGCCGGCCGTGTCGATCTACCCGGGCAGGTGTACTGAGATCTTGAAGCGCCGGAGGCATAGGCGTTGGCACTGAACGGGTCTAGGGGTCCGCGGGGCAAGGGCTCCACGCATGGGAGCGGAGGCAGGCGACGATCCTCGCTCATGTCTGCCACGAGAGCCCCGTTGGACTGGGAGCTTACACTGTAAGAGACAAAGTATGTCAGAAGCTGCATCTGTTGGTAAGGTTCAGGGACCACTCACGGGAGGATACGTCGTCCAGGGATGCCGTCAATTATGGAGCACATGCTTTCGTACATTACGGTGATGAGAGTCCTTGCTGAGCGTAGGATGGGAGACGGGGCGTACTGCAGCCGCAGAGTTATACTTCGGTTGTTTGTCTAGATGCAGGAAGGGAGGTGTGTCTCCGATATGTATGTTTGCAAGCAGGATGTTTCGGCTTCATGCAACTAAATGCACCACCGAAGCAATGACAGAATTCAGCCTAATGGCCACAAAGACGCTGATAAAATCAGGTGGAAGGCACGGTAATTCTAAGAGAATCTGACGGTGGTCTCACCCTCTATATATCTCTTGATGTTTCTAGCTTTACTATTTCATATTTCTTATTCTTGTGACTTTTCCTTTTTGTATGTTTACGTCCTCGCTTTATCTACGTAGTACCTCTAGCCGTCGCCTTACATTCTAACTTTGACCTTCTGCGCCGCTACCTCTTCTGGCTGTCACCTCCAACATCGTTCCTCCCGATTGAGAACATACCAGGGTGCATAGAGGGGCTTTCAGCATAGTTCAACCGTTCATTCAATAGTACTCTGCCTCCAAACCCCATCACAGTGGGGCCGGCTATCTGAGATGGGGAACAGTCGCGGGGCGAGTACTGGATCGACGAATCAAAGTACCATGATCTCGCGAGAGAGTCAGATGCGGGATCATAGCCACTTAACTTGTCACTGCCGCAGTGGTTCGTGATCTACATGGGGTAATAGATATCCACCCTCCTTGCATCTCGATTATCAATAGTCCGCCCGGGTTAATGGCCAAGGGCAACCACTCATTTCACACCTCGGATTTTGGTCCAGGCGTCAATGTATCTACGAACCCCGGGACATCGAGGTCTTAATGTCACCGACCGATGTAAAGATTGATGCAGGGTATTGGAAAGCAGATCCTAACCCCGGGAGGATAAGACGGAACCTAATAGCACAAAGCAAGGATATCTCAGTAGGAAGCCGATAGCCCTCGACACTTGGGGGGGATCTGTGGAGAGAATCTGGGCGGACGAACCTGTCCCAAGTCACCATACTGCTGGCCTATATTTGCCGGCCGTGAATGGTATGGCTCCTGAGTGCATACAGCAGAATCATTGTGACCATGAGACCCCCGATTTAGTATGCCGTGGTGTCATACAGTGCCCATGCCTATCACAACACATCCATATTTGAAAAGACCAACCGTTTCACATCTCAGCACGAACAAATCCCAGTCAAAGTAACCAACAAACATTATTGAGGCTCTCGACTTTTGGTTGGTGTGTTGAGAGGTCTGGAAATCGCACAAGGAAAACGGGAAAATGCTTTCACGATCAATGTGATCATTGGGTAATGAAAATGTGAGGTGGATGGTACTTTGGCTCCCTACTGGCTTGATACAATGTTGGTCCTGCGTTTGGTGGACGTGGATGGAATAGGTGTGGGTTGGAGAATGCTTATGCAAAATGTCGATCTTCCTGCCGAGATGCGTTACGGCCAGGCTGACACCCTGCTCCTTGGCACCAGCTAATGTTACAATAGTATTCGTGTACGCCTATTATAATAAAGTAAGATCTACCCATACAGTAACATTTCCTGTACTAGCTGGGACTGACTACACAGTGAACATCGTATTGCAGCTAGAGAAACCACCGCTTATCAGCATGGCTGTGACATGGGGATGCACGTAACATACAGTTTCCATACGGTGCCTACAAACCCTGACTGCGCTCATGCATCTTACGGAACCAACTGGGAGTTTAGAGTGTGGGAACAGCACTAGAGATTTTAAAAAGTATAGTGCGTCCATAGCTCCTCCCACTTGAGGAGCATGTAGCACAACTTATTATCTTCCAAGGGGAAGTCACGCGACCCTACAGATAAGCAGCTGGCCTTTAATTTGCAAAACAAGGAGTAGAGAAATATATCTCAGTATCTGCAGGATAGGCAAATAGCCATGAGGTTTGCGGCTGCGGTGCAATCTGATGGACACGTTCTGGCCGCGACCAAAATGAAGAACTGAATGCTTCAAGGACCGGATTCTGGCTAGCCAATGGACAGAAGATGGATGTAATATGCTTTCAAGTGTGCCTGAGTCAGAGTCAGCGGCTTTGGCTGACGAGACTTTAGCTAAGCTTTAAATCTTAAATGTCAATAACATGGAAGAATACAACTTTATACGTGACTTGGACACAGAAGAGAGTGAAAATGAGTGTTCTGAATCCACTGCCCGGGCAATCCGACGAGCTGGTCGATTCTTTACCGCGAGCACGACGGTGTGTGGCTTGCAGGAAACTAACCGATTTCGTGGACGTGGTCCGCGCTCCCTGTCGGCACGAGTATTGTCGATCCTGTTTGGCAACTCTCTTCGACTCTTCAATGACGGAAGAGTCTCTTTTTCCTCCGCCAGGCTGTCGATAACCCATAAGTCCGAGCACTGCTCGTATATTCTTCGAGTCTGCTTTAGTACGGCAGTATCAGAAAAAGAAGGTTGAATTCGAAACCCCAAACAGAACGTATTGCTACTTTGCCAATCGTGGTGCATTTATCGGCATGTCTGATATCAATGGTGAAGTGGCGACATGCCCTAACTGCGGGCACACGACTTGTACAAACTGCAAGGACTATTACATACGGGTGACTGTCCCGACGACACCTCCCTGCAACAGCTACTAGCAACCGCACAGGGAAATGGCTGGCAACGTTGCTTTTCATGCTGGCTAATGGTGGAATTAGATCATGGTTGCAACCATGTGACGTTCGTGGCCTTAACCTCTTTCCCGCCAACCTCTACATTTCTCTTATCTTTGTTGTTGCTGTTTCTAATTGAGTTGTTTTCTCCGAGACTCCAAATCTGACGGAAGTCGACAATAGCTGTCGCTGCCGGGCCGAATTCCACTACAATTGCTGACTGGAGTGGAAGAAATGCCAGTGCGTACAATGGAACGAGCATCGTCTCCTTGCATGTGCATGTCAGATCATTGATCGAGAAGCAAGCCAGTCAGCAGCTGCGACCCCCCCCCCCCCCCCCCCCAAAAGGTGCCTACGAGGCCCTTTTGGAGATCAGCTCCTACCCGGGGCTCATGAGCCTCGCTTTCAAACTCAGGAGGTGCAAGCTGAAGAGGCAATTGTGGCAGATGAGGAACCCACTGCAACTGTAGAAGCTCCTCCTTTCCCCACTAATCGGACATCACGACAATACTAGGGTTCGAAAGAGCCCGGGAGAATCTGAGGTGGACATGGTGGTTGTGAAACTAATTACTTATAAGAATAAATACTCTTAAGTATTTCTTGACTGTAGCAAGGCCTTCCGCTACCATAGGCTTCGTTTCGGGGCAGCTATCCAAAACTGCGAAGTGCTCAAGCCTGGCTTAAGTTTTCTTACAGAAAATGATATGTCCAGTGCTGGTACATGTTGGAATTATCCGGGGCGGGGTAATTTTCTTCAATTAGTAAAGGTGAGTATTGGGTAGGAATAGGGTAAGAGACTGGTTCTGATGGACCTGGAGACTGAGGGGAAGGGAGGAGTAAGGTGCTAGGACAGGGGGAACTGGGAGGCTGGGGTGAAACCAAATAGGATAAAGGATAAGTACCATCTTGATACAGCATTCAAGTGGTTTGATTCTGGGAACGCGGGTTTGGCCGCAATGACGCTTTATTCTAGCAGTGCCCTTTTAATTAGATAAAGGAGAACACAGAATCCACTTATTGCATTTAATAGCGCCTATTATCGTGGCCAAATCATACTTGGCAAGTGTAGAATAGTCCGGATCAAGGTGTACAAAACGGTGCTAGAGTGCCTTCTCAACTATAAGATATAGGTTGAAAGATACCTGTAAGTAGCTGTAGGAGTGGTAATTCTTGGCGTTTAACTCACAGGTCCTGAGAGTATAGTTATGTCTCGTATTCACACGCTCGGGAGAGAGACTAAGTTGTCTAGGTACTCTAAGAAGTCGACTCTATCCTAAATCGGTAGAGCTTTTGATCCTGCAACTCATACACTAAACGGAGAAGGGGCGGTCTTGGAATAATGATCTGCAGTGGAAAGCGGCATGAACAATGAGTAACTGGCGACATATATGTTATAGCACCGCGTTCTTGGACGCGAGGCTCGGCGAGGAGATCAGGTATTTCTATACAAGTGCGTGACCGGACTCTGGACTTTGCTTCTACTAAGCTCCCTGCCAAGCCTTCTACCTGACGATTCCATGCATCCTCTCTCCTCTGGGCTCAACTGGATACATTCCCTCCGCCGGCAGACCAGGTCATCTAGTACTTGGGGGGATTGGGATCACCCTGACCGACCTACATCAGTGGAATTCCAGATCGTACAACACGGCGGCCACAGCTCTGCCATTGATTTGATGCCTTGTCGATTACAGTGGGCGAAGAAAGAATCAGCCAACGAACGGGAAAAACTGATACGCGCGGTGTACGAGGCCTCGTACCTCCGAGCGGAAAATGCCTACTACCGGAAAGTACGGCGCGCCGCCATTCTGTTTCAGGCCGATATCGCGTCCATTCTACTCAGTCATGACTCTGTACGGCAGTTGCGCGTGTGTCTTCAGCAAATTCAGCAAGCTACTGCCCAGCAGAGCAGACGGTCAATCTGGCGGCGACGGAGCGTGTTTGGGTTACCAGCGGTATCCAGCGCGAGCCTCCTCTGCACCGCACTTGAAGATCTTGAGCTCGCACTGAACCGGCTTGACGACAACTATACTAGGCTTCAGAGAGCCCACGCAGCTTTTGCAGAAGCTCTGCGACAGATTGATCAAGAGTACGCAGATTTCTTTTCTATAAAGTTAGGCAACGAGCCCGTGCACTTCTGGTTCAAATGCCAGGTACTACCTGGAGTCAACGCAGGGGCGCTACCTGTCATAACACAATAATTTTCGCAATCATCGAAAACATTGCAACGGTACATAATGTACATACGTGATCATAGAAATCAAATTGGCAGAGGCGGTAATAGCAGAAACAACAATAAAATCAAAACAGTCCCGGCGACGGCCACAGTATTCCCAGGAAAGAAGGCATATAGGTTTTACTCTCCTGACCAGGTGCATAAACATTGCTTCTTATACGCTGTTATGCTCCTTTTCTTGGAAGCGTAGGTGTGAGCAGCAGTTAGTGCCTTGAACCTTGATCGGACGACGTAGTAGTTGATGGGGACCGTCAACAGATGTAGCCAAGGATTTCCAGAATCGTTTCCAGTAACTCATGCTAGCATTCATTCGGTCAGCCGCGCACCAGAATGGCATATGTCTCGCATACCTCCTCAGCAATAGCTGCATCAATTTCCGTACACGAGATAAGCCAGTTGACCGCCTCGTGCTCCAGGCTTAATGAATCAATCCACCAATCGACTTGGTCAATATCCCAGCGTCCAGTCGTAGTCCGAAGATAGGGGAATTGCTCTAGGATCACCTGCAGCATCTGCCAAACCGCTGAAAGTGGACGCCGATAACCACGAACGTGAAGGATGTGTGAGACAGCAAGATCAGTGAAACCGCGAGATATGAAGTAAATCAATATAATGACCTCTGCATCTGACCACCGATCGTCCATTCTGTGGTAATGGCTGTAATGGCAACTTCTGCGGCACAAGCCACCTCTGCATGGAGAAGAGTCATATGAGAAGCAATGTGAGCTACAATAGCAGGTCATTAGCGCCCAATTTAACACTGGCTGTATGTTTAAATACACCATATAATTTCTCTTATTCCTAACCTCGCTGAGCTTCTCTCACTGAAGACCGGACAAGACACGACTAGATCGCCCTTATTGGGGTCTAGTGTACTACCTATTAGTGTATCTAGTGTCGACTAAGTCCAGGTGGTCCTCTCAATAGTACGTATACTGTTACCAACTTTTTCATAATAGAAAGATGAAAATAAAAATAAAAATTACATTGCATTGCAAGTCCGAGTACGTGTCCAAAGGCACGGCCGAGGCTTGTGGGTGTGAGACCTGCTAGACGCGAAATCTGCTGATTACATGTACATGGACCACTGTACAGCTCAAAACGCATGCAATCAGCATAAATTGAATTTCGTGTTCGGACACTGTTCATGAGATGATGTTCTTAGTCTTGCGCATCTTGTGCACAGTGCTCGTCCTTGTCTTCTATCAGCGCATTATCTTCATCACATAGGGACATTAATTGCTTGGGACCGGCAACCACCACAGCATGTCTCAGGTGGCCAGGAACGGCTGCCGGATCAACTAGGCGGTGCCCTCTAGAGGTCAGTCTTGCATAGACGAAGTGAGGATGGCTGTCAAGGTATTGCTTAAAAAGGCGACGCGCGCGGGGCAAAGGCAAATAGTACACAGTTGCCGGTGTTCCCATCTCGTACAGAATGCCTTTACCCTCTGCTCCTGATGATCCTGGCGATAGCAGGTCTTGCGGCCTCTTCCGAGTCTTCCACCCCAGAAGCCCGAGCCGAGAATGCGACGGGCCAGCAACCGGTGACACCGCGGTTAGAGGACATTTGTGGACCGGTGTATGTTGGGGGTGGGGAGAATCTATTCGTGTGCTGGATGAACTGAAGGGATTACTGTCGCCTATCCGTACCAGCTCCGCCGAATCAAAGAGCGGCCTCCTGGGTGGCTCACCATGTGATGAGGCGGCTGGGGTACCATAGCTAGACGGGCTGTAATCGATTCGTTGCCCGGGTGTGTTACCATTCTGCCATACATCGTGCAGCAGCGGCTCGGCACTAGTCCTCCGCCTATCCGTTTCCAGGTGACTGCCATTGGTGGCGAGGACCCTCCTTGGCTCGTGACACATGGAGGGGGATAAGAGATGCACACTGTGATCCGGGCTATGAAAGGTGGCAACAGGCTGAGATGGAAGGAATCTATGCTCCTTGTTTCGGGCCTTGTAGGTGTGCAGGGACGCATTTGCGACCGGTTCGGATAAGGTTGGAAGGTTGCCAAGGAACGCCTGAAAGATGTCCCGAGCGACCGCATATGGAGTTAGGTCCTCTCCTGCAACACAATCCCGGTGGGTGTCTATATTGTGCAGCGTCAGGAACGGCTGACTTTGCAAAAAAGCCATTTCAGAGGGCATGCCGCACCGATGGCGCAGCTTCCAGGGGCCTGTCCCATTTCGGGTTAAGTGGGGCTCTTGGATGTGTCCCTGGCGTTGACATTGAACTGGTCGGAGCCCCCACTGCTGGAGTATCGCAGCAATTTTGGGTGTACGAAAGCCCTGCGACCACGCAAGATGAGCCAGGGCCGTCCAACAGCGCTTAGATTTCTCCCGCGATCGATGGACGCGTCTTGCTGCTCCACGACAGTCGCGAAGAGGCATGATGCTGACCAGATGGGGGAAGCACCGCATGGTGAATAGCCATAACCGTCGGTATGCGTGGAGGAACGTCGCTCGGCCATTTTTTGTATGCGGTTCGGGTGCGCTGTAATAGTGCCAGAGGCAGGTTTGGATTGTATCCCCAGGAGCATCTGGGATGAGCCTTCGCAATGCCAGCGCACACGGCAGGAGATATTTCGTATCCTCCATAAACGTGCGTAGCGACGGAATGATAGTCGCTACAGAAAGAAGCCGACGGGCAAGGAGCGCACGTCTCTCTGGGTCTGTCACTCCTGGAAAGAGTACGCCTATCGACAGGAGGCGCCTGATAAAATCGTGGTCAGTGGTAGACCATACCGGCGACCGGCCCTGCAACAGCCGAACAGATTCGGCATCCAAATCGGAGACATGTTGGGGGCCCATGATATAGGCCCAGACATTCAGGATGTGCTGGATGTAATGCGCATGCTCCTTGCACTATGTCAGCCTGCGTTTCTGGTTGTTCTGCCACATTCGGGATGTTGCGGGTGTTCCTACATGTGGGCATTTCATACGCAGCAATCGGTTGATGTTTCCCGCCATAAACCCAGGACGGAGGCCAGGAATCCGCAGCGCCTGAAGAAGCATGTTCAGTAACGGCAGGTCCTGTTGCCGGGCCCGGAGCCGCTCAATAACCTGCTTCTCCTTCAGACTCAATCCACTTAAACCTGTCTCGCCATGGCCAGCGAACTCGTATTGTCGGTACAACTTTAGAGTATCTTCATCCGGTATGAGCTCCGAAATGGAAGGGCAAGGGTGGTACCTCAACACCATTCCTCGGGGAAGAAAAAAATATGATGTCTATGACACCGCATTACTGCTTACTAGAAATGCATAATAAGCGTGCTTCTCTTTGTCAATGGGCGGCAGAGCTTGCTCTGAACCGAACTTGCCCATTGCCGTCCGTGTTTCATGTAGCTCTTATATATCTTTGGGAAGACGATTATGATATCCAAAATCAACAATCAATAGGCGCTGATTGTACCCCGCTGTACCAGCCAGGGGCGCCTTACAGTAAATGAAAAAGTATCTTTTTGCAGCTCAAGTCCTCGGAGTTTTAAAGTAATGTGGAGCCTACCTTTCTCTACCCTGACTATCTCTCCGGTGAGAAGTCTGCCGAGCTTCTCTCAGTACTGTATTCATATGAACGTTCAGTTTAGAATAAATTCTGTCTTTGCAACAGCTTGAAACCCGACTAATTTTCTTTTCTTTCGCTTTTTCCCCCCATTACATTAGAAACCCAGCAGTAGCTTGGACCGGCCGTATAATTGGAAAGATACAAATCACTCCACTGCGATCCTGCCGTAACTTCTCCGTACCTGCTTCATCCCTGTGTGAATACAAGGCTTAGCTGGCTCAACAAATGCCGGAACTGTACTTCTGGACCAATAGTGCGCCGCATACCGGGCTCAACGAGTACAGTACCCATCCAGCCTGCCGTATCACGCCCTTTTCGTCTCCTTAGACCATGCTTGCTGTTTCTATGCTTAGCTCAAGAGCTATTCTTCAGACTACTCTGGAGCCACTCTTCCTGACGATTCTCGAGATAGGCACAGCGTACAAGGCAAGCTGCCGCTCGCTTGGGGTGCATTTTCTTCACGAGAGTGGCCCTTGCTTATTAGCAGGTATCCCCTAGCAGCATGACGCGTGTTCCGGTGAACAGCTCGGTTTCTCGACAGATACCTATTTATAAGTTGCGAGACTGAAAGTAAAGAAAATACCAGGGTGAAGACAGGGAGGCTGGACAGTATATCAATAAACCACCAGAAATAGACGTCTGCGGGCTAACGGCACATAGGACATACTTCCGTCATACCAGATAGTATACACAATGATCAGGAGCACTTTTTGGTCAATTCAATACATTGGAACAACCAGGTTACTCTTTCTATCTACCTACATCTCCAGATTCTTTAAGGTGGAAGCAGCTATAGACGAACGGGCACAGCTAGGCCCTGTAGACATAATAACAACTCGAGAATAAAATAGATCCAAACGTTCTTGGGGCTCACAATCAGGATCCTCATGTTCAACTGTGTGAGAGGCTATCCTCACCAACATTGAGGCCAAAGATTGTCTGGTTATCACATTGATGGGAATTATCACTCAAGCTTGCCGAAAACCAAACCGGCTCCCACGAAGTGACCGGCACCTGATAGGATGAGACGGTCCCCTTCGTTGTCACAGAGTTCTGGCTCAGCCGGGGTGCGTGGCATGGGTCTTGCGTCCCAGACCTGTAGAGTGCGTAGGACCCGTGGAAGCGAAAGACTACAGTGTCGCCCGGTTGAGCTACAATAAACGATGGTTCGAACAGTGAGCTGCTGTGATTGCCGTCATTGCTGTCTATGGGCATAGCCCCCACATCCACAATGAACAAATGAATGGTGGCTGTGGTGTCGGCGAAGATAATATCGGCGGTGCTGTTCGGCTGCGGACCGGTTGTCTGCGATGCCGTTAGGCTTGACGAGGATGCGGTATGTTCGGGAAGAGGGGCCATCGAAGGTTTACCAGTCTTGGGGTTTGCCTCGTCTAACTGAGATGGCTGTTGCTGTGCTTGAGTCTCTTGGGGCCGGGTCGTTGCGTTCGGTAATGACTGTGAGGGCCAGGACGACCCTGGCATCTGGTCCACTGCTGATGCTGCAGTGGCTTCTATGGAGGAGGTTGCCGTCGGCTTCAGATTCACTCCTATAGATGTATCCGGATTGGTTGTTGCCGCAGCACCGGGGTGATTGCTTAATCCGACAGGGCTTTGTGTTGTTACCCATATAGTTTGCGTGGCAACTGCTGCCGTGGTCCTACCGGTGTCCACAGTAGCAGTAGATGTGTGTTGCGCGACGGCAGCACCGTCATGCGATGTGAGGGATGGGGGTAAAACGCAGCTAGACCCTGTCAGTATGTATAGTCATCCGGACCAACCTATGCTGTATGCGACCCACCTCAATGCGGGAAGAGCCGCCATGGACAGAAGAGCCGAGAGTAAGGCCAGATGTTTGAACATCGTCGGTATAGCTCCTACTGCGATCCTCAACGCTCCGAAAGAAACGAATACAGGACTTGAAGCAGGTCGTAGGCCAACCTGGGTTCTTATTAATATTGTAGAAGGCCTTCTACATGCGCATCCGGCTTTTCTAATTAGCCGCATGTAACGTATACTGCCCTGCATGGTTATCGACAGTATTAGTACCGTGTCTCTACGGTTACTTGGGGCCGAGACTGCAGCAGTTCTGGCGAGTCTGCCATCTGAATAGAGGCGTCAGTTACTCGAGATTTTGTGCATCTTACTGAACAGATGATTGACACATTTAATCTTATACCTGCAATACCAAGGGGATGGATTTAGACACTGCTAAACTCTGATATTAGGGTCACTCTCTGAGTGATATATCGCGTCCTTAATGTTACATGCCCTATTGTACTATGGAAGTTGATAAATTTTCCAAACTTCTGTATTTTTGTATATGGCATCGAGCAAACAGGTAAGCTACATTGATCACTCTTCTTCAATAGAAAACATGACCCAACTTTGCCAGGATTAGATAGGTGTGCTATGACAGGGGGATGTATATAAACCGCTCACAAAGCTCCTATGATCAGCAACAAATGCATACAGGCATTCCGTATGCTATGCTTACATTCTAGGATGCATGATCAAAGCTCATTGCATGTGTATATAACTCCACCCCAGTAACGGATATTCTTAGTGAAGACCTAGTACTGAATCTCGCAACTGTCAACGATGTCTATATTTAAGCAGCAGACTCTTTGATGACTGAGAAAAAGATTCTGTCCT
Organism: Aspergillus awamori; assembly: GCA_003850985.1. Lineage (NCBI taxonomy): Eukaryota > Fungi > Ascomycota > Eurotiomycetes > Eurotiales > Aspergillaceae > Aspergillus > Aspergillus awamori. Next base: position 921,481 of record BDHI01000022.1, read on the forward strand.
TGAATGACCTAGTTCTGCTTTTGCTATCTTCCCCATCTGGATCAGCAGGTAAATATCCCTAGGAGATATGTATCTGCTGTAATCGGAGGCATGATTAGGTCTAAGAAGCTGACGGGAACAGTGTTCAATCACATACCGTTGACGATGTCAGGCGGTAATAAAGCCCAATCAGTGGACTGTCATGATCGCGATACCCAGAGGCGATATGCGGGATATCTTTGGCTCGAGATCTCACTCACGCACCGCTTGAACGAAAAGCTGAAAACCCGGTGGTTACTCGAAAACGAGCATCAGCTTCACCAAGCTCTGATATGTTGCCGTGTAACTGGACCGGCCCTAGAAGATGCACCTTACTTCAGCAATAGTTTTGCAGGGCTATACAACTTCCACGGAGTCAGGGCACGAATCCAGTTTCTACGCCAGCGACTAGAAAAGGAGCAAGAGCTCATTGATGAGACCATGCAACAGCGGAAAGCCGTGAGATACAGAAGAAGCATAAGGTTTTGCCATATGTGCATTGGTTCGGCTGAAGGTCTGGTCAATATGTCATGTGGCCATCGAATCTGTTGTCTATGCATGTCCAGTCTCTCATGTCAGGTTGACAGGTCCAGCCAGACACCGCTGTATGAATGTGGTTTGTGCTGGAAAACAGCATGTGCTGTGACAAGGCATTGGGAGCAAATCCCTTAAAATCCAGCATAGAACAAAAGCTTAGTCAGCCACCCTTACTTAGCTTTCTGTTCTCATAGATCGACCATTTATCAGTCTCTGGGATAGAATAACCACCAAGAGCACTCTTAGCTCTTACCATCTTAGTTGCACAATAACTCCATAGTATCTCACGACCTATCCCTGTGTTCAATATCGAGAATCCTATTTCATGTTTAATTGCCTGGATACTGCCAAATATGTAGAGATCTATAACTGATCATTATCGGCTATAGTATAGCTGCTTACAGATGTATGAATTATCAATATTTAGGCTCTTGTAAATGCCAACTGAGCTAGACACTACTCCGAAATACCGCTAGCTCAGTGATTCTATACGTAAGTCGGTATATGACAAGATATAAACAATCAGGCGCGAATCCTGATGCGCAAGTAAACCACCACGCTTCCGGAACATCCGCCGGTCTACATCATATGGATCTCATATCGGAGCAACAGCCTCCTACGGCAAAGTCAGGGATTGCTGGCTTGCATATATTGTAACTCCTGTGTCTCTCCAGGCTCCGCGGGCCTCTACTTTGTTTCCACTGTTGGAGTCGCATGAAGCGGTCGTTGAGCAATCAATACCAAGTGTATATGTGTGGAAGCCTCGCATTGCTAGACTGCTACGGCCAGAATAGAGCCTGCTCTGCGGCATTGGGATGCATCCAAGTAACGTTTGGCCTAATATATGTCATTCTTGCCATCCAGCCACCAAAATATACTTTACTCGACTTCTCAGGCTGCTGCAGTTGCCGTAATGAGCACGGCTTATTCAAAAAGTTATTCAACTGGCCAGATCCACTTCCGCTGGAACAGCTTTACGATTTCTACCATGCTGTAAATGCTGTAACATTTATAAATCTCGTCATATAGCAACTCGAGACAACTACTTAAAGCGCCTGTTGCGATCAATCTGAGAAATGACTTTAACCGTACCTCAGCGAAACACCAAAGATTGCAGCGTCTTAAGCCCGGCACTCTGATGATTGCCACTGACCCCGCTCTGTTTGATAGCCAGTCCCATCTGGGCCTTGGGGCAGATGTTCCAGCTGTTTCCTGGACTCTCACCTGTGTGAGGGACTCATATTCCTACAAGACCAATGCATATAGATCAGCCGCATGTCCCTAATGTAGAACGGCAGCTCTCTCAGAGGGCTGAACATCGAGGGTATGAACGTCGTGAGGTATGCTGTACAATGCCTTGTACTACACATCCTATGATAGTAAACGAGATCCAACTTAGGACCTGGAAATAGCATGCTCTCTGTGCATGAAAAATATGACCTTAACTGGGCACAGACTAGAAAGGGCTCAAGGTGGCTATACCCGGGGCAATTCCTACTCTCTTTCAGAGCTAGCTTATAACACGTTACGATGCTGATCCCCTAATCTACAAGATTCTTTGGCACTACTGTACTACCGGCGGATTTTGTTGTTTAAAATTCAGTCTTGATATTCTAGTATCTAAAAGCAAAAATCTATCAGGTTTATTACAATGACTTGAGGATCGCGGATGCATTTAGGCCAGATAACAAAGAGACAGAAAAAAAGGCTTCCCGCACATATGCACAGGAGTTTCGGTACTTCTACTGTAACTTCTTCAGTCGGTTGATTTACCATGGTCTATATCCAGGTCCAAATCGGGAAACATATATATATTCCGCGAAATCCACAGTCATTAAATCAACCAGACTTTGTATGCTGATCGCTATCAGACTGTCCTACAGCTAGCGTGGGGCACGCGTCAGCCACTAGTTTTATTGCGCCAATACCACTCTTATATATCAGCTCCAGGATCTTATGGGCTCTAGCCAAAAGCCATAATAGTCAAAGAACTCCCGCTGCAGGCAGGTGGTTCCAGACCAGCACGCAGGACTGGAGTGCTGCATGGATAGATCCAATGGCCTCAAAGCGGGAGCAAGAGCAGGAAAGAAAAAGAGTCAAAAACCTTCAGGAACGGCTTAAGCGACGAAAAGACCGTCTTACCCAGGGCCTTCACGACTACGCTCTTTTGGCCGACGCCAAAGTATATATGCTCATCCAGGACCGCCGAGGTGGCATAACGGAGTACAGAAGCACCCCGGACAGAAAATTTCCGCCGACGTACGCACAGATTGTACGTTCCGCGATAAGTGTCCGTCGACTCCTTTGGATGCTGATTGATCTGTCTATAGAGGCGACTCTTCCCATCGGCCAGCCTCTTGACGCCTGAGAGCTTCGGAGTCACTGTCAGTCAGTCTGTGAAGGCTGATCGGTCGAGCAAGCCTACTGAGCACTTTTCGGACCCGACAGTGGAGATGTTCGCAGACGGCCGAGCGGTGATTGGAGAGCCCTCCGATCTGAGCAATAACCTGGCTCATGTCTTGCCGGATCAAACTCTACAAATGGGACCCGCATCGATGCCATTGCTCACGGAGACCGACATGCAGTCCTACTTCAATTATACAGAATGCGGAGCACTGTCCCAATAACCCCCCAATAACCCCCTCAAAAAAAGACAAGTGGAATATATTCAACATGAGAGTTCAACCCCTTTTCTTTGATGTTTTCCCTTCCTAGCTGTATCGTCTGTGTTCGTCCGCAGGATACGCCTTGTCCCAGCAGGAACGAAAGGAAACAATCGAGCACTTGTATGTACTTAGATTTATGGTACATGTTTAGGGCTTTTGAATAACTAGGCACGATCTATCTCCTTCGAATTTATCCTTCTACGAGTATACCAAACATAGCCGGATTGCTCGTTACCCAAGACTGACGGCATCCATGCTGGTATATTGCCAGACCATGCAATACGTAATCCACTAACAGACGTCATTCCTATTGTACAAGCCCTCTCAGCAGCTGTAAGAGCGGAAGGCCTTACTTGGTCTTCTATAACAGACTCCTATCCTGGGAGCTGGGTTGGCACATGGACATAATCCCCGGGCATAAGGTGCCAAGACAGGTTAGCTTACCACGCGTCATCTGCTACTACCAAACGTGGCTTAGCCTGCACTTGTAACATGGTTGCTGACTCACCCTCTCCAACAACAAGGAACTAAAAATAGTGTTGCCGCTGCACTGAAGGTAGGCTTCACAATTACGGGTAAATCAACAATATATTGCGTACAATATGGTCCCAGTGAAGTGATATTCTATTAAACGTTACCTCGTTATTACCTTGTACGATATACCTACGAACAGATTGAACTATGCAATGCTTGGTCTCCTAATTGAACGCACAAATTAAGTCAGGACCTGGCCAGGCCAAAAGCTAATGCTGCCGGATACACTCATTTCTAAATGATGCAGTCTTCATAGCTTACACGACGTTTTTATCTGACCTGCTCTGGTCGCTCACATATGTACTATACGGAATTCATGTTTCTTTCGAATTTGACTGGGTCGGGTTGGAGCGTCTGGGTTCAGTTCTGGACTGCGGACATTCCTGCCGTCTGGGTGCAGGAAGCTAGAAAACAGAAGTGTGCTCTTTTGATCACGAGTGATTCCGAAGTCATCTCACATGGCTATATCACAGGCATGCTTGAGGGCAAGGGCAAACTGATATTTCAGTATCAGGAGAGTCATTGGTGCGGATGTGTATTTCCCAGAGAACTACTAGTCCTTTCTGGTTCTACACCGGTTGCGATGTATTACCACTTTTCTCCGATGCTAGACCTTATTTTGCTCTGGCAAGGCATCCGCAGGAGGTCTCCCAGTTCTAGACGCACGCAACAGATGACAGATGTGACTACAGTTTCCGCAGAGACAGAAGTGCACGACGTACTGCTCCATCTGGAAGAGGAATACACACCATGTCTTGACCGGCTTGCAGACACATGTAGTCAGTGTACAAATGCATTTTTTCCTTGTCTCCTTTGAATCAGCGGACATGAGCCAATGACTAGGGCTGCTGATAGCTACGATTTTAGTCGCTTCTATGCGCCATTCAACATCTGCAACTTCCATTGACTATGCAGCGCCTGGTCATAGAAACCGTAGTATATAAGCTGATAACAGCTGGTGTTGCATATTGCCCTACTTGGAGACTAGGGCATACTGTGCAAACCAGTGACCACATATGCCCGCTGAAAATCGTGATCACGTCTGTTTGCGCCGGGGTATTCTCAAACCTAGTCCTCCGTATATCATTCAGTGTTCCCCCACTCTTACAGAATTGGTTCTGTCACCTTCATATTGATATTTGACTGCCCAGCGCTCACTAGTGTGAAGCGGCCATGAGTGGAAACAAACAAACGCCTAAAAAGAGCGTTCGTAAGGGCACGAAAGGCAAGAGCAAGGAGAACAAGTTCTCACCATTACAAGACATGGAAGACTCCCCATCGAGTCGGGACGCGGACGGGGATGTACAGATGCATCAATCAGAAGGGGCAGCAACAGGACCTGAAAGACGTAGGGAAAAGCACCGTCAGGGCTATAGTCTAAAGCAGCGCGCGACCACGACCCGGATCCGGAAATGCGGTGACAAGGATTATTACGGCGTGCTGGGACTTGAGAGGACCTGTGACGGACGGGATGTCCGACAAGCATATCGAGCATTGGCCCTGCTCACACACCCGGATCATAATAAGTACGATGACGCAGAAATCGCATTCAAAAGTGAGTGTCCACGTGCTCAGCAATATTGTAATCATCATCGTGGCTGCTACAAGATCTTGTTAGATTGTAACTGACAAGTCTGCTTGACAAGAGGTTGGGCAAGCCTACCAAGTGCTCAGCAATCCCCAAGAGCGGGCCGCCTTTGATAGACAGCATGACCGTTATGAGAACAAAGGAAGAATCGATCCACATGACCTCTACGGAGAGGAGTTCACGGACAATGCTTCCGGCGACGAGTCTAGCGAGGGCTACCCAGCTGATGAGGAAGATGAACCAAAGATCCCTGACCATGCCGTTGTGGAAGTTTACTCAGAAGCTACTATCTACGTCAATGAATATCTCGCAGCGAAAGACACGTCTGTCGTCCACGCCATGCATGAAAATTAACGACCTCAACCGGAGAATCGGAGAGATGAACCGGAAATACAGCCGGCCTGAGAATGAGTCTCTGATCAAGATAGACCTGCTGACAGGCGTCCGTGACGAATATCACAAGGCAGCTGAGTTGGTCCAAGATGGAGCTGCCAGCGGACCACAGTCGGAAACGCTGCGTAGGATTGAGAGCCAGTTTGAGAATGCTCGAAAGGGGTACGGCTATCCTGAGACATGGAAACTCCCGTCAGCCATTGGCAACGGCGACGGAAGTAACAATGGGGGGCCCGGCGAAACTAACCATGAGCGCCGGATACTTGGCTATGTGCCACATGTGGACAGCCAGAGAACCGTTTTTATCGTGGAAAGCCAGCCCAATGGAATCGCCATGAAGCGGTCGCAGGATATTGGGTATGATTTGATAATAAAGCGTGGGCCTAATTAAAATGACTAATAACAATTTCGGGGGTAGAAGGTTTTGTGATACTCGACCACCCGAGTTTGTCCACTGAGTTTCAGGGGGGCATTCTTCCGTTCTGAGGGTCTGAAAGATCAGTTTTAGCCATTTGATCTTACACTACATGATATGGGAAATGACGTCTTCGGGAATTAACCAAGTCGACAGCGGCTGGGTACCGGACACTCGTACTGTAGAAACTGGGTAATAAGACGGGAAAAGGCGTCGGTAGTCATTGTGCTCTGTCAGGCCACGGTTGCCCGACTATTTCCAAGTGATCGACTGAGCCCACTGGTCAGGCCCGGAACCCGTTTTCCAAGGGTCATTTGCGTACTCGGGATGCCCATGACCAGTGACGCGGTCCCACAAGTCGCGCACATCTTCACCCGGCCTATGCCCACGCCGATCTTTTTCCTTTTCCCAGTCGGTCCCGTCTTTGATTGGGGACCTCACGTCTTGGAGCCAAAGCCCTGAACGTGCATGGTCATTCGGTGAGGTAGATTCCGATTTTGTTCTGCTTTCCTGGTAACCATGTGCCCTGGGCATGTGGTAGGAGGTCGCACGCAGAGATGACCGGGTTCCGTGTCCAACACTCAGCGGCCATTCAAGTTCTTCTCGACTACCTGACGGTCAATGTACTTGCATTTGGCAGAGCTGAAGGCTAGTGCTACACACTTGGTCTTTCCGGGCGACCGGAGCACTTGGAGATATAAGGCCGGCGTCTCCCAGTCCTGTTCACTCCAGCACCAGGCTTCCTGTCCTCACTCACTGAAATGCGCAAGCGCAATAGTGTGCACCTTCACAGGAGTGGCGGGCCTGTGTCGTATCAATCCCCTTGGAGATAGCCCCTCACAGGAGTGGCGGGCCTGTGTCGTATAACTTGTGCCCTGGACCGTTCCCCGATGAACAGGTTCGTTTGGTTTTAGGACCCCGTTCTGAGACACCCCAGCTATGGGCAGCCACCTCTACGCGGTGCTGGGACTAGTACTTGCCAGAGTATATCCACTCGTCATGACGCAAGGAAGCCAAGGTCTGCTCGCGCCACGCCGTCGGTTCTTATTAGCATCGGTGCAACATCGTGCATCACCAGGGCGGAACGGAGGCCCGTATGGAACGGAGGTCCGTATCCGTCAATGCCCGCTGCCAGTCATGTACAATTGTTAGCTTAACTTTTATGGTACTGTACAACGTATACAGTATTCACTCGAAATAGATTCCATCTGTAGTATATCCTAGTCCTGAATAACGCAGAGGTTGACGTCGCGAGTCCTGGGTTACTCCCTCCGATTCGCTTCGGACAAGCAGTCCGTGAGTCGGCGTATGTCTGCTTCAAACCGATTGCTTGTTGCATACTGTACTCAACGTTCACGTTCGGACGCCTTCAGATTATGGTCCGCCCGACAGATACCGCCCTTGGTGACGGGTCATGCATAACAGGGCCTTGGAGATTGCCCATCTTGTCACTGCGCGGGGCGGAGATCTCGCAACGATGAGGCAGCCCAGCGACACCTGGGCAAACCCATAATCTGGGAATCCGGGAGCCCGATGTTTCGGAAACGAGCAAATCATCCGACAGGAATACCGTTCTAGCTCTCGTGATGAGCCTTACAATAGTGACCGGTGGGGTTGTGTTTGAGCGCGGCTGAAGACCCAGAACTCCCCGCTGGTGCTTGCTGGTGCTTGCTGGTGCTCGCTTGTGGCTGGAGGTCAATTTGTGATGCACACAATGTCCAATCCTTCGGATGGGTTCTCACCTCGCATCGAGACCTGAATCCCCCAAATCTGCGTTGGCTTTGGCGCAGCATGACTCAGCTCCACGCTCAAGAGGAATTGACCAGGCTGATTGCGATCATGCATTGCCGAAAATATGATGGTAACCCTTTGACGTGCCTAAACATGGTCTTGTGAGACCACCCAGTGGAGGGGTTACATGAACTGCAGACCAGGGTGGGGGGAATTGGGCAAAGAATGGCCAAAAGATGATGAAAAGAAGGGGAAAGCGGTGAGAAAATTCGCCGAGTAGACATGGTCAAGTAAAGTTGGTATACCGTTGTCTTTGGGAACGCGTGTGTGCCACGGCGATCTGCTGGGGCGTTGATCCGTCCCGAGGACGCGAATTTACCCAGGGCGAGCACGTCTTTTCACCGCCCTCTGGTCGGCTTCTCTAGTCGTTTGTTGTTGCCTTGGGCCATCAACATATGCTGGGGTTCGGGAAGGCCCGGGACTAGTCCTTTTGAGGAAGCTGTCGAGGGGTTCCGTCTGAGGAATTCGAACACTCAGCGAACGAATATTACACCCTCGAGTTTCGACCTCTGGGCTTGGGGGATAAAGCAACAAGATCAACACATGGTTGTACTGGCTTCTGTATATACTATTACCATAGGGTACTACAAAGTGAGTTTTGTCGGTCGTGATTGATGGTTATGCGCATCAAGAGTCCTCTGTACGTGAATGGTCATACATACCTATATACAGGATATATACAAACGCTACCAACTCAAGAGCATTGAGTAGAATCGACCTTTCTGACCGGCCCAGGAGACACGTACGAATCAACAGACCCGCCAATCTTGGACATAGCCAAGCTACTCCATGAGAAGAGTTAATGATATTGTACAGTAGAGGGGAGAAGTGGGTTGCAGCATGAAGACTTGGAAGAGCAGAGGCGCAGTGCCGCGTACCGAAAAAGCCCTGACGCCCAATTTCTGCTGCTCTCTGTGCTCAGATAAATTGTACCGACCACACACAATGACATATTGGGTCCCAACTTCCTCAGCCAACATATCACCCTGCGCTACAGGGCAGCGTGGAGGGTATCTCACAGTAGGATGATAAGCGATCTGCAGGAAAGTCGCCGCAGACGGATAAAGGATGTTTGGCTCGCCCAACAACTAATAGGAAGGGCACTATGCGCGGCAGGATGCCCCACTATTCGGAACAGGAGAGCTCATTTGCGGCCGCATGTCTTGACTCGACTTGTGTTACTGCCTCGTGCGACCGGAGAAGTGGTATATTAACCGCCACAGCAGATCGATTTTGGAAGGTGCATTCATCGACCGCGATGGCGTTCCATTGTGTTTCTCATCCCCTGCAACAAAGAAGGTTGTCAATACATCGGACTGCTTCGACCGCTGCATGGGGCATGCTCTTACCGGAGTGATCCTGCGGAACTTTACGAACCCAGTGCTTCTCAAACCCGCGACGGTGCCCACATTTAGCTGGGGACTGGACGGCCGATTACGGATCCCTGAGTCGATCGTGCGGTCTGACCGTGGTTCTGCGGACGGGCGACGCGTGTAGGGGCCGGTGGCCTCATCACCCGCATCGCTAGAGGGCTCGGGTCGTCTAAACGATGCTAGGAAGGGGAGGGAATACTGATCGAGATAGGACTGGGCCAAGTCTTGTGTCCCAAAAATGCCCCATCGCCTTCGCAAAGTCAGCTCCATTGGCAGGAAAGGCACCACTGTCGGTGGTCGAGGCAACTAGAAGGATGATGTCGGATGCTTCGATATGAGTCAAGTCCAAGGCGTTCAAAGAACTAAATGTCACGTGAAGACCTCTGGCACTGCGCTTCACTCGCCGATGTAATCTTTCAGCTACAGTCCGTGCTGTGTGCCCTGGCTGCAGTAGCAGATATGCACCGTGGAGGGCTTCTCTTTGCTTTGAGACTCGGTCAGTTACGCCACTTTCGGCTTGGAATATCAGGGTGGAAATCAGTCAGAGGTTCGGTGACCCATTTATTCCCTTTCCTCATCAAAAAGTCTGGATCCGCCCGTGGAATCCTTCCGACGCTGCCAGGAGTTAACTGGATCATAACGGTTCCGACAGATCATGGGCTTCGGCTGGTAGTTCGGGGCACCACCTCGATGCCACACGGGCACAACTGATCCCTGTGGCGGTGACAGCCAGTAGGGATCCGAATTTAGTCGGTAGCCCTTCTTCGCGGCATGTTCATCGTCAAACTGACACCAGTCAAAGGACGCAGCCAACGTTCCCACACAAAGTAACGCCCTTTTGCAGGAAAGACCAACGCACGGCGTAATTTAGCTCGGCCTGGGCGCGGCTCAGCCACCGCAGCTGCTCATAGTCCGGCAGATCCTCCAGTTTTTGAACTTCCGCGTACTCCGACTTTGCACGATAGTCGTCGATGTCAAAGCCAATGGCTTTGACCACCTCGGGCAGGGCGTCGAAGCGGAACGTGTCGGCCAGGTTGCGCACTCCGATCTCTGCATCCATGTACCTTGTCAGGATCAGCCATAGTCGTAAACCGACCATCAAGAGAAGGATAGTATAATCCTATAAATGGCGTTGCCGTATACTGAACTCCACCTATATCAAATCCCAGTCGACTCAGAGCTGGAGATTGGTACCACCTAAGGCCTAATTCATTGAAACCGGGGGTAGTCCGGATGTTGGATCTCGATCAACCGACGGAGGTCGTCTGGCACCTCCACCAGAGCCGGTGCGTCGTTTTCGGCCATGGCAACAATTGGTAATAGATCCCACCGGGTCTTGGGCTGTGGCGGCGTCCAGCCAAAGTCAATGATTTCTTGGGTCAACTTGATATTACTGGGGTCACCCAGAATAGAGCCATCGTCGAGCTCGTACTGCGGGTTGCGAATCAGGTCACATCAGCACTAGAGGACATCGCCAGGGGAGAGAGGGAAGGAGAACGTGCACCAGCGAAGTTCAGCACCTGGTTATTCCAAAACATCGGACCACTGCCATCCACAGACTTCAGCGGAAAGACAAACACTGGAGAAGACGTTCCAGATCACCTTAAGATGCTGTGGCAACTCTACTGAATTGGTAATACCTGTCGGCTTAATCTGGCCATGGTTGAAGGCCTTGGTAGCTTCTTCAAGAAGTGCCGTGGCCATTCCGACGCTGGTATGAATATGTCTCAGATCACACAGTTCCAGCTCTTGATACCGTGAGCGCATGATGCACTTGCGCGAGTTCCTCCAGGCCAGCCGCAGTCCATGGCGAAGTTCTTCAGGGCTCTGTCTCCAGATCGAGGTGGTGTCCACTCGTTTGGACTCCTGGTCCCAAACAATCGCTTTCTTCGCCGACCGAGAGATTTCCTCCAAGACTTGTGAGCGCCTTTTCAGGTAGCGGTCTTCAGTGTAGACACCTTTTGCCACAGTTGCCAGAGGAATGTCACCGCTTCATTCTGCACCACTTCGAGGGGACGATTGTCTCCGACTTTTGGCTCATCGCTGTGGATGAGACGTCCAGCTTGGCAAAATTTGTCCGTACAGCCGGTGGGGGCCAAGATGGGGTTCTTCTCCAGGATCCGTTCATACTCAACGAAGGGGCACCGCGGGGACGGTGTGGCCCCACTGGTATGATTGATCTCCGTGCTAGACATGTCCTCCTAGACTAGACAGCTAGAACATGAACAAAAAGCTTATTTTCGACGTTTGAGGGCCGAGCATTGGGCCCGCCCTACTGCCCAGGTAGATTGACCTTTTATAGAAACGGGTATTTACGGACAAGTGGCATAACATGGGCATGAGGTGTCGCGAATCAGACTTTGCGGTCATTAGTGCGGCAAGATTGTGTTGCAAACGATCGTGATCCACAATTATGATAGTATACTATACCCATTGGGAGACAGGGCTTGGTCTAAGCTGTGTCGAGGGGAGCGTCGGTGTGTCGGTAGTCGATCCACGGTTGTATTACAGGCCAATGGCGGACGTCGTCTGCCGGCCTTATTTTTCCTTGCAGTCTCCTGTTAGTGAATGGTCCTGGATCGCTCGAGATTACCATTCTGGCCATATGTTTCTTTGCGGAGCATTTCATCAGATACACGTTGTTATCTCAACTCAGATCGTAGGACAGCCAGAATCGAAGAACACTACCGGACCAGCAAGAATAATCATATCTGGATGCCTGGACTCTGGGCTCCTTTTCGGAGACATCACATGTTTGCGGCTAGTCAATTTGGTCTGGTCGTTGGATCTCTACTAAGCGAGGTGTCTATGTCGGCGCTTAAATGGTCCTAGTCTAGGTTATCCCATAAGGAGGTCCATAATGGCCTGATCACAGAGATACGCATGGGCATGAAGGGTAAAGCCGTAGCCATCGACGAGTAGTCTATAGGAGTATTAGTAGTAGTAGTAGTAGTAGTTATTGCTCATCTCGCAATCATCGTATCAGGGGAGGTGTATCTTGGGAAGGAAATGAGAATCATTTGGTCAGGTTATCATTTGCTCGATATTCTGTTCATCCCAAAACGGAAGGTCTCTGCTACGTTACCTATTTGGGGCTAGTGCCACTTCTCTGCCTCGGCGCAAATCACCTGATTCTCGGACCAATCTTCTTCCGACTTTCCAGAGTGATGCCTGCATGCCTTGAGATGGCACTACCAGACTTCAGTTGGTGGGGATGGTCGGAGTTTGCGGATATAACATTCTCGCCTACCATGGACCTGTTTGTCTTAAATGAAGGAAAAGGACGGGCATCAGAATGCTTTACAGACCAGTGACCATCAGCAATCATCCCAGACGAGCGAAAGGACAAAATGTCGACCCACAAAGCCGCAGTGATCCATGCCCGAGACAAGCCACTCGTGGTGGAAAATGTCCCTCGCCCGGTGGTATCGACTGGTGACGCTATCGTCCGCATCCTGGCTGCAGATATTGTTCCTTACATGAGGGAGGTCATCACCAGCCAACGCCCTTACCCGCTGTCCATCCCCATGACTCCAGGAAACACGGCCATCGCGCGCATCCATGAAGTTGGACCTGACTGTCACCCTCACCCGGCCAACTGGTCTTCTGCGATATTACCATCCACGCGCGCGATAACCCGGCCGTGACCATGCTCTATGAAATTCACGGGGCAATCCACCCGGCGGCGCGGAAACTCATGGATGGAGTCTGGCGCAACGGAACGTACGCCGAATACGCGCGGTTCCCCCTCGAGAACTTGTATCCGCTGGACGAGGAAGCTCTTCTGGGGCGGCTGGGATACATCATCACCGACCTTTGTCTCCTGACTGCATACCTGGTACCCTTTGGCGGGCTCGTCGAGGTGGACGTTAAACCTGGTGAGGTGGTGACCGTGGCCCCGGCTACGGGTCGTTTTGGCGGTGGCGCGGGGGGCACAGCCCTGGCCATTGGGGCCACCGTCATCGCGGCCGGGCGCAACAGGGCAGCTTTGGATAAGCTCGAACATATTCATGGCACGCAATGACTTACAACCGTCCAGATCACTGGCGATGAGGTCACCGATACCCAGTCCTTCCAGACAGCGGTCGGCCAGCCCGAGGGTGCCAATGTGTACCTGGACCTTTCGCCCCCAACCATTAAAGACTTGTCCCTATTAGTTGCTGGCATTCGCGCGCTGGGATCGTTCGGTCGGTGTGTCCTCATGGGCGGCCATTTGGGGAATATCCAGCTGCGTACGGGGAAATCATGTTCAAGGGAATTCGCATCCAGGGCCGGTTCATGTATGATCGTCCGCATGTGTTCCGGCTGATTCAGATGGTGCGGTCTGGATTGCTTCCGCTGGTCGAGAAGGGGGGCGTCACTCACTCCGAGGAATTTGGGCTGGACGAGATTGAGAGCGCATTGGATGCGGCAGGAAAACTGAGTGGCTGGGGGGACAGGTTGTGCTGAAGCCGTAGGCTGCTATCTAGTCCTTCTTCATGCACCCTGTTCTTAGTTTCACTTTGTATCTCTTCGATTATTCTTATTTTTCTTTCCCCCTTTTGTCTACTTGGCATACCAGTAAGGCGTTGTCTCTCGGTTGACCGATAGTCCCGAAGCCAGGCAACCGCATAGGATGGTGCATCTAGGCTCTACGTACTTCAGTACTGGTCATCCCCTGCGAGAGGAATCCATCCAGCTGAACCAAAGCATCGATGTTGTGGATGCTGCAGTTACCGCTGCGGGTGCGGCCGCAGATGCGCCCGCACGTCCAGCCCAAACCAGCCAGCAGCTGCCTGGTGTGTAGTAGCAGGCGCTCTTATAAGAAGACAGCAGGATTGAAATATATATGGGTTACTGAACATCTTTACATTGACTATCGGGTACTGAAGGATCCCCTTCCACTATCATCAATTCTACCGAAAAGATCTCGCAATGGGCAAAGATCTTCTATCCGCCATCACTGTGTAGCCTTAGCGGAAGGAAACTTCGCTAGCCATTCTATCTCTGTAAGTTGAGCTCGAAGTAAGATATCCTCTTGCTGTAAAGCTTTCACAAGTATCCAATTCTTTATCAACTCCCGAAACTGCCCGCTGATGGCAAATCTACACATGGCAGACTGTCCTAATACGGAACAAGGTCTGCATAGCTTCACTCGATCACACTATGCAGGACACAGATCACTTGTATGAACAGCACAGACCTTTGTAGCTCATTAGCACACCGATGGAGAAACTCTCGCGCCATAGAAGGCCGCAAAGTCGCGAGGCGAGAGCACCGCTTGCTACTTTGGCCGTGAAGGCGATGGCGATAATGCCGACCACGTAGCCCCAGACGGTGCCCGTGTCAAGGAGACCCAGGTCGGTTTGGAGGCCGGAGAGGGTGAAGTAGAGTGGGAGGAAGAGGGCAGCGACGAGATCCTCGATTTTCTCGGTGAGTTTGATGGCGAAACCGCCTTCGTGGGGACACAGCAGGCCAATGATGAAACCACCAAAGATGGCGTGGATGCCGATGATCTGGGTAAAAAAGGCGATGGCCACTGCGATTGCAGCGTGATGGCGACCACGGACTGGCTGGGTCCTTTTTGCAGGCTGCCCGTGTGGCGGAGGAAGCGCAGGAAAAGTGGTCGGAAGATGAAGGTGAGGAAGAGGACGTACCCAACGCAGACGAGCAAGACCCAGAGTGCAGTTAATCCAGTGCCTGCGTTGACGAGGGCGACGCACAGAGCGAGTAGGATCCAGCCGACGACATCGTTTCCAACGCCAGCGGAGAGAACGATGACACCGACATTAGTTCCCAGGAGTTTAAGCTCTGTCAAGATACGGCATAGGACGGGGAATGCCTGCCAAGTGATTAGCAAGATAGATTATCTTCTCATCCGAAGATGGCTTACAGTGATAGCCATAGCGATACCGATGAAGAGCAAGAAAGTGGCAAAGCTAATGTCTACCGTGCCTGGTTCATCCTGGAAGGTGTTGTACAGTCCGTAGGCGATGGCACATCCCAACCCAAAGGGCAGAATCATGCCAGCGGCCGACACACTAACGGCGACACGCCAGTTGCTGACCAGGAAGCGCAGGTTGGTTTCCAGCCCGACGAGAAAAGAAAGAGCACCAAACCCAGGTTCACGACCAGATTCAGGTTCGGAATGGAAGCGGTTGGAAATACGGCATCGGTGAAGCCGGGAATACGGCCCATCACCGACGGACCTAGTCTGACGCCAGCAATGACCTCAGCGATCACGCGCGGCTGGCGGATCTTGGAGAGCGGCCAGTGCAGCAGACGGCAGAAGATGATGATGATACCGGCCTGTTCGGCGTTAGCTGTGAAGCATCTGGGAGGTTTAGTTAGGTATGTCTACCTGAATGATGAAGATAACGATGGGATTCGACGAGTCATACTGGGCTGGATTGCTGCCTTCAAGGATGCCTCCTTGAGCCTTGACTTTGGTGGTAGAATTGAAGGACGTGATGTCAGCCCGTAGGCTATAGGGAGATTTAGAGAGCATATACGCAGAGAGTAGTAAGGTAGGGGGGGGGGGAGGGGAGGTGCCAGCACGGCGGAAGGTTAGGCATGAAGGGGTGAAAAAGGAAGATAGACAAAGAGGATAGATGGAGAGGGGGGGATGCGGTGGAGGCCCCAGTTTTTCTGATCGGGGCTTTGCGGGTTCACGTGGCTGGCATGAATCCGGGGTTGAATACAAGAACTCGCCACTTCTTTGACTCAATGCCAACCAGCCACCGACCATCTAGACCACCAGTCATCCTTACAGTGCCGCGGCACGGTCCAGCATTCCCCTGGCTGTCAATAAAGGAAAATAGCAACAGTGCGAGCAGGGATTTGAATCCGTTGGTTGGCCCGAGCACAGTCTGGTCCGTGCTTGGCGGCAATCGCCCGGGTCGCTTAGGGTTGACGATGACAGCCACACGTTGTTTTCTATTCCGTCTAAGACCGTGGGTAAAGTCTGTCAATAACTAGTAGATAAAAGAGCCGTACGTACTTACTGAGTAGATGTGTAACTAATATATGATATGGAACACTTATGGGGAGCATCTAATCTAATAAGGTTGGCTTCAACCACGATCATGTAACGGCTGAACCCTTGGACTAATGCGCGGTAGTGACATCTTGACAACCATTATAGTCAACCTAAAGTGCCTACCGCGCTCATCCAAGACCCCGAACCATCCCAGATTGGCACCTGTGCTGCCTTCGTATCCATACTAAATGACACCCGATGGTCCGGACTCAGCTGGAGGGCGAATTGGGACCTATCGAAGCTGCCCCCGAAGACATTCAAGCTGATGTCCTCGGCCGTGATAGTCTCGCGGGAGGTGCTTCTCGCGATCGAGGAGTACGTGTCATCCCCCGACTCCGTCCAGAACTGCTGCTGCTGCTGGGTTTGTGACTGTTTCTTGGTCGCGCTTCCCCGCTGTCGGAGCTTCTCCAGGGGCCAGTCTGGAATGCGGCCTGGGACGGTAGTCGCAGAAGCACTCGTCGTGGAGCCCCCAAGACTCCAACTAGCAGTGGAGATAGAAGTATCGGACAAAGAACTCAGAGAGGAGAAGGGATCAGGGACGAGGGAGTCCAGTATGAGCGTCAAAGCTATCTCCGTGGCAACGGCACTCCCCCGATTGGCCGCCCACGACGCCGGTACATTCATGCCAACGCTCCCGCCGACAAAACCGCCAACGGCACCCGTCAAGGCATCTAGACCAACACTGCGTACTGTAGGGGTAGTCTCCGTGGCCAAGTCATAGATAGCGCCGACGGCCACATTGACGACGAGTCCAATGGCGACGCTGGCGGCTAATGTCACCGGAAGTCCAATTCCTGCGGTTAAGACCCCAACTGCCAGGCCCGCTGTCCACTGGGCAAAGCTGCGCCAACTCCAATGACCGCTCGGATCGGCCCGGTTGATAGGATTTGCCAAGCAGTAGGCGTACGGGTTGATTTCCCCGGAGGTGAAGGGGCTCCATGGGTCTGGCTGGAGAAAGCTCTTCAGACTCGGGCTGTACACCCGGTTGCCCGACCCCAGATGGTACCATCCGGTGACTGGATCTCGCCATACTCCGTTGAAGCCAATGGCCGCGCTCTCGCTAGTGGAGCTGAAGCCATAAGGCGTGTAGGGCTGGTCGTGGATTTGCTCCGGATCCTGCGTATCTAACCAGGTGGAGACCGAGTGCTGGGCATCAGAACCCCAGAGTTGGATGTTTATCTTGTCTCCCTGCTTCTGCACTTCGCCCGAGTACATCCCGCCGTCTGAGACGAAGCTGGTCTGACGCTCTCCCTTGGTGATAGCGACCAGGGTGTCCCCGCGGTAAGAAAGCTGAGTATCCAGTTCGTCGGGGATCTTCTGACGAACAAGCCGGTCCGTCGCATCATGTGCGTACTCGCAGAGGAGCTGGTTCTGCTCATCATAAACGGCAGCCAGGCGATGCGACGCGTTGTACACCAGTGTCCAGCCATGCTCGTCTTTTGTTAAGCAGCCGTTCGCATCGTACTCGAGGTCAATTACTGCCGCCTCGTCGGGGTGCGTGTTCATGATCCGGACAAGTTGCGTCGGATCTTGGGCGCTGTATGTATGGGTCTGCGTGTTCTCACTGCCATCCACAAACGAGGTTTGGATCTGGGTGAAGCCATCATAGCCATTAAGCGTAAATCGCTGCCGGCGTAGGGTGCGTCCTTTCTCATCGACCGGAGGCTGTGTGCCTTGGCATTCATAGTCCACTAACCGACTCAGGCTGTCGTACTGGAAGGTTTCCTGCCGCGTCACGGTGCCATTGCCATCGCTTCGCTTGCGTGCAGTCACTAGCCCCGTGGCATCGTAAGCCTGGGTGCACTGGGATAATTTCTTTGTCCCGTTCCAGATCGTTCGCTGGACCTCCCGGCCAAAGTCATCGTACTCGATGTTCGTTGTGAGAGTTACGCTTGTGTTACCATCCTGGACCATACTCATGACAACGCGATCTGCCTGACCATAGCTCAGTGTAGTCTTGAGAGTTCCTACACTGATCTCCCGCCGCCGACCATACGCATCGTACTGAGTCACATGTTGTTGCCCGTTGATATCGGTGTACTCTTGTAGCTTACCGGCTTGCGAGTACACGTATTGCACGGTGCGAGCCCCATCCACGGTTTGAATGGTTTCCCGGGACAACAAGCTGGAAGGATAGTAGCTGAGGTTGGCGGCGGCGAGCGGACTGTCCAGCTGCACGACATCCCCAGTTTGCTTGTCATACTGGTAGGCGTCGGTGCCGTCGCTGGTGACCCGGCCTGTCAGTGCATAATCCAACGCCGGCTCGTACGTGCGTTGGGATCGCTCTCCCCTGGGATCAATGACTTGGGCCGGGACCGGGTCGACGCCTTGATAAGTTTTGCTGGTTGTGCGCCCGCCGACAGTGGTCCGGAGCAGCCGCTCCAAGCCATCAAAGGATTGCTCGCTGAAGCCTGCTGTACCCTGAAGATTGATGGCCACGGGCAGGGCCGCAGTACTTTGGGCAGCATACTGGGTGGTAATGGCGTGGCTATCGGGCCACGTAGTCTGGACTACCCGATCGAAGCTATCGTAGGTATAGTGCGTAGAACGGCCCAAGCCATCTGTCATCTGCTTGCGGCGGCCAAGACCATCATAGGCATACTCCACCATGCTCTCGACGGTTCCGTTGCGCCGGACCAGAGTCTCGGACGTCGGGGTCATGAATGTGTTGTATTGGACCCGTGTCTGGCCTTCCCCTTCGAGGCCCACTGTCTGGGTCAAGGCAATGGGGTCGGTCACGGAAAGCTGTACAGAGCCGCTGTTCTTGATAACCTTATAGACTTGACCCCAATCATCATACTCCAGGGAGCGCGTTGTCCGCAATTCCGTGGTGGCGGTTCCACTGGCTCGCAGCCAGTCAATTTCGGCCTCTTCGATACACTGATCGAGGGCGTTGTAGTGGCGCTCCCGCACGACCCGGAATGTGCCGGTGTAGGTATTATATTGATCCCACTGACCATCATCGTCTTGGGACTCCACCCGGACCACACGATTCAACCTATCAGTGAAATACCGTGTTTGCACCCCCTTGGTGTCCGTCACCGTGACGCGCCATCCAGCGGCATTCTCAAGAACCGCATATGCATATTTTATTGTAGCCTCGAACGCCGTGCCGGGGGCGGTAGTGGTCTGGAGCAATCGAGCCATCGAGTCGTATTGCTGCATGGTCTCGGTCCCTGCCCGGTCCTTGGTGGCGAGGGTCAGTCCGGATACCAGGGAGGACGTGGTCTCCTCCTGAGTGGTCTGACCATCGTCGCTCATCATGGTGGTTGTCTTCCTCAGCTCTAGGGATATGTCATGGTTGTAGGTCCACTTGTACGTGGTGGAACTCTGATCAAGCACGCGCGTGACTTGTTGCTGCACTCGTCCATGGTCACTAGACTGGGGCTGATTCACGTAGGTGTAATCCGAGCTGGAGAGCGTCCGACCGTCCTCCGTCAGCTGCCGCTGCCGGATGGCCACACAGTAATCTGTGAGGGCATCGGTGGTAGTAGGGAGCTGGAGATATGTATAGCTATGGGCTCGAGTCGGCGTCGAATAGGTGCTGGTCGCGGGGATAACAGTCTCCCGTTTAAGATAGCGCTGGAATCCATGGGGATCGGGCGGGCAAAGTACCTGGCCCGACACCACCTCGCCAGCGGGGTCATAATAATCGCGGGTGGTTGTGATGCCACTTGGGGGGACTTCACTGGTTTGATTACCCCAGTCATCATAGGTGGACTGCGTCGTCTCCGTACGCGAGGTCCCGGTAGAGGTGTCCCGGTAGATGGTGGTCTGGGCCTTAGGCAATTGGTATTGAGCAGGCTGACTATCAAAGGCGGTATTGCTCAAAGCATAGTAGGTAGTAGCCTGCGTGAGCTGCTTAGATCCCTTTTGCTGCTGCTTGCTGAGCAACAGATGGAATTTATTATAGGTATGCGTAGTAGTGGTGCCGCCCTCCACCTGACTAGTTGAGGTGTACTCGTAGTCAGCCGGTGTCAGGTAGAGGTTGTCCCCGTCGTTGGTCCAGTTGCGGCCTCCGCCATAGCCAAGGAAATTATGGTCGGAGTAGCTGTAGGTAGTTCGAATGGCGGGCTGGTCATGGAACGGCCGCACCGTATGGGATATGACATAGGGAATGGAATTGACCGGCGCGCCGCTCGGCAGCAGGAAGCCTGCGGCCTTGTAGGAGATGTCTTCTGTCGCCCCCGTCGGGCTGGTAACGTTGGTCAGGCCCCCAGTTCCATACGTGAACTTCCAGGCTGGCGAGCCGTCTAGCGGGAGGCCAAGCTCCACCAGCTGGTTATTACGCTTTACAAGGGTGAAGGTTGCAGCTTCGGCAGTCCCCGGGGCCCGGGTGATGGTGGTGCTGGTATCTGTGCTGTAGATAACCTCGATCAGGTCCTGTGATTCTCCTTCGACCTTGCTCAGGCGGGGCTGGGTGCCTGAAAACACCCAGGAGAGCTTCAGCGAGCGGCCATTGGCACCATAAATGTCGGTGGGTACATTGACGGTGGACCGGTTGTTGAAGTTGGAGAGCATCTCCACCTGGCCTGACTTGAGGATGACGCAGTAGCTCGTGGTACTCTTCTTCTGAAACTTGAAGTTCTTGAGCTTCTGGTCTGTCATGAAAACGGAACTGGTGGTCTCCGTGACTTTGTAATTTTCCCCAGTAGACAGGACTAGAGTCTTCGATCCCTGGTCATAGGAGGAGAGGTTGCCGAATGACCATCCCTGACCTAGGCCTACATCGTCGCTATTCAAGGGATTATAATGCAGGAATAGCTTCAGCGGCGGGCTGTTGCGGACTTCGGCCGGCACCTCATAAAGAGAAATGGTGCAGTTGTATTGGCCGGTGCGGGGATCAAACGCCTTTCTCGACGTAGGAGTTGAAGTTAAAGCTCTGGGAGTAGATCATAATGGTGAAATTAAGTGGCAAATGGACTATGGTTGTTGAGGTGACACCCGGGCCCCCATTCATAGGATATTTATAACTTTCCGCCTCTTCTGTTATTCTACTCCCTTTTTGTCACTGAGTTTTCCATGATTCCTTCTCGTCCATTGGAGAGAAACCCCTCCTCTCACATCACATGAGATGTGCAGTTTATTCGGCCAGGATAAGTCCAGACCAGGGTGGACATCAAGCTGGAAATGAGAACCATCTTAGCCCGAGCAAGTAGCTAGAGGACTATGGGTCAACAAACTAAGCTGATGAGGAGATCACACCATGTACATTGTGAAGACGCATTAATGGAGGGAAGGCCGCCAGTCGATTGGACAGGAGATGGGTTCTTCCCACACCCCCATGAAGTCGCTCCCCTACAATCCCCTCAAACCATATCCCGGTCCAACTCCACCTAATAGCACCTTCCCGAGGCAAGCACACCTCTCAGCTTTCAGTAGTACCTCTTATGGACAGAGGCCATCGCCACCGCTAGCTGACAACGATCGGGATTTGCTTTGGATAAAGAGGGGTAAGGAGGCCTTCATTGGAGCTAAGAAACGAGGCGGCCCGTTAGTTAGTGCCAGGGCAAATGTATTCCTATCACAATCACACTACATGAACCTGACCCACCAAGCTGCTCTGATGGGTCGATGAACGGGGTTCAGCTAACACCTTTGCTGCTGAAAAGTGAGTTCAAAAGGCAAACCTCATGCATATGGGGAGGTGTTAGTATCCTGTCCTGTCAATCCGAGAGACATCAGAGTGAACTCGATATATCTTTAGGGGTTACTTTAATATTAGGGTATAACCAAGGGTCCTTTGTTTCTCCTGTTCTGCTCCCATCTTTCGCCCTCGTCAGGTGAACGTGGTAGTTTAGTTTTGGACCTGGCATCACCGCCAAAAGCTCATATCCACCAGAAGTCTAGAAGAACACCTTTTATTAATCTCTGATCATTCTTCAAGACCTCGCAGTTCATGGCGTTGTTGTGGGCATGTGTATGGGTGGCTGTATATGGATCGCTTTTCCTCGGAGTTGCGTGTTGCTATGATATTATTCCAAGTCCGAAGAGTAATTCAAATTCCCCCGTTGCTTCGTAGCCACAAGTTTTCCTGAGCCACTCATAATCTGTCGGGGTTCTCAGGTTGTCCTAACCGGTGGAGTTGTTCCACTTAGACACTAATCAATCCATCCATATCCCGAAATTGCTGAATCAGCCAACTAGCGGCATCGTACTAGTGCAGAGTGCTGCATATCCTTGACCCATCAATGGGACGATTTCGGGATTTGGATGTTGAAAACTAGGCTGTTAGATCGCGCGTGGCAATTTACTGAGTATGCTGGGTCCAGAAATGATCCAGTAAGCTTGCAGACTTGGACGGCGGGCCGCCATCGATATGAGGAGTAAACTAAGGCAGCCAAACCTGTGCCAGCGCTGCGGAACCATGGCGACACCACACCGTCCTGCAGATGATAAGATCACCAACGTAATTCATATGATGTATGGTGGCGATAAAAATCAAGACTTATTTCGGAGTTGCTTTTACCTGGGACAGTCTAGGGGTTTGCGGGATTATTTAGGATCTGCTACAGTGTCGGCCACTCATCCTCCAGACGCATTAGAACGAAGAACTCCGAAGTGGCAAGCTGCAGGACAACGTTAGATTAGACATATAATACCCTTTCAGCATCTCTATGGGAAGGTAAACCGGTAACCTCAGCTTTCTATTGCTCCAGAATGCTCAATTTCTACCTTTCTTCTTCTCCGTTCTTCTGATTGATCGATCATCACATCACAGCATTCCTCATCGAAAATGACCACACTATGGGAAGTCATTGATTTCAAGGTCCAGACGACCGCCCCAACCAACACGACAGACAGCATCTTTGCCAATGGCCAGATGCAGGCGAAGGTGGTTGTGACTATCAGAGCCATAAACGCAAGCACAGGCGCAAATTACCAGTTGACTGACGCTGAGCTCCAGAGCATCAAGCTAATCAATTATTACACAAAGGTTGAGGTGACAGGGAAGTGGTTCTACTCTACCACTGAGAATGAATTTGCACATGCACTGCCTCGTGCTGGAGCCCCAGTCGATCCCATCGCAGATGGCTCTCAATATATCAACTTCTGGGTCTCATCTACCCAGATTGGGTATGAAAACATCGCCGCCCAAATCAGTCAGCCGGGCGCAGTGCAATCAAATGTTGTCACCACTACCGGGGGATCGTTCAATTCCATGGTTACTATTGCGGCTATTGAGCCGATTACCTACACTAAGCAACGTCACGTTCGTTCGAGAGGATACGGCTGAGGGAACATGGAGATACACCAGTGGCTCCAGCACGTCTTGGTACAATTGGGATCAGGATAACTACTATTTAACTTCCAATGTCTATCCCTTTCTGAAAGTGGATCGTCACGGAGTTGATACCACCGGAAAAGAGAATGGTGTTGTTTCAGCTAGTGAAATGCAGGACTCTTTTGCTTATCTAAAACGAGAGAGCAAAGACATCAGCATTTTCTATATGTTCAACATGGGAACGGAAAAAGAAGTGAGGCGTGGCCTTTATACCTGGAAGGGCTCCGTAACTCTCGTTAGATACGCCGATATCAAGATCAATCAGCGACCAAACGCCCTGTGTCTAACCCGCCTCCTTTTCTTTAAAGGCTACGCAAGTTGGTGGTCGGATTGGAATGGAAGTGCTTGGTTCACCATATATGACTTGTACGGAAATTACGGCCACTTTTCGGTCAATACTGTATCGCAAAACACAATCTCCATCGCGTCCCGAAATATCAGATCGCCGGTCGAGTCTGACTCGATCGAACGCACAGCGAAAATCTGAGACGTGGATGACAATGCGGAAAAAATGACTGCTTGAGACAGCGTTAATGCTTTCTTGCTCCCTGATCCTGGCGGGAAGAAACTACCAAGACCTACAAAATCCTCCAATTGACTGCACTTCGTTTTGTCTTCCTTTCAGCAGCGAATGCATTCATCCGCCTTTTCCAAACAACTTCACTTAGAGACTGCCCAGAAATATTTTTTTGATTGTTTTTTCCTTTTGTGGGGAGGGGGGTGTTTTCCCCTTGCTTTTCCTTTGAATAATATTCGAGCCTTTGCGAATAAGATCTAGGTGTTCAACCATCCTAGTAGTCGCCTCCCTTAGTACACCACCTGAACCAGGTGATCTTGCTTTTGTGCTTTGCTGTGTTTATTTCCCACTCATGCGGAAATCTTTTTGATATGGTTACAATGACATTCGGATCTATTGAAGGGCTGTTTTTTGGGCTATCAGGGTAATACCTCCCCAAGAGATTCAGCAGATGTTAAGATCCAAGAATCCCGAGATACCAAGAGGAACAAGTACATGACTATCTAGTCGCTCTCAGGTCCTCATCCTCACATGAGTCAATGGGCATGGCATTCGACTTCATCAAATCAAATATCGAGATGGTACTATGCTCCATTGACAAACGTTTTTCCCATCATATTGCCAGAACCAGTATTCCTGATTTGGTTATTTATCTATCCAATACGTATAAACTATATCTTTCCAATGATTCAGGTTGATATGTAAACCGATAAAACTACTGTATCTCTTTACATCTGTACTAAGGGGGATCTCTTTAGGGAAAAGGTACCGGTATACATCCGGAAGATCGTTGAATAGAGAAATCCGGACATTAAACCATCGCGAGTTATTGAGGTGTTGTGGCTGTCATTGTGTGCCGAGCGGGCACTAGTCTCGGCCCGATGGCGATCCCGCCCGCAGGGGTTACCGAACCCCATCCCACAAACACCCAAGAAACACCAACAATTTTCAGCGACTACGACTTTCGCCCAAGGATCCCAGCAGCAAGGAAACGCCGCAGGCGAGGCCTCGATGGAGAGGAAAATGAGCCGATTGCGAACCCTGAATTTGCGACCGGCGGAGAAAGCATCGGGCGGGTGACAAACCAAGATGTACGACAGTATTTCAACAGCTTCAATGAGGCGCTCCAGCACCAGACCGAAATAATTGAGACAGCGAGGGCAGAGGTCCAAGAACTGAAAGCCGAACAACAGCTCCTGCGAACCCATAATAAGGAACTGCGGGAAGAGATTCAAGCCCTACGGGCCAGACTGGAGACACAACCGCTGAACACCCCCGTGCACAGATCCTGGGCGGAAGTGGCCCGCTGGCAACCCTCTGCCAGACCCCGCGAGAACCGTCCCGCGCCCTAGAAAGGAACCCAACTGTGTCCGATACTACAGCAACCCTAGATGAAGACGTTGACAATGACCGATTCTCGAGAGCCCTGCCCACGGAAGCAGCGAACACACACATCAGGACTGCCCTGCTGAACGCAGAGACCACCAAAGAAGTGCAAGTCGCGGGCATTGGTACTACCAAAACAGGATATGTCATCCGATTCCGGGACACCCAGTCAGCGGAGACAGCCCGGAACAGCACCGAGTGGCTGGAGGAGCTGGGAAACAACACCAAAGTAGTGAAGCCCCGGTTTGGGATCGTGGTTCACCGAGTCCCAACTGAGGACTTTGAATTAGAAGGAAACAAGAAACAGGGGATGGAGAAGATTATGGCTGAGAATGACCTCCATGACAAGAAATTCCGGGTCGAAGATATTGCATGGTTGAAGAAGAGGGACATGCCTCTAGGGAAATTAGCCTCGATGGGGGTCTGGTTAGACTCACCGGAGGCAGCAGAATGGATTATCGATAACGGATTGTTAGTGGGGCAAAGGTTCATCGGGAGCGTGGAACCCTACCGGGTGGAGAAGAAGAGGTGCCGCCGCTGCCAACAATTTGGCCACCTAGCCTGGTCATGCAAGGAACGAGTGAAGTGCGGACATTGCGCGGGTCACCACGACCAGCGTCACTGCTTCCCAGGAATAAGGCCAAGATGCTCGGACTGCAATGGAGAACACCCAACAGGCGACCGGGCATGCCAGGCATCCCCTAACCCCAGTCCATCCCAATGACAGCAAACCTTCGCATCTTACAGTTGAACATCATGAAATCCAGGGCAGGGATGGAAGCCCTCATCAACGATCATCAGAGCCAGAACCTGGACCTGCTTCTGATCCAGGAACCACCAAAGACAGCATACCACACCCATGTTAACCACAGTGCTTGGCGACTCTACCGACCGACACACCCGGAAATACCTCGGTTCCGCAGCCTCCTCTATGTCAACCGGAGGATCTCCACATCATCACACCGCCAAATCCAGTGTGGCCACCCAGATGTGGTGGCCGTTAAGATCTGGACCCCAGAGCTCCAGTACCTGGTGTTCTCGATCTATATCCAACCAATCGCGTTGCACGACTCAATTGAAGCGAGCAGCGCACGCGAAGTTTTGACAGAAATCCAGCAAACTATCCAGGAACAAACCGAGCAGGGCCAACGCACGACGAAAATTGTCCTGGCTGGAGATGTCAACCGCCACCACCCGGCATGGAGCCACCGTGCGGTACATCACCGCTTCGCAGAACACGCAGACGAACTAATAAATTTCTTTCAAGACCACGAGCTGCAATGGTGCCTGGCCCCAGGCGAGACGACATTTTGGTCTCTGAAAAAACCTGGGACGACATCAGTACTCGATCTCACACTTACTAACGAGATGACGCGGCTGATCAAATGCCATCTTTATCATGACCACTACGGGTCCGACCACAGGGGCACGTACTCGGAATGGAGCCTCCAACCAGAGCAGACTAGGAAGCCCAAACCGAGAAGAGCGTACGACCGAGCAGACTGGGCCCAAGTAGGCCAAACGACAATGAGGTCGACTAACCCACAGTTGAGGATTCAATCCGAGCAGGACCTAGATCAGGCGGTCAACCATCTGATTCAAAGCACAATAACCGCGCTCGACCAGCATGTGCCAGTACAAGCCCCATGCCCATACTCGAAGCGCTGGTTCACAGCAGATCTCAAGGTCCAACAGATGGAAGTCAACCAAGCCCGCCGGAGGTGGCAATACGGTTATGCCACCCTTGGACCTAACCACCCAACGACCAAGGCAATGTTTGCAGAAATGCGCGAAAGAAGACGTAAATGGACAAGAGCAATTGAAAAAGAAAAAACAAGCCACTGGAGGGAGTTTCTTGACAAAGCAGGCGAAGGCCATCTGTGGAAAGCAGCCACCCATATGCGCCCACGGGATGCTTATACGAGCATCCCAGCGATTAAAGTGGGCACGGAGGAGATAACTGACAACCAAAGAAAAGCAGAGACGTTCCTTGATTCCTTCTTTCCATAAATGGCAGAACCCGAAGTGGAAGTAGAAAGCAACCCCACAGAAGAAGAACTGCCATGGGAGCCGATCACTGAACAATAGATTTGCCGATCACTCCGAGCCGCCAAGGGAACTATGGCCCCAGGTAGAGATGGAATCCCCACGCTTGTATGGAAAGATCTGTGGATGTACCTGAAAGAAACGATTACCACTGTCTTCACCAAGTCAGTGGATCTGGGATACTATCCCAGACAATGGAAACAGGCGCGGATTGTAGTGCTGCGGAAGCCGGGAAAACCAGACTATTCGGCGCCGGGAGCATACCGACCGATATCACTACTGAACACGCTGGGGAAGCTACTGGATGCCGTTATGGCCCGCCGACTCTCCTACTGGGCGGAGAGATTCAAGCTACTCCCGGACACACAATTTGGAGGTAGACCAGGACGAAACACCGAGCAAGCTCTGCTGGTACTGGCCAACGCAGTATACCGAGCTTGGGAACGGTCTAGGGTGGTAACGCTGATCGCGTTCGACCTGAAAGGCGCGTTCAATGAAGTCCACCAAACCAGCCTCGACGCTCGGCTGCGAGCTAAAAGCATCCCACCAAAGGCCCGGCAATGGATCCGCAGCTTCTTGGATGACCGCCAAGCGAGCGTCACATTTGATGACTTTGAGAGTGAAAATTTACCACTGGAGCATGCCGGCCTGGCACAAGGATCCCCACTTTCACCTATTCTGCTTGGATTCTATAATTCAGACCTAGTGGACCAAGTGGTAGACCAAAACGGCGGTGCATCAGCTTTTATCGACGACTATTTCCGCTGGCAATCCTACCCAACAGTAGAAGAGAACATCAAGAAGATCCAGGAAGAAGACATCCCCCGAATTAAAGAGTGGGCGCGGCGAACGGGTGCAACCTTTGCCGGCGGAAACCGACCCACGGAAAAGGACAAATTGTCATCGTCGGCCAGGTTGTCAAACCGGCCGACACTGCGAAGCTTCTTGGAGTGATCTTTGACAAAGAGATGCGCTGGAAGGAACATGTCCAGGAAGCGGTTAAACGGGCAACTAAAGTGAACATAGCCCTGAGCGGGCTCAGACACCTCCGACCGGAGCAAATGCGCCAGCTATACCAAGCATGCGTAACACCAATTCTAGACTACGCATCCACAGTCTGGCACAATTCGCTCCGAGACAAGATACATCTGCGACTTCTGAGACGGTACAGAGAACGGCTCTTATCCGAATCCTTTCAGCCTTCCGGACAGTATCTACGGCTGCACTCGAAGTTCAGTCCTATATCCTACCAACTCACTTGCGACTCAAGCAGCGGGGACAAATAGTGGCTGCTCGCTTCAGCACCCTGCCAGATGACCACCCGGTTCACCAGGTAACAAGCCGAGCAAAGGAACGCAGCACTTATATCGGTAGCGGGGCCGGCTTTCCCCTAGCCGAAACGCTGCGAACCATGAACCTCGGGCGGCTGCAGGCCTTAGAAACAATTGACCCCAAACCACTTGCGCCATGGCGGAGCCAGCCCTTCACAGGAATCGAGATCGAGCCTGATCGAGAGAAAGCGCAGGCCAACGCACTGGCACAGCAATCCACAACAAATATCACAGTCTTCTCAGACGCTTCGGGAAAAGAGAATCAACTAGGCGCCGCAGCGGTAGCTCTTGACCACAACCGGCAGATAACGGGGTCCCGACAAATCAGCATCGGCTCAATGGAACACTGGTCGGTCTATGCGGCCGAGCTCATGGCAATCTACTATGCTATCGGACTCGTTTTCCAACTAGCACAGAAGAAGCACGCTACAACAACGGCTACCCAAGGCCCAGCGACAATCCTCAGCGACAGTATGTCTGCGCTGCAAGTAATCGCAAACTCATGGAACAATCGGGCCAGCGGATCATCCAGGCTATTCATCAGTCTGCTGCAGAGCTAAAAGCACGAGGAATCCCGCTGCGACTACAATGGGTCCCGGGACACTGCGGTAACCCTGGGAATGAAACGGCGGACCGTCTGGCTAAGGAAGCGGTGGGGGCGGAAAAGAAACACCTGTTTCCAGCACCTTCTATCGCGGGAGAAGGCCTTCATCCGCAACACAATCAAAAGTGAATGGGAACAAGAATGGAAGACCTCTAAGAACGGAGGGCACCTCCGGCGCATGGATCGGGCCCTACCCGCATGCCGCATGCGCCGACTGTACGGCTCGCTTCCCCGCAACCGTGCTTACCTGCTGGCGCAACTTCGGACCGGCCACTCATGGCTCGCCACCTATGCTAAGCAACATGGCTTCCGAGATAACGAGCAGTGCGAATGTGGAGCGACAGAAACCGTGGTCCATGTATTAGTTGACCGCCCGCGGCTGAGTGCCCTACGGCAAGAATTGCGGCAGAAAATCGGCGGGGCGTTTAACCACATATCCGATATGCTAGGAGGAGCAGGCCAAGGTAAGGAAGGTAAGTTAGAAGATGCTGCGCAGAGCGTCAGCGTCCTAGGGGCGGTACTGGACTTTGCAGAGGCATCGCAGAGATTTTGAAGTCGCGCGCCACGAGGGCGGCAGAACAGAACACCAGGCAACGGCCAACACAGGCCTTGACGAGGCTCCAAGTTCGTCAGGAAAGTAATAGTCTACAGTTAATGGATGTACATAGAGAGTAGATAGCGGTTCCCTGTATATCGCTTAAGGCGAGGGGCCAGCGTATGAATAATCATCATCATCACTGTAGGCAATCATCGGCAGTACTCTCTCCCTGCCTTTGAAACTGTTCAGAACGAGAATAATATTTTTCCTGAGGTGCCTACCACGGACTCCTGGGGGTGTTTTAAGGAGCTAATAACGAACCTCTGTTTTATAGTCTCCAGTGGCAAAAATTTTGTTCACGTTTCTCCCCAATATCTTGAAGTGGGGCATGAACTGAGTCACATGTCCATTTTCCCCGCCATAAGTACCTGATGCTCTAGCCAGACGAAAGTCAGTCTAGAGAGAGTTCCATGTTCGCGCCGCTGCACTATCTTTGGATAACACGACAATATTTGATATATCTGTAACTGGATCCACTTTTTTTTTCTACGTTTTACCCTATCTACCCTATTTATCTGCCTCGGCTGCCATATCTGGATTGGTACTTATCCCTTGGGTTCATAGGCTACGTCACTCCAGGTTCTCATGTAACGTAACCCACGGTTAAGCGGCCCACACGGTCAGGCGGCCCATCCTACTATCCCATATGAAAAAATGCTTTTTTAATTTTATTATATCTCAACGAATACTGTATTTGAGAGGTTCTAATATTATAGATAGATTGTATATATATAAGAATATATATCCTATGCATTTTTCATAGTTTTAAAATTTTTTGGTTATATGGATAGATCATATCTTTATATAATACATATAAAATACAGGTATTGTATTATGATAATCTATTATATAAATTTTTATGAATTTTAGAACATAGCTAAAGATTCTTTATACTATTTTAAATTCATATATTAATATTCAGGTCTCTTAGACTTTTGATGGTTGAGATATCTTATGTTCAAAAAGGATCCTTTATATAGTATTACCAGCTGGGCCGCCTAACCGTGTGGGCCGCTTAACCGTGGGTTACGTTAGTATAGAAGACCATGGCAGTCAGTGGAGAGATAGATTGACTAGATAATTAGGTATAGGCATTCATTATAATGTTCCGCCCCTTAGTCTTTTTGCCTTAGGCGGAAGGGGCGACAGAACGATTGAGCGTGTGACTAGCTAATATTATCTGATATCAATCATCTGTCCAGGAGACCGCTACTCGTCGTGCTAGTCCACGTGGCCATTTTTAGCATTTGACCTTATGTCAGTGAAGATAAACATTTCGGTCCTTCACTGGTCACCATTTCGCCTGAACGCCGCCCCGAGTTTAGCAGCCCACGGTTGAGTTCTGTTTAAATCCCATCAAACCAACCCAGGTCCGTCCGTGCACCACCTGGGCGACCTTCAAAGTGCCCGGCTTTTACAGAGTTGAAGTCCAGAATACTTGAATTGAGCACGGGCTTCTGCCTGGATATCGGTCCGAAAATATCCTTGTTACCTCAGACCAAGTTCGTTTCTCATCTTTTCTCAGCTTCAAAGGCATCGTGAGCATCGCGCGATGTGGCTAAATGTGAATGGCCGCACAGCTGTAGATACAATGAATGTAGTAGGGGAAAATGTACGCACAGAATTGGCCATTGTCCTCTGGGAGCTGAAAAGCCCGCGTAATTGATCAATCAACCAATCAATCAGTGGGTACCCGCCAAGAACCCACGCAGGCCCGGAGACACGGCGGGTGTGCATGCACATGATTGCGGTTGGACAGGTCACTTGGGAAGCCCTGGGCGAATGCCCAGTGGAGCCAAGCCCTCGATTTAGGCAGACGTAAGATGCAAATAGGTATTACTAACCACCCCCAACCGTCATAAGCGGTGGGGCGGTTACCGCATAGCCATCGATCATAATTGGCTGGAACGGGGTATGAGTTATTCCGTAATCTGTATATTACAGCGACCTCTCCGCATTCCCCCCTTAGTTGAGCGTCACTCGAAATCAACACTTTTTGATAAACAGGCCGAGCAAATGGACAACAGCAGCCCGACCGACTACAAAGCGCTCTTTTTGAGGGCTGAGGAAGAAAAGAAATGGGCGGAGGAGGAACGCCAGCGGGAAGCAGAGCATAGGAAACGAGCAGAGGAACGCCAACGGCAAGCAGAGCAGGAAAGGGACCAGGAAAGGGAGCAAACACGACGAACCACCTTTGCAGAGCTAATCCGATACTGCCACAACTACACTTCTCTATATCTGAGAGTCGAAAGTCCGTCCCGTTCTACGACGGGAACGGTTCCGGCGCCTAAGGGGAAGCGCTGTCCGCTGCAGCTTCTGCCTTGGACCGGGTGCACAGCCATACAGCAAGAGATCTATCACTCTGTTTGTACCTATTTAGCACCGCCTGGACAACCTGCTGCACAAGTGTTTCCGTCGCGTACTGTCCTAAAGGGGTTTGGGGAAGAGTTCAAGAAGAGAGCTATAAGCAGTGAGCAGGATCTACAAAGCTATGAGAGATTCGGGGTGGAGAACCATGTCCGTGATATTATCGCGGAACTCTGCAAGATACGTGCTGCCCGAGAGGAATTTCAGTTAGGCAATGGAATTCAGTTCGACAATCACGCAAATGCCCTTGATGCAATCGACACTGACCAGTCTAAAACGGACAAATCAGTGAATTCCCGGCCGGATCAGTATTGCATCCACCGTGTCGAAGGTGATAAAAGTACAACTATTATGACTGTTGAGTACAAGCCGCCCCATAAACTATCTGTGGAAAATCTTCGAGCGGGTTTGCGACCAATGCGGTTCTGGAATGAGGTGGTCAGACCAGACTCTGTTCCCATGAAGGGCCCTGAGAAACTGAGGTACAATGCGGCCTGGCTAACTGGCTCAGCTGTGGTCCAGGAGTATCATGTCATGCTCCAGGAAGGACTGGAATACTCATATCTAACTAACGGGATTGCATTAGTTCTGCTGTGGGTCCCCTATGACAATCCAGGCACCTTATACTACCATCTCTGTGAACCCAACATGGAAGTTAATCCGGATGATGAACTGAGTTCTCTACAACAGCCGCTAACAGCTGTTGCTCGGGTATTGTGCTTATGCCTCATGAGTTTCCGCTCGCAATATCGTGACCAGGAGTGGCGGAATGCCACAAAGAAGCTGCCAGAATGGAAGACAAGTTTCGATCATACACGTTCCCAGATCCCGGAATTGGAATTGCAACAAAACCCGCCCGATTCAGAATACACAGCATCGGAGTATACGAGCTCCGAACCTACTACATCAGAATATATACCGTCTTCGTCTCCTGCTCCACCCTCTGCCGACGCCCGCCGAATACCCACCCGGTCTCGAGCTAGCTGCGCGTCGCCGAATCTGACACCACGAGATGATGCTGATTCTGACGCAGATCAAGCTCCAGGAGGAAGGAAGCGTGGGTTCAGCCAGGTTACATCATCTCCTTCGTCTCCATCTGTTCAACGATCAGCACGTCTGGCGGGATCTCGGTATACTCCGAGCGACGGCCAAGGACAGCAACACACCGCACAGTTTTGCACCCAGAAATGTCTACGTAGCCTGCAACGAGGTGGTCAGCTGGATGTTGATTGCCCAAACGTCATGCTCCACCGACAAGGGAGGGACGGCAGCCAACACTCCATCAATGCTAAAAGGCTGATAGAGCAACTCAAACAGCAACTAGATGAAAATATCGACCGAGACTGTACACCCATGGGGGGTTGTGGCGCGTCGGGGGTCCCATTCAAAGTCACTTGTACGGCATACGGATACACTGTGGTCGGTAAAGGAACGACTTCCCGACGGTGGAAGGAGGTCAAACGTGAGGAGGACGTATACCGTGTACTCGACCAAGCACAGGCTTCTGCTGTTCCTGTTTTTCTGGGGGCAATCGATTTGGTCAAATCCTACTTCGTACATGGAGCTGGCGAGATCTGCCATATGCTCATCATGGCCTGGGGGGGTGAGCCCATACATAAGATAGAGCGTGATAAGACGATTACACGTGAGATTGCGAGGTCTGACAAGGAGATTCGTTCACTGGGAGTCATGCACCGAGACCTCCGGTCGGACAATATTCTGTGGAACGCTGAGCTGGGACGGGTCCTGATCATTGACTTTCACTGCTCGGAACTGAACTACCGACCTTTGAAAAGGCAGGCGGAGTCACGTGGGAACCATCCGTGTAGAGGAGAATTAGACAAGCGAAAACGACTTTGTACTGTCTAAAAATCAACGTAAGAGGCATTGCACGCTTGTGCACAGATGAATAATATGGACTGGCAATAATATAATAATTAATCGATAAATTCTCAAGTAAACGTAGGATTGTTGTTTGTACATTAGCTGTCTCCATAATCTGAGGGTCTCCACGAACAGTCTGCCAGATGGCCATCAGCAAAAGAAAGTAGAGGGTCTCCAAATCTTAATTGGTTGAAAGACATGAAAGTCCCTCTGAAGCAAAATCGGGATAGATCTTTTTGATAGCCTGAGGACCAGAAAAGAATCCCAAACGGACGGACAGGCTGGACAAAAGAATGGCTGGTCAAGACTGATAGATGTTCAGAAGCAGTGGGGCTTAAGAAAGATTATGGGGTTTCAATAATGATGAGAATCGAAAGATGGCCTCAGAGCATGAGGAGCAAAGACTCGCAGCTGAGAGCCGACTCAACAAGAAAAAACTCCTTCTATTCTTGGTCTCTCGAGTCCTGGATCGAGCAGAAATTGAGCTGAAGTCTCCTAATAATTGTCAAAGTGGCGCTAGGTAAGAGCATTCCTAAGACTGGTATAGAAATATGTGGCTCTACCTAAGTCATCTAAATATCTAGTAGCTGTGTTGATTCGTGAATAACATTGATGCGCAGGGAGCGGTACTTATAAGATTCGCTATTGACTACTCCTTAAGTCCTCCAGATTGTAGCATTTTGGCCCGTTTTTCACAATATTGCATGAACGGCACTACTTCGCACTCATATGAGCAAGGCTGTAACTTAAGTCCTATGGTGATCGTCTCCAAGTAAAACCGGTGTTGGTCATGGTCATGATCACTAACTCACCGGACCGAGGACATGGGCAGGATAGAGTGCTTCCTCAAAGTCCGATAAGCTACATACAGAACCGATTTGTATAGTTATAAGAGCATTTTCAACCGACAATGGCATTTTGATAAGCTAATGGCAAAGCGGAAAACATTCCCAGTATGACCTGGAGCTTCAAAGGGCGCTGTGATGTTCTCAGAGATACCGCATTTTTATGCCTTGCACCATACAGTTCTCGAGGAAGCAGTTGCGGTGGTTGGAGCCCGGACAAGATAAAGGAAAGAAGCAACAACCATTGGCATGGTCGCGAGCGTCAAGTTCCGCGTAACAGTAAGGAAGTGTGGCTCTACCATCCCGTATCGGAGTTTTAGACCTGCAAGATATTCTCGACCCAAACTATCGTCCAGAATATGGACATAATGAACGAAACACGCATGGCAGAAGGCATGGCCGCAACCTAGGACTAGATTGACAGCCTGGCTGTAACATATCTTGCACTGAAGCTCATCCCCTAAAAGAAGGTGTATCAGCACATAGGTCTCAAATGAGGCGGTCGGCGACTTACGGGTGTCAGCTAGGGACTCTAAGCCACTGCTACCTTCACTGGGCTCAGCATCGTTGTCACTCGCAGTCTCTGTGATAGTACGATCGTCTATGTAGACCGGGTGGTCTGTGACAAGTTAGGTGAATTATTATAATAGGACGAGTAGGAATTCTTACCAATTGTATCACCGGCCCGGGTCAATTGGGTCA
Organism: Aspergillus awamori; assembly: GCA_003850985.1. Classification (NCBI taxonomy): domain Eukaryota; kingdom Fungi; phylum Ascomycota; class Eurotiomycetes; order Eurotiales; family Aspergillaceae; genus Aspergillus; species Aspergillus awamori. The sequence continues at coordinate 957,379 of BDHI01000022.1, forward strand.
GAAAACCATCCATCGGAGATAAAGAATCATCATCGTTTATCTCGATGGGATTATCTAGATTCTATTAATCAAAAATCATGGAAAGGCACCGTGAAAGTTACCAATACTGTCACCTGCTCGACTATGGTAGAGAAGACAGGTACTGGTATCAGATGATGAGGGACTGCCAATGTCGTTATTAATGGGATTGTCTAAGAGCCTATTAGCGAAGTCCACTTATAGATAAAGATGTAACTTACTGAAGCTTCCACTTGAATAGCGAGTCTGACTTGGATCAGAGTCGGCTTCATACCGTTCACCAGCAACGGATACCTCAAAAGGGTATTCTGAAGGTTGTTAGCCTATCTACATGACTGCATTGATATTCTGTCATACCCAAGGGAGGGAGCCATGTGCCAGGCAATCCGCTGGGAACTTCTGGGCTGGTATGATCAGAGCCGTTGGATATACCTGCGGGTCCCCATGGTGTTAATGGGGCCTCAGCTCCGAGGGGCCTGTTCAAGGTGGTATAGGTTGACATGATCAGAGATGGTATATTCGAATGAAGCTTGGTAGGGTTGAATAGGTGAATAAAATGGAGAAAGCCTGAGAGCGACAGGATCGCATATTTATATTCTGGTGACACGGCAGCGATTGCCAGAGAGCCTTGCTGTAGCTATTTTTGTGCTGAGGGTCCATATGACCCCAGTGACTTGTTTGACTGATAGAGCTGCTAGGGTGAAGCCTACCTGACATTCAATAAACACGCTCATCCTATAGATTGCCTCCAAGAGGTTCTCAGTGCGGCATCGCTGTCAGGGAAGCTTCATATATATGGGAATGGCAGTCATAATTGGCCAGGTCAGCACAGTGACTGACAGGAGTAACCGTCGTAGAACTTTGGGTCGAAGCCATGGTGCTAAGCTATTGCCACTTTTCCATGAACATCACTGCTTTCATAGCCTTTCTTCTGTGTGCATAACATAGTACCAGGCGCAAACTATGAGTTTGTGAGATACCAGCTCATCGAAATGCGAGTCAGCAAGTAGCATGCAGGAGAAATTCACAGAAGGATCTTTCCATCAACTTCACAATTACTCCAAATCAGAAGCCCTTTTTCTGGCAAAGAATATGGGCTCACAGGCATCTTCCAGCAGAGTTTCCTATACGTTTTTTTGTGAGTGTAGCTGCACATCCTTTATCACGTTATGCACTAATTCCACCAATGCCGAAACTGTGGCCTCATTCATGACCTAAGCACATATACTTCACTGTGCGCAGACCCTTTTGATTACTGTACACTTATGGTGGTCTACCCCAAGTTACGAATGTATTGGCGGCAGCATCATCGGTCCCGTAGACCACAATTCGGACTTGCAAAGCGTGGCGTCTCGACGTTCATGACCCTCACAGAATATAAGGCCATGCAATCTACTGACAGATAGTACTCAGTTACTTCAGCCGCTTTTCGTTAAGGCTCTGCCCTGGCACTTTATCTTGCTATCATGGAGTCCGAATGCGAAGGTCGGTGGATTGGACCATTTGAGGTCCTCGAGTCCCGATGTTCCCGGAGCATGTGGCCTGGTTGAGGTATACCCATTTGGCTCATAAACTCAAGAATACTAACGAGGTCAGCCCGAAACAAAATTACGGGTGCTACGGTTTGACTCGCGGGATCTTGTACAATGTGGAAGGAATCAAGCGAGCAGAAGTCACCCAAGGGCCCCGTCTCACCCATAAATGATGCGACAGAGACGAGACCGGCGTAGGAAGAGCCTCATACGAAAGGCCTACGAATATAGCAAGCTATGTAACGCCGAGGTCTGCCTGGGTGTTCGCATTCGAGTCTGGCCAAGTCACCACATTTCTGTCCGATTCGACAGCATTCTGGTCGAGTCTTTCTTAGGTTGGTCGATGACTACGGATGGTGAAAGCTTGCAGAGACAATGGGAGGCCAGGGTCCATAGTTATATTATTGGTACGAGCCACAGTTCTGGGCCGAAGGTCACAATATTCCGTGTAAGTTGGCGACGGCGGTGAGCCACAGATGAGTAGTAGTAATAGTATATTCATACGCCGACCCATCGCCTTGTGTTGTTTTTCCCACTTGACTAAAATACAAACTCGCACCTAGCCTAGTGATTTGTGGTTTAGAATCCAACTCCTTGGGCGAATGCAGGTATTCACTATATAGCTATCTCTCTAGATACATAGCTTCGCTGTAAACTGTTCCTTTCCTGACGAACTTGGAGCCTCACCGAGGCCTGTTATTGTTTCTCTTCCTCGCCATTTTACCATAAGAGGGAGGATTGGGTACTTATTGTTGGAAAGAATTCCATTGTTGTGGTAAATGTACTACCGGCGAGGGGAATCGAACCCACCACTTCCAAGAAGCAAGGTGACCAATCCGCATTTTTTGGAAGTTGCCTCGGAGCGCTTACCATTACGCCACCGCCACCGGCGGTGACGAATTGGCTTGCACGACAGCTAGGCCAGGACTCGTTCTCTGTACTGTAAGTGCTATATGCGCCCGCCTCATGCATATGCGCAGGGACTCTTCGCCCGCCGGAGGGAACTTCCCGTGCCCAAGGTAGCTTGACCCCATGCAAGGGAACTTCCCTCCGTGTGAGGCAACCTACTCACCTGTCAGAAGAACATCGCTCATCCATTTATTGTTCGAGCCAAGACCTAGCGGCCCAGACAGGACAACGCAAGATTCAGATAACAGCCAAGGGTCTTGACTCCAATCCTACCACTGCTGAGGACGACTCGACCGCAGCCCAAGAATTCAAGGTATCGAGGTTATTTTGCAGACACGGTCCTGAAGCTGGCGGTGGGATCTGGGCGTAGGAGAGCGCTACTGACCGCACAGTGCGGATTCTAAAAGGAATATTAGAAAGCCGAGGGGAGGTGAATCATACACTACAAGGGAGTCAACATTATAAGAGAAACGATAAGATCAACGTCGGTATATGCGCAAGCGTAGTAGTTATAGGAAACATGATGTGTGCTATTTCCGCATGTGTAACACCATTCGACTTAGTTTCTAGCTTCTACTGCAGACACAGAATGCTGCCTTCCGCATCTTTCCAAGTAGCTTATATATTTATCAACGTTCATTGGGTGATGGAAACCACTCTTATTATTTGGCTTCGACCAGAATACTTTAGAAAGCTACAGAGCACCTTTCCCGCGGTTGGACGACGTGCTCCGCTCCACAGTTACTAATAATGACTCACGTGCAAACAGTTTGGCAGACCCAGAAGTTTAAACATAATGGCGTCAGCGCTCTTATCAAGGCTCAATGTTGGGGACAGGTCCTTGATGTTCTATTTGGTCTAAAAGTCTATCAAGAGCCGTTCGTTCCCTACAAGATTCTAAGCAGCATGAGTACCTTCGTCTCATGCTTAGTCTGATGCTACTCAAATTTGCACTCTGATAATTGACCATATCAGTAAAAATTACGTCTAGAGTAAACATTTGCTGGCGCAGCCAGTGGTATTGCTTCCAGCATAGTGACGTGCCCGTTAGACGTGGTTAAGACAAGGCTGCAAGCTCAAGGAGGTTTTCGGAAGCCATCACACTCTCGTATGGCGTCCACAAACCGCGGTATACTGGATGTCAGCCGCGCTGTATGGCTTGAGAAGGGTCCAAGGGGAATGTATCAAGGACTAGGATTAACTGTACTGGGCTATATCCCTAGATGGGCCATCTTCTTTAGCATTTACCATCGATGCTATGAAATGTTTCACGATTATTTTGGTTTGTCTACCCAGATCAATTTGTCGGGTGCTCTGATACGTTGATGGCTAAATAATGTGCGCAGACTTTAAAAGCCAATCAGTAACATCGCTCATGTCGTCTCTAACAGCAGGGACTTGTTCTATAGTCACTACAAACCCAATTCAGGTGGTCAGAGCCAGACTCATATCACAGAGCGGCGTTTCCAGTCAAGCATATTCGAGGCCGTTGTGGCAATACAGCTCAGCTTATGATGCGGCTCGGCAAATTTATGGCAATGAAGGCATTCCAGCTTTCTACTCTGGTTTGACCCCGGCTCTTATTGGCGTGTCGCACCTCGCAATCCAATTTCCCCTCTACGAGGCCTTAAAGCGGAAGCTCACAGGCTCGGGATTAGGCGAATATGACCGGAAGCCTTCCCATAACCTTTTAGGTGTTCTTGCTGCAGGGTCTATGAGCAAGATAATTTCTACTGCTTCCACTTACCCTCACGAGGTCATCCGAACGCGACTTCAGACCCAACAGAGACTCAAATCCACTATCATCGCATCGCGAAAGTTTGGAGGCATACAAGAAATTGTTTATAGTATTTGGAAGACGGAGGGATGGAAAGCTTTCTATGCTGGCTTGGGCGCTAGCATGATACGTGCTGTACCGGCCTCGGTGACCACCATGCTAGTCTACGAGAACATGTTAAGTGTCCTGATCCGTATAAGAACTGATGGAGAAAGGAAATTAGCAGATCAAAGCTGTACACCGTAACATGCTTCAGAAAATCGGAATGTTGAATTTCACAGTCTCTCCCCTCATACACTGCATCAACCTACATCAATCTGACTTGGAAACCCGAATGTCACGAGGCTTTTCTGTGTCATAAGAATGCATTGTGACAGTGTCCCCCTAAACATTACTCCCGCATCTTCTTATCCCCCTTTTCGTTTTGCTGGTGAAGAGGACTATCTACCATTTCCGAAATTGGGCATTTCATGCCACTAAAGTCCCTGTTGGCATCATTTTCAACATTGCTATTGATTGGAACCGGAGCATAAGGACGCGAAATGCTGTCACGCATAGGATGGGCCGCGCCAGTCTTAATTTCACCGTTATCGGTTACTCTATCCGCTGCGGAGAGGGCCAGATCACCTGAGTCGAAATATCTTCGTTCCTTTTGCTCATCAGTAGCGGCCTTGTGTCAGCTCATCGCAAACATACCCTAGACTGTCGCCCGAGTAATCCTCCGCTATGGGGCTGTTTGCTATAGGGAGTTGGGGGGCGTTTCTCATCTTCAGACGAAGTCTAACAACCGATCAGTCCGGTGGGCCATACTATGTAAGTAAGTTTGCTCTAACCTGGGAAGACAATTCTTTATCGCGTCCTGGTTCCATTTGCCAATCCTGTACCGTATGTATACAGTTGAGAACGGAATAAATGAGATGGCGCAATCGGAGACTGGATTACATTAATTCCCACTCACATAAGATGTGTGATCTTACCCCGCGTATCGGTCCGTCGCAATCGGATTTCGACGTCACCTCCCTTGGTCTAGTCCCATGGAATGCTGCGTCAAATTTCCATCTGAGCCAGCCAAGGACCCAGCCCATTAGGTCTTAGCCAACAAACCCGTGGGTCGGTTTCAGTCAGAAACCAAGCCACGAAGCGCGATGCTTGCCAACTCACGGACGGCAAGAGTATGTCATCTGACAATACATAAGAAGGCTAAAGTATCGTAGCTTTTCTCTTCCCTCGAAATGTTGCGTTATGGTCTTGGATGTTTCTAGCCCACGTTCGTAATCGAGCATTTATGAAAGAAGGTAAACAAACTTCTGATGATCTCATCTGCTGACTTTCGTACAAGATTAACCCGCCAAAATTATCCATCTACTTTGAATAAGGCTCACCCTTTGGCTTTCTCGGCAGTCATTTGGATTAACAGCGCTCCATGGGTATGAGCGAGCCTCTGCCCAGTTATTAGATTTCTGAAAAGGAGCAACAACACGAGAAGCAATTTCTAGACCAGTGAAAGGGAATATCCTGCAAAGCTCATCATATAGCAAGGACTGAGCATGGGGTACTTGGTGACGCTAGGATGAACGGCGACGTGTGAAAGACTAAATTATTGTTCAAAGGACAGTTTGTGTGAGCGCATTCAGTTGGTGCAGGAGTCCAATGGAAGGGCCCAACTGGCGAACCTGCAAGGGAGCATGTCGTGGTATTATACTTGATGCACATCTCACTGGCTTTCAGTCAATATAAATACCGATCCTCTTATGCGTGCAGCTTTCCTCTTAGGCGCTGAATAATCATTAAGAGCCATCTTACGTAATTGTCCAGTGTGGAGAGTTGGAAAACGGAGAGCTCTGTTCACTATTCAATTAGCCCTCCGTCTCATGCCCTGTGGCTCTCTGCTTCGCGCTCCCTTCGCTATCTTTTACAGGCTTGACACGGAGCTCATTGATCTTCTCTCCACTACGGGCCTGGAGTGTATCGAGTTTGATGAGACTGGCACCGAAGTCACTGATCATAGTGCTTGTCAGGGTCTGGGATTAATAAAATTCAGGCCTGCAGGGGAAGGATCTGAGTTCGCTTATGTAGTATATCCAGAGAACAGCTATGGTGGTTATCCGTTGCCTAAGATGGTTGCGAACCCGAAGAGCCCCTGAAAGACAGTTATGACAGGTCACCGTACGAAATCTCGCTATCGTCATCTTTGTCTTCTGTGACTCAACGAGCTGGCAGCGAGAACAACAGGAGACCAATGACCATTAGTTACCAATATTCCTCCGACAATAAATTGAAGAATGGAATAGCTGTCAATGTCTTTCGCGAGATCTAATATAACTTAGTGTGCCCTTTGCTATTCCCCCATAACGGCACGTGACAGAGTAATGTACGGTCGTTGATCTTATTTTATCTCACTTTTGGATCTAATAAGTCTGCCTTGATTTTCGTTGAATGGAGTTCCTGGTCCACCGTAAGGGCCTTTACGAAACCAGTAGTCAGAGAAGGCTTTCTACGCGTTGGGCAGATCTGTACGTGCGGGCCGGTGCCAAGCGCATGCTTGGGTAATTCAGGGGCTCAGATGCTTGGCCTTGGATGTCTTATGGACCTAGGTCCATGCACCTAGATCCAAGGGCTGTCTAGATCTACTGTCTTAGGCTACAATGACTGAGCTACGCTGCTTAGGTATTATAGCTTGATCCACAGGATTTAGGTCTACAGGATATCTAGAGCTAAGTAGCTGAGTCCGTATAAGATCTGGTATACTTTGACAATAGAATCCACGCGCTTAATCCCAAGGAATTTTCTCTTTAATCCTCCCCCAGGCCCGGGGACTTCCCCCCAGGGATTCCCATCTCCCAGGGAATCTTCTGCCCCCGGGAATTTTCTCCTCTAAAAACTTTTCTGATTTATTGATTAATTTGTTCATAGACTGTTCCAGCCGCCCAATTATTAGCAGGTATGCAGCGTGTAACTTTCGCGCACTTTCAGTCTTATTATAGGCGTTAAGGGACGAAGATAAGGCTGAGCAGGCGAGCCTAGCTACCAATAATAATTTTAGCGCCTACTGCGCCAGGAAGACTGACAGAATTTTCTTTGATTTATCAAGTATTGCCACGACCGACAATGTAAACCCATGTAATACGGAGGTGTGTTTTAAAAGTTATTAACAGTACTAGTTATTTTGCGGAAATATATAATACCTTATGCATTACATGACCACGCATAAATACTTTATACACTGATACCTAATATCCAATACCTATATAATGTAACACGTGACTGGGTTTATTTATCATGTCAGTATATGTGTATGTATGGATTATTATATATTAACATTAAGATACTGTAATATGACAGGTCATGTCAATGACTTTTAAAGTATATCTCCATACACCAGCAGGAAATATTCGCATGCTAATTTTATAAATTAAAAAACTATGGAATTTTTTCTAAAATTATAAATAAGGCTTAACTTATAAGTAATAAGAAGGCTATAAGGGCTCTTCACGCCCGGGCCTTTCTATGGGATAATACTTCCGGGAGATATGTTACCGTTGCACCTCTTGGCTTGATATGCCTGACCCAGCAAGATTCGTAGAACATTCTAGCGATCTGCCTGGGCTGAAACTAAGGGTCTGAGTGCGTTTGTATAACCCAGGTTGTTAGCACTCAGGTCAACAATAACAGCCCTCTGCTCTGGTGCACTCGACCCTATAGGTAATCAGACCCTAGGCCTGCGTTGTGTAAGAACCTCAGGCAAATATTTAGAAGGCTCTTCGGATTTCCGCTGGTCAGGCGTCATCAAGCAACTAGAGGTATTTACGTAATCACGACCAGATGCGGGGCAGGGAACGCTGGCTTTGGATAGATGTATACAGCAGCTTACGACGTGTCCCAACGCCATAGATCTAATGCCTAGCATGCTTCAGATAAATAATCTTTAGAATAAGTCAAGAAGCATGGGCATTTGCGCCGTCTTTTGACGGCCCACCGTACAAAATCTTGACATCATCATCTGTCCGGACTAAATGAGCTGGTAAAACAAGGTTTTGAAGTCATCATCTACCGAGTTTACCCTCCCGGTGCCTCGCTAGTTCGATGAGTCCCACCCCTCTCAAAATAGGAAAAAAAAAAAGTGTTCCCATCTACGCTTCACTAGATGCAAAAGTTGGGATAAATACTCTTAAAGCGCGCGTCATCATGTCTCTCCCATATGGTTGCTTCGAAGTCAACAAACAGCGCGTGGGTCTCTGGGAGAAGACTCACATGGTTTTTCCGCGCTGAAAGCTGCAACATACGCATGAGGCCTTTCATTATAGGCCACTTACGGGAACAGGCACGGGCGACTACGCAGAGTTCCGCGAAAGCGCTCTTACGACCCGGGTCACCGAGCTCGCTTAGCAAAGTGAAAAGCGCCGTGCTCAGGCAACTCACAGTGGTAAGACACATGTAGTCAATCCCCCACTTGGCGCGATAAATACGGAGGAGCTGAACAAAGGACTCCGCCGCGTCCACGCAGACTTCTCTTGCCGCAAACGTCATGCTTTCGGTGCCGGCCTTAGCAGCATCACCTGGCTCCTTGATGGATCCCCAAAGAATCATAATACTTGCGTGGTAAAACATGCTGCGTGTTGCATGATTAAAACATCTCGGTACTGTACTGTACTAAGGGCAAAAAGGGGTCCACTCACTGTAAAGTAAGAGCATGAGGTACTGTAACATTTTCCAGAGTAAGACACTCCGGCAGATTATCTCTCCATCGAGCTAATCTTGCCCGTATTTTCTGCAAAGTACGCGAAAGACTATCTGCGGGCGGTATCTGGCCACTGCCAAAGACTAGTGCACTCGCATCCGTATTGATGGTGCTGAGCTCGCAGAGGCTGTTGAACACACAAGCGATATGTGACTGAACGGGACTGGCTTCGCGTGGATATGGAACCCAGGTCTCAGCAGGGCCGTGATCGCATGGGAGAAGAGGTCGATCTGGCTGAGTAGTTGCGAGATACTTCATCCATGTGATCGAGGTAGTTCTGCGCGCTTTGAGTCAGGACAGGCAGAAGGAAGCCCACTGAAGTAAATTGACACGCACACTGAGATATTATATATGCCCCAGATAGCATTTGTGGCAGCACGACCCTCTGGTGTTAAAGGAGCTAATTCCGAGTATGTTTCTGTGTGATCAGCAGCCAAACTGCGAAGCTGACCTAGATGCCACCATGCAGCTTCGCCCTTTCCCAGTGCAGCTTTGCTGCGGATAGCCAATCAGTGTTATGGATCATAGATGTTGCCGCTGGCGGATGGCGGATGGCGGATGGAAGACCCACCAGATGGTAAACACCCCGCAGCCTTGCAAGGTAGTCAAGTCATGCTGACCATCCATTCTATCGTACCATCGTTTCGCCTCCTCGTAGAAATGAAGCCCCTTCGAATTGCGGTCGGTAGGGTCCGCGTACGCTTCTGGGTGATCTGAATAGAACTATGTTAGGCAATCGGTGATTAGTGACTGACAAGAGTCCATCATACGGCAGCACTTACGCTTGCTTCTGTAAGAATGCAGTTCATCAGAAACGGAGAACAGCACTGGGAATTGAGATTCGCTGCCTGAGCATCGCGGAGGAAAAGGTCGCGATCGATCCAATTATGGAAAGGCTGACTCCACGTAAGCCAGAGTGAGACCAGATGCGATACAAATTCATCGGATTCGGTGACCGACGTCCAGGGCTCTGCGGGGACGCAATAGACGGGAGAACTGTGCAGTCGCTTGATAGTCAGAGCGCGATGTGGGGATGGGCGATGGAAGTCTATGGTGTTGGATGGCGATCGCGTGCGGTCGTACATGTCGGTCCAAACGGGACTCTGCTGCCGACCCCCATCGGTCATGGCACTTTTAATGTAGAGCTGTAATTCGGCAGGGGGTGCTTGACTGCGGATGAGACCCAGCAGCTGCAGGGCCTTGTCATAGGAGCTGTCGCGCAGCGTATTCACCAGCTGCTGCAAAAAATCACGCTCTGCTTCCAGTTCGTTAAGCTTGCGCTTGTGGGATAGCTTCCGTCGCATATCCTCGTCTAGGTCGAAGACACACAGGGTCTGATTTTTGATGCATCGGTCACACACCGTGGTTCCGCTTCCAATGGAACACTATCTCAAGTTCAACATTACTAGGAAGGCATGAGTAGGGAGAAAAGAGCTACTACCTTGCATTTTAAGCGCTTACACTCGCGACAGGCAGCTGAGGCCTTTTGTTTGGGAAAAATAGGTGATACAGAGACATTCGTGTTGAATGGCATAGGCCTGTCAGCAGTTTCGGGACGCAGGGCGGGGGCAAGAGGCTTATGGAGCAGGAAGTCTCGGGGCGGTTGGGAACGGGGCGGAGTTGACATGTTTAGTTTGAGTGGGTCAGATATTAGCAAGGACGAGAGGGTTCTTAAGGAACAGCTCCTCGAACGCCAATTCGACAGCAATGACAGGGCTGCGGGAGTGAGGGAAAGGTTCATTGAATGGATGTCAATTCCGGAAAGCGGCCATCCTTGGTAGAGCTAAATGGTCCGTGGCCGGAAGTCGCTTCCGTCCACACAGCCGTTGCGTTTGCCGCAGGGCGACCGGCAGTGGCCACGATACAACAGGGTTTAGTAAGCACGGGCCGCGACAACTACGCGAATCTAGATAGCTAGAATTGTGTCTCCTGCCGCCCGGCTAAGAGATATTAAACACCCTCGCTTCCCAACCACTTGATGGCTGTCTCACACTACCATGTGAATCATTGTGTGTAAACAGATAGTAGGAGGGAATGATCGTCTTCCAAGTACGTTGCCGGGCATTATAAGCCACCATCTCATATCATCCTATCGGGGTGAGGGAGGATGCAGTTGGTATTTAAGAGTCTGTCGGGTATCGGGACCTGATTAGAAACATTGCCGCTTGTAGCAGGCACGGGAGCGGGAATGCGCTACCATACTTGATTCGTCCCCCGACAACCAGGGAAGGGGCCCCCAGGTTAATGACATCAACGACCGGCGACTTCCAACCTTCGCTCTGATTATCTGGCTACCAAGTTACTTCATAGCCGTTTTTGCGCCACCCCAAATCACTGATGGGTTGTGCAAATGATTTCGGCCTCCCTCCGCTTTGTGCGATGGAGGACACGCTAGAGTCGTACCCCTTCGGTATCGCGGCGCCCAACGAACCCTCCTTTACACTTGCGCCCGAGCATTCGGCCGTTGGGGGAACTGCCAAGCAGCCCTGGGTCCCCGAGAGCCCAAGGGACGTTATTCCCCTGGCCTTTCGCCCGTCTTCCCGGCTGGATTTTGTGGACCGACCGGGGTCATATCGCTATCCGTCCTCATCGTCTTCATCCCGCGAAGTACAGGGCTCAGCTGGCAAAGTTGCTATTCCCCGCATAACTTGCGACAGCAGCAAGTCGCAAGTCCGGCGGTGCACAAAAGCCTGTGGACCATGTCGGCAGCGGAAGATCAAGTGTGACGGGAACAAACCGGTCTGCCGACCGTGTGTAGGCCGCAATGTCAGTTGTTTCTATACAGATGTTAAGCGGGTCCGCGACCGCAAGCAACTATCGGTCCTGCAGAGGAAGGTCGAGCAATATGAGCGGCTGTTACATGATTTGGAGGAGGTCGATGGGAATGTGGCTAGGCGTGTTCGAACGGCTCTCAGGGTAAGTCTCAGTGCGTGGCCATATGTCTCCTAGTCTCAGGCTCACTGCCTAAATCAAAAGGCTTCCGATGCAACGTCTGCTGCCGCTGATGACGGCGATTCCGACTCTTCGAAATCCTCAGTCGGGTCGCTGAACGGGCTAGACTTAGTCCAGGAGGACTTGAACCGAAGCGAAAAGTCCGTCGCTACCGGATTCTTTGGGAAAAACTCGGAGGTAGCGTGGATGCAGGGGCTTGAAGACGAAGCAAAGAATCGAAGCTGGAGGAAAGCAGAATCACTGGATTCCGAGGCCAGTAAGGCTGTCAGGATCCGACTGCCACTTCCATGCTCGCAGATGCAGAGAACAGAGATTTCAGCGATCACCTTTTACTTGGACGATATCAGTCTCCCGTTGTTGAACTCGGTTGATCCGTACGAACTGCCCCCGAAGGGTCTTGCTGACCAGTTTTTCACAGCGTACGTGGAGTCGGTCCATCCTTCGTTCAACGTTGTCCGGAAGACGGCCTTTATACTCCAGTACCAGCGGTTCTTCAGTCAACCGACCCACCCCTCACGACGTTGGCTGGCCATTTTGAACATGATCTTCGCTATTGGGTGTCGGTATTGTCAAGCCGTGAACGGCGGAGCAGACGGCGATTACGACGATCTCGTGTATATGAACCGGGCGCGAAAACTGGCCCTGGATGAAGGTTATATCTTCAAACATGCCGATCTTCAGCAAGTACAGGTCGAATTCCTGATGGCGCTATATCTCGTTAGCAAATATCAGATCAATAGGCAAGTGAACACGACAGCCGGTGTTTAAGGGGATCCACGCTAACACTACTATACTGCAGGGCATTTACGTTCTCCGGTATGGCATTCCGGTCCGCCATATCGCTGGGAATCAACCTGCGCTTTGTGGACGGTCAAACGGAATATCCCGCCAAAGAGGCTCGTATTCGGCTGTGGTGGTCGATCTTCCTCCTCGAGCATCTCCTTACGGCGGTCACTGGCCGGGCCTCTTGCGTGGGCGAAAGCCTCAGTGCCACGCGATTACCAATACCGTTCGAAGAAGAGGCCTTTGGCAGACCGGACATACTGTCTCTTTTTCAAGACTCCGTATCACGTATCGACCGCCTCAAACTCACGCTCCTTCAGACGGAGGAGGAAGCGCGTGCCAGTATGTCCTGGCTCGCATCCTGTGAACCCAGCCCGTCACTGTTCTTTCACTGTCTTGTGGACCTAGCTGCCATCGGCCAGGATATCATCATCAACGTTTATAGTATTCAAGGTGTCCACGACTGTGGCAGCCAGATTGAGCAGCGAATCCGAAAATATAGCAGTATTCTAGACATGTGGCTCAGTAAGGTTCCCGAGGCCTACCGATTCACCTCGGTGAACAGCGATGGGGTAGACATTCCGGGTAGCAACAACAGCCAATGGAAGCGAGAACGCATTTCCTTAGCCATGAACTACTACGGCACTCGTATCATGCTTTGCCGCCCGTGCCTCACGCACACTGGTTCGCCATTGAGTATTCGGTCTGCTGATCCAGAAGTTGCCCAGCATTCATACCCGAATTCACGCCCAAACTCCAGTAGTTGCACGCAGTTCCGCTCCAGTATGGCCCTCATGTGTATTCGTTCCGCCCGCTCCCTCCTTGCATGTCTTCCTCAGACACCAGACATCATGTGGATCACTGCAATGACTCCTTGGTGGTGCATCCTCCATTACATTATGCAAGCGACAACCGCTATTCTTTGTCATCTTTCCAGCTGGCCACCTGGGCCCAGCGAACACCCCGCTCATCCCGTCTTCTCCGATCTGGGGAGCACGGTCAGGGAGATTAAGAAGGCCATGCGCTGGCTCCACCACATGGCATACACACATGCGGCTCCCGGACGCGCATTCCGGCAGTGCAACAGCATTCTGCAGCGTATTGCCCCGAGCCTGGGTATTGACCTCAGTGATCTTCCCGATTGCAGAGACTACTGGTGAAGATGTATCACATTTGATTGGCAGCATTGACGAACGCAAGGTTAACAAAGTTCAATCTGCCCGAGATGTTTCAGCACCACATTCCAATTGACCCTGCGTACGTCACGATCGAGCCTTACTGGATAGGAAAATTGTTGTTCCGTAGACTCGGCAGAAGCAGGGAAACTACATCCAGTTGGAATTTCAGGAGGACTCTGTGCCAAGAAACTAAATTGGGTTTTGGACGTCCGCATGCGCAATAAATCGCTAGCAATGCTTCCCAGGCACCTCTATACATGGTTTGGTTTCCAGCAAGCTTTTGCCCATATTGACTAAATATTCGCAGACTGTTCTTTCATCTGCTGGCCTTGTGTATTGTATTTAGATAGTTCAACAGCGCTAGATATAGGTATGGGAGAGTGAAGACGTTCAGATGTTGACAATTGCCCTTTTGTACGGCACGTGACCCAAGTCATCCACGACTGAAGCGTCTAGATCTCTGTGGGCTTTACGCTTCTTGTACATAGATCGGGTGTAATTAGGAAGGAATCACTCACGGATCGGTGCCTGCTAAGAGTATCAACTTACAGGCTAATCATATACGGACTAGTACGTGTTAGGTTTTGGCGAAGGGAGCCAGGGAAGGATCCGGAGTAGACAGAGTGGTTGTGCAAGAAAGGAAGGAGCTTAAGTTCATGGGTTCCTAGGAACTGCTCTAAGAGGAATGCCTACCAAGAACGGGATAGAGCCAAATGCTCCAGCACTTACCCAACCTACGAATCCTCCAGCGCCCTCAGTGGCTCCAGAGCATCACCAACGAGCCAAAAGACGCAAAAGTGTAGCTTGACATAGGCAGACTCCTGAGTTCCCATCCTTTATTGGCCACTAGAGCGTATAAGGATCCGCAATATAAACAGCCAGATATCTAATGCTTTTTCGGAGCTACATAACGGAGTCTGCGAGGAGAAGAATAAATGCCATTCAATACATCGATCGTTAAATAGGTGATGGGATATACTGACAGTCACGTGGTCTATCTATATCTTCCTAACTACGGGTGTTGAGGACCAAGCCCCAAAAAAGCCGGAGGGAGAGCCTCAAGGGGGGAGACATTCCTGGGGGGAAATGTCCCTAAGGGAAAGAAGGCCCTGGAGGGAAACGTCCCTGAGGTGAAAATCCCCTGAGGCAATGAAAGCCCTAGGGGAAAATATCCATAAGAGGAAGGGCCCTAATAAATACCGGCGCTAACGACCAAAAGGTGCAAAGAAATCGTGTGAGGATCCATTTTACAAAGCTTTCTCGTCGGGTATAGGCAACTGCCGCCTCTGGAGTGTGGAGTAACCTTAACCATCTAAACATACATATCTATCCTTTTAGTGCACTACAAAGATGTCTTTCCGGATTATACAGAGAGTTTAATGTCAAACATCCTTGTACTGTAATATATATGTGAGGTTCAGAATGCTCGCTGCCACCGCCCCAATATCTTACATCTTGGCCTCCCCATCTCATATTGAGCAGCTAGCTCGTCCCAAATTATTTCTCTTGGTTTTGGATACCACGTGTCCTTAAGAGCTCGTTAATATTACTGATATTACAGTAACAGTCGTAAAGATTGCCTACCAACTCTTCGCGCGACGGATGCCACTGACTGTTAGAGTTAAATTCGAAGACCTGGCCATTGTGCTTTAGGCGGATAACCAGTGCAATATCTGCTTCACACAAGTTGCAATACTCAAAAGCTTTTAAGAACGGGTTGTTCTTTCGTCGAGTACGTTGTTGGTATGTGGATCTTTTGCTACTGGGTCTCCGCCGTCGGATGTTTCTCTTCTTCGCTGCCATTACGTTGATCACGCTTGAACTTTTGTCGAGGTCTATTAGAGCAGGGCCGAGGGCTTGTGGATTTGAGGATTACTTATTCCAATAAATTATCATATCCGACGTTAGACCTTTTATATCAAGAAGACGTGCGCAGAAGCGAAGATGGGCAAAGTGGGAAATTCGCTTTTTGACAAGCAATATGAGGGCCACGATTTTGAGCGCTACGCACCACCGTTTTTGATGGAAAATGTCTGCATAAAAGTACTGATCTAAGGGACTCAATCGAATGATCATACATAATCACTCGGAACTCGAGATCAATTCACTCGCGATATCGCTCATCTGCAGGCATTCCAAGTCTTTCATCCAGCAAAGGCCGCCTCTCGGTTGTCAAAGGGTAAATGGCAGCTGGTGGCTAGCATGAGTGATCGCAGATAACCTACGCATGGTTATAGCTTATGTTGCCTACCAGCCTGCACTAGCCTGAGTGTAAGAGACCTTAGTAGAATCCCGATCCGACGGTGAATAACACATATCATTAGGCTATCTGAGGGTCAATTAATAACTGATTTGACAGCAGAACATGGGTGCAAAAAATGAAACACGTCTGTGCATTCATCTCGTCCCGTGGATCACGTGGATAGATTACACGTGACACTGGATATGTAGTAGGCTAGCTCCAAACTTAGGCTCGTAGGTAACATAAGCTAATCTTAAAACGTAGATAGTGTATGAGCACTCGATAGCCTATGCTGCCAGCTGGCCTGAATTATTGCATAGCCTTTGCTATCTATCAGTACCGGCTAGCACAGGCTGTTGACTAGCACATTTTAGCTACAAGCTCAGGCTAATGATTAATCCAGGCTTTCTTCAAGCGTGCATAGTGCCTGAGCACTCGATAGCCTATGCTGTTAGCTGGCCTGAATCAATGCATAGCTTTTGTTATCTATCAGTAGCGGCTAGCACAGGCTGTCAACAAGTGCAGGCTAGCTACGAGCTTGGGCTAGTATGTAATGTAAGCTATCTATCGATACCTATCAGCCCAGGCTATTGACTAGCGCGTTTTAGCTGCAAGCTCAGGCTAGTTGTTGATACAAG
Source organism: Aspergillus awamori (assembly GCA_003850985.1). NCBI lineage: Eukaryota > Fungi > Ascomycota > Eurotiomycetes > Eurotiales > Aspergillaceae > Aspergillus > Aspergillus awamori. The sequence continues at coordinate 974,146 of BDHI01000022.1, forward strand.
CTATCTTTGAGCGTAGATAAGTGCGAGTAGTCGATAGCCTATATTGCCAGTTAGCCTGAATCAATGCACAGCCTCTGCTATCTATCAGTAGCTGCTAGTATAGGTTATCAATAAATGCATGCTAGCTACAAGCCCAGGCTAGTAAAAATACAAGCAATCTTCCAAATTTGACAGCCCGAACCAATAGACAGCCTATAATAGCGTAACACTTCCCTCATTCAAAGTTGTAACTAGCCCATGCTATAGATCGTCGCTAGATGAGTGAGGCCGTGCATTAGTCTAGGCTAGCTGATAGAGTAGGCTGCTGTTCAGTACTCACTAATAACCGATGCATGAATATGCTGCCCGAACAGCCTGCGCCAGTTAGACCTGTTGAATCTCATAGCCTATACTCTGGCCAGCCTTCATCAATCCATCACCCATGATACTATCAGTCTGTTTACGGAAGCTGCCGCGTATTCTTGCTCGACTAGGACGGTTGGCCCTGCTATTGATAGAATGTATATGTTTGTCGCTTCAGCACTGACGGGTGGTCTCCCGGAGAGACGCGACACAGGTACTTAGAACTACCTACGTCACTATTCATCATAGCGCGAAGAGAAGTACCCACGGGTATACCCACAGGGCACAGGGGCATACCCGTGGGTACTTCTCTTGGCATCATTGCCGTTTGGAACAAAACGAAGCAACCCATTACCGTGTAATGACGTCTCGCTCCAAGTACTCGCGAGTACCCAGCTGGGTACTTTTCTTGGCATCTTACTAACATGCGCCTAGAACGACAGAGCTCAGGGTACCTGGAGCGAGCCTACTATGAGAATTATTTGCATCTCCTTGAGATTTCCCGGTTACTGTAAGTTGCGTCCACAGGAGAGCTAGAGGCAGTCTTTTCCTGAAGATCCCCTCCAACTGCCTATTCAGGCTGCTGGCCGGTTGATTTAAAGCCCAGCCTCCAGTCTGCTTGAATACATCATGAAGCCCAAAGTTATACAGCTAATGATGATAATGGTTTATAAACTGGCCCCCCGCAGTGAAGAGGTAGGCTCGTTTTCAAGGAAGTGAGCCGTAAAAGTCGACGCGCACGCACGGCCCGATCAATATAGTGAAGGTGCCCTCCTTTTTGGGAGGGCATCCATTTTTCATCCCCATTCCTTATTAATTTTGTTGCGGATATTAATATCCTTTCTCCCGCCAGAGCAGGAGTTGGAAAGCGTGCTTCTTTTCTAGGCTGTCTGGCTCCTTAGCTAAGCGATGCGCTGTGGTCGTTTGTAGGGCCGCCGCAGTGTCCTGGAGCCCATCGCGGTCGCAGCAGAATTCCTTGTTATTTTAACTATCACGTCGGCTGATAAGAACGACCCTGCGACCAAACACCGCACGTAAATAATCAGAAGGAAATCTGCATTGAAGCTGGTACCTAAAATAATCCCCCCAGGGGTGCCGTCAATGGGCCCGGCCGCCAGGCTTCCGTGCTTGGTATACGTGTAGGATGTTGTAAGCATGGATTTTCTTGTTAAAGGCCTCTGATTTAGCTTCAGCTGCTAGATGTCTGATCCTATCCAAAGGCCACTTGAGCACCCGACTGAAAGGGGCGAGACTGAGTGTCTCGAGACTCTCGGAAAAAGCTAGGTTATACCAGCGAGCAACCTTTCTCTCATGTTCATCATGATGCCACGGATTGAGAGGCAATTTCATCATCTGATGGTCGATTTGGATAAAGCCTGCCTCTTCAAGCGCTCTGATTGTATCACGCGAGTTGTGGGCTATGGGCCGCATAGTGGCTTGTGTTGCTTGCTTCAGGTACTGGTACCATTGGCCTAGTGCCAATCCGTCCAAAGAGCAATCGTCGCAGCGAGGTTCGAAATCTATTTCCACCTGTTCAAACCACGCCCCTGGTTGAAGATGTCGTAAGATCCGCCTGTAGAGATTCGGCCAGCCCACCACACTGCCGCAACCCATCTGCAGATGAATGAGATCCCAGAATTCTTCTCGAAGTGGCCAAGGACTCTCAAAGTCAAAAGGTGCATAGAACTGGCAGTTCTTGGGGTGATTGGGAGGCTGTATAGGTGCTAGATCCACCCCAACAACAAAGGCATCGGGGTATTCATGGGCGACATCGATGGCCCAGATCCCAGTCCCGCATCCCACATCTAAGATTCTACCATTCCTGGGGTGTGGCGCGTAAATTAGGCTGGCAGACACCCGTGCTACCGTGAATAGCTTATGGAACAGATCGAGACGGTCCTGCTCCTCTTCATCACACGGTAACATATAGACTCCTCTACGATATCCATGATATGTGCGGCCGTTTTCTTCGAGGAAAAGACTTCTGTCCGGAGGCCTAAGACAAACAAAAATTGGGAGACAAGGATCCCAACATCAGTCACTCATTGATTGAATATAAATGAAGTATTATCAGCACTTTAGGTATGATATTTTCCGGGGGAGGAGTGGGGTTGGTTGAAGGAGAAGTTGGAAGAAAATGTAGACGAAGTAGGGGGTGAGGAAGAGACCAGAGAGAGATACTTGCTATAAGGACTGCTCATGCTTGGCGACCCATTGCAATCCAAGTACTCGCTGCTGGTTGGGGCCTTTCTGGAGGATGCTTGGTCGGTAATAAAGCGAATATCCATAGGGTCCGACCTTTTTTCGAAACCGCGCATTCTTGTAAGATGCTGCGACTTGAAAGGTGAAGTGGTCGCGAGACGGCGAAGCCAGGGTGACTGGCTGGTGCAAAACCCGTCTGTTCCCAGTCATGCAATTCGGATGTCAAAGAATGAGTCCAATAAGAAAGAACCGGTCCTGTTCTGCGAAAAATGTGACTGAACTAAAGACATTTGTAAAGTGACCAGCATCATTGCCGGCGAAATAATATCAACTTTAGCCAATAGAGATCAAGGCTCAAGTAGCGCACGGAGAAAGATGAAGTTCGGTTCCGCGAATAAGCCCAAAGATGTAAAGGGTAATTATCACGTGATCAGAGCATGTCGTTATAACGTGGCCCAGTCCCTTGAGCCTTAGCACCATAGCTTAGTCATCATTTGATGGTTTCCCCGTCTCGGGCACCATCCAATAAACAAGCATCCATTTGCTTCACACACCATCATGTTGGCTTGTTGACTCTACGCTTCGGCGGCCGTAGCATGAATAGGGTCAATACGACCACTCAATTTGCTCTATTTCCTCAAGCCACTGCAATCATTCCTCTGCTCATCGCAGTGTGCTTATTTATAACAAATAATCATGCTCTTCCCATTGTTCTCCCCCTTTGACGTCTTGGGCTGCAGCTGAGTCATTCTCATCAGTTGTAGGAACATTTATACTGAATTGGAGGAATTGGAACAATGGAGTAAGTAGTTGTCAGGGGTTTACTTGCTCAAAATTGACTGCAGAGATAGTAAGGATGAGCAGACACTGGAAACTAGCACATATTGGTTAGCATTATAAGATGTTCCCTGAAAGGGCTCGCTATCCTACGTTCCTCACGGCTATCTTGATCCGGTGCAACTCCGAGTCCGAGTCGCTGCAGGAGTAGGCAGCCAATAATTGATGAGGCGTTCCGAACTGGCAAATTCTGATGTGTAATCAGAGCGGTACCTTCCACGTGACATTATGCTCAAGGCCATTGTGAATTACGTCATATCTTCAGCCAAAGTGATGACATTATCTCGCAGTCTCATATCGCAATTTTAAAACATCTTGTTTTGCAAAACCACTGTGGCAGTTCGTTTACGAAATGTCATCGTTATATGAAAGATGTTATTCGTGCGGTCGGGAAACGAGAGGATCGCTATTCTGTTCGTCATATTGTCGTTCGATCTCCACAGACTCTTCATGCATGCCGCATGATCGTCAGGCACCGTCTACTGCGACCCGTACGCCACCTCATACTGCAGTGAGGGATCCTCCCGCGGAGCAGATTTTCCACTTTGAACAACAGTCTCCGCACGGCAACAAGTCCTATGATCCGACCAAAACTGCCACTCGTCAGAGCGGTTGCGGATCGATTCCCTGCGATATTCAAAGTAACTTGAACGACTACACTTCATCCTCTAACCCAAAGCCTCACCACAGCGTGTTGGATATCCCTTCGACAAAGGAATGCAGTGACACAAGCCTAGAAAGCCTAAGCCCTTAATGCTACGGCAGGCTTTTGCGGTGTTATATCAACACTAGATCTGTGTGGCTAATGAAAAATCAAGACAGACAGACTTATCAGTTCCAAAAATGAGATAGAATAAGATCAACTACCCTACAATACTCTGTCACGTGCCATGATAGGGAAAATAGCAGCGGACACACTAGTTATATTGGACTTCACAAACGACATTGACAGGTACTTCTTCAATTTATCGCAGTGCGCTTATTGATAAGGAACAATTATTGTCTCATATTGCCCTCGCGGCCTTGAACTCGTGGGCTGCAGTCGAGCCGTCCTCATCAGTAGTAGGATTGAAGTCAAAATCCTTGGCTGTTATTTGAATTGGCCGTGGATAGTATGTTTCCTTTTTGGTGTTAGTTCCCATACCAACAGCAATCATACTAAAAACGTACTAGTTGCGAGGAAAGGCCTGACTAGAATCCTGTCGAATCGGACAGAAAGGTAGTGACTTGGCCTGACTCTCGAGTGCGAATACCCAGGCAGACGTCAGCATCACACAGCTTGCTATATTCGTAGGCCTCTCGTATGAGGTTCTTTCTACGCCGATCTCGTTTCTGTCGCATCATCTTCTCGGGTGAGGTGGGGGACTTAGGTGACTTCTACTCGTTTGATTCCTTCGACATTGTACAAAGTTCCGCGAGTTATTGTAATCTGTAGGTAGTCCTCTTCTTACCTCCTCATCTCAAATCACGGACCCTCGTAGTGTTTATTTATATTTGATTACTAAAGCATTTAGGTGGTCTACTGGGTTTTCGACCATTATTAAGGAGTATCCGAAGTAGTTCAACATGTTCAACTATGGCGCCAGATACACAGTTATTCTGTCGCGAGAGCACTGCTTCTGTTGAACCCAAAGATTAGGTTACTGTACTAGCACTTGGTCTTGCAATTCAAGCAATGCAATGGCTCCCAATCTAACTCAATCGACGCTTGACCTCATCCACGATATGCTAGTCAGCGGTGAATTAAGACATCACGAATGGCTAAAATTGCTAATTACAGCAAACGCGTAATATTCCGGCTCCGCTCTAATCTTCGGTTGTTTGGCACTCTCAAAGCCCCTCCAATAGAAGACAGACACCCGCGGAAGTTAATTCCACCAATACTAGAAGACCTCTGTGATTATCTGATAGAAAAGCCAGGTCTATACCTGTACGAAATGGAACTCTTTCTGCTGGATGAATTTGACGTGCATATGCCGAATTCTACTATCAGTGATATACTTCGCCAGTCCGGTTGGTCTAGAAACGAATGTCGGCAGCAAGTAAGAGAATGAAATACCAATTTATATAATAATTATATGCATCTGATTTCGGAATTCCGGTCGTTCCACTTGGTTTATGTGGACGAGTCTGCATGTGACAAAAGAATGGGCTTTCGAAGAAGCGGGTGGTCTCCGAGTGGTACAGCACCGGTTCAGATATCAAGATTTCACCGGGATTAGCGCTACCAAATACTCCCTGGATATGCATAAGACGGTGTTATACTTGCTAAAGCTTTTCAAGGCTCAACCGATGCTTTATTCTTTGAGAAAGATTTTATTGAAGAACTACTTCAGCATTACGGGAAGTGGCCCGAGTCCAGATCTGTACTTGTGATAGATAATGCATCCTTTCATCGTTCTGATAAAGTAAAGCAGATATGCTCCGAAAAAGATATTAAGTTGGTGTATTTGCCGCCCTGTTTACCGGACCTAAACCACATAGAGGATTTCTCGGCTGAGCTTAAGGTATTTATTCAGCGGAATTGGCAAACATACGAGGATAACACTGAGCAGGGGTTCACAGCGTTTGTATAATGGCGTGTTGATAAGGTTGGAGCAAAGCAGCGAAGTGCAGAGGGTCATTTTCGGCATACAGGGCTGACTATTAAGTATCTATATGAGATGTTCTAGGGTACAGTAGGCTACTTGCCGGGAGATATAGATAGTATTATTGACTAGGTGTCTTACTAGGTATGACTATTCATAGTATATTAGATACTTCGCCGGCTACAAGAGTTATAATATACAGTATTTCCTGTATATTATAGCTTTTTACTATCATGATTGCATCTCCTGCGCGTAGTCATTGATTTCAGTAACAAACCCGCGTGCAGCCCCCAGTTACACGCCTTGGTTGATGGAAAAGCCGGGATCTTGATTTTGCTGAATCTGCTCGAGGTCAAGACAATTATGTGCTTTTATAATATTAGTCTTAAAGTTTTCAGTATTCACTCGCGACAGTTACCATGCTGCATAGTTCTTTACTACTACTTCCAACAGACCGGGGATATTGTTAAAACTACTAAGCGGTGAGAAATCTAGTGACAGAAGTTCCGCGGCAGCTGGTGGGGTTATAGGGTTATAGCCTTCAACCAAGGCAGCGGCGTGGGGAGGATATTGATATTGATTAGAAATGGGGATCTACTTCCAGGATGTCCAGGGATACTCTATTATCATTCCAGCCGCTGCTGCTCCTCGGCATATAACTGCCTCGCTACATAACCGTTAAACGAGGCTTCTTCATCTGTGCTAGTAAGTACAATGCGTCGGGTCAAGATTCCAAAATTGATCGCATCTAGTCCTCTCGTACGCTATCTGCCCGTGGTATCTTCTTGCCACAGCTGCTGTATTTATCAATTTCCTCTCCTCCTGCCAAATCTTCCTCTCCGCTATCGCTGGAGTCCTGATATGCGACTACTACCTGGTCCGGCGGGGCTGGCTCAATATTCCGGCATTATACACCGCACGCTCTGATGGCGTCTTCTTCTTCTTCTTTTTTTTTTCCATGGATTCAATTTACGCGGCTTCGGTGCCTGTCTTGTAGCTGTTGCACCAAACTTCTATGGTTCTTTGAACCAGATGGGAGTCAACGCTCCCTTGGGTATACAGCGGTTTTACTTTGTCGCGTACCCTGTCGGCCTGCTTATTGCATTCGGGATGTATTATTTCGGATGCCTCGTGTGGCCTCCTGCAAATACGAAGAAGACAAGCGGGTGGAAAGAGCCCGAAGAATACTGGGACGAATCCGAACTCTTTTGGATCTCCTTCAGGCAGGGTTCTACTTTACATAGGCAGGCAAAAGATAAAGATCGGATGCGAGGAACCAGCCAGGACTGGAACTTCAAAGGAAGAAGGAATACACCATCCAGTATTGCTAGACCCATATCATTTATTTTTGACTCTTCCAGTGGTCATACAAGTATATAACTAGAACTTTGCCTTATCATCTTCAACGGGCTTTCTGCGAAGACCGTTATGAGCTTGGGTGAAGGTATCCGTAAACATCGCCGCCGCTGTACTCAGATCCAACGCCATGGCGAACGCAGTGATTAGTCCGGCGAGTCGGCCTTTCTTTCCCGGTCCACTGCATTTCATGATTTCAAGAGCCTCGCGCTGGGGACCCAGGTGCGTTCCTCCCCCAACAACCGCCACCGGAAGCGTCGGGATATACATTGACAGAGTCAGGACTTTAGTTTCGGGATTATATTCAGGGGTCAGATGACTCCAGCATGATTCGGCGATGCTGGCGACATCCTGTCCAGTGGCGATAAAAATAGCCGTCACGACGTTCATGGGGTTCATGCTGTAGCCGTGCATTCCTGTGCGAAAGGCCGCAGATTGCACCTGAACCAACCCGTGGTAAAGATCTTCGGATGTGCACCCGAGCATTTCTTCAGCCGTTTCTTTGGTGATCGATCCCCACGCCATGACTTCCACGCCTCGTGGCCGCGTAACATGTGACCAGCTGCCTTTCTTGTCTGAAGACATGCCTCCTTCCACCAGGAACCGGCGAATCTTCAGCATCTGACTGACGGGCGAGTCTATCAGCACCTCGTGACAGGCGCGATGAGTAGCAATGGTTGCCATGTTCTGCCCGGCGGCATCGCCACATACGTAGTTGAGATGCACGTGAGTTTCAGATCCCATCACCGTGGGCTTCACGGTTAGCAGTTGGAGATGGCGACTAGTAGACTCGGCAACCCGCCTCAGTTCGCCTTCAAAGGTCGGGATGTGCTGAGCGAAGGCTAGAGCGTCATTGGGTGAGTCGAACTTGAACGCAGGAGTTCTGATACCAAGTCAGTCTCTGTTCGGTTCAGTCGACGGTTTTCGCTGGCTGTCAACGAATTCATGGGCGTGGAATACCCACCTGGACATGGCATCACTAAGAGCCGTGAATTGAATGCCCCCGCTTTGACTGAATGCCTTGCAGCCCCGACTGCAACTAGCAATGAGGGCCGCTTCGGTGGTAGCTAATGGGGCATATACCTCTTCGCTCTCAAGTTCGCCAGTAGTTCCAACCCCCTGGACGAGCAGGGGCCCGGCCAATCCCACAGGTACCTGTACACATCCAATTGGGTTCTCTATTTGAACCGGGGAGGTGTCTATGGAATGAGCGGTGATTTCCTTCAGGTCCTTGGTGACCTCCTGAAATCTGTTGCTTTTTGTTGCTTGAGACGCCATGATGAACGTGATTGTGGTGATGGTCTGGAACCTTCACGAAAAGATTCTACAGCCGGGCTTTATGGATGAGAAAAGCATGTGTGCAATCGCGGTAAAACGGAGCCAAGCATTTCGGCCTGCAGAAGTATTGCTTATCACCAGACATTTGTCATACCGCAGTTCGCCACCGGCACATTACTTTTCTCAATAATGGACGCCTCCTGACCTCACCAGGGAAAGCGCTACTCCACCACCAAGTGCTATGCTGTGACTACGCCAAGCTCACTAAATTGATCAACTTGTATACTTGTTTTGTTGAGCATCTCGACCTGAAGAGTTTACCAACGGGTTCTATTGGTCCGCTCGGATGCGCGGCAGGGAAAACGGAGTTTCTATTGAACCACACGATGCCTTCCTTGCTTTTTACGATGATTGCCGGAGTAATAGTTATTCTAGCTCCCACGATACGTTTTTATGATCTTACGCTGCTGTGAAGAATGCTGACGTTAGATGAATTACAACCTATCCAAGCGCACCAATGAGGGCTTAATCTCACCTCTCTTCGAGGCACAACTACGCGTCGAATCAGAGATACAGCAGGCATCAAGGAGGCCCCTTTCAGCTATTACCTTCACTTTCTTTCGTCCCAGTTAATGTAGAGAATACGTCCCTTTCATGACATCCGCCACGTTCGAATGCAACTGCTGGTCAGGTCCTGGAAATGGGTATGGTGAAGCCGACGATGCCTTGTACTTCCATTTTTCCACGTACAGACACACCCATCAGTGGACTAATGCGTGATAAGCAATATTAAGCTTCTCGGTGCGTTGACCTCTTCATCTCCTACAACCAGTTCCCCACTATGAAATGCTATTCATGAGGATGGAATGACCAAAAACGTTGCATGATAGGCCGGACTGGCATAAGAGGATACACCCCTCAGACAGCCACAAGTACTTCTCTTCCCCTCGGCGTCCTTCTAGTACCAGCAAAATTGATCCCCGTATGATATATTTCGAGGCATTATTATACCTTACCCACCCTCCCTGCTGAATAGCAGAATAAGCGAAGACATCCCACAATAGGCTGGACTGGGGAGAATAGATAGTAGATCAGGTGCGGACTTCCTAGATGGTGGAAAGTTGAACCGACGCATAACAACCGACTGATACATACAGTGAATACAAGGATAACATATGGTATGAGTGTGATTGGTAAGTCAGTGAGCATGCCTCCTTCAGTTGCCTAGCTTACATGTCATTGAGGTAAATAAGCAACTAGTTCAACCGAAGTGTCTCACCCGGGCGTTTCTATGGGTGATAAAAGTCTGATTTACCCCATGACTTACCCGTTATACTGTCATTGTGTACTATCCTTAAGATCACTACACGCGCTAGTCTATCACCATGCATTTACTTGGACACCCGACTATCTAAGAAGTCCATACCTGGCCTATCATGTGCTCTGTCTATTCTACTTTCTGTGAGACAGGTTACACATACCTAATAATGCCTCACACCTTTCAAGTCGTGCAGATTAAGGTATCACAACAGCTATTTTCAAGGCAGACTTGCATCGCTTTTCAAAAGATTGGATACCCTGGCGGCTGGCTGAGGATAATAATCTGTTGAAACGGTGTTTTAGGTCAATATTGAAGTCGTAAGAAACGCTTGATTCTTGCTATCTAGGCGCGCTCGGGAGGTTGAGGTTACGGTGTTTTCGGGTCACGTGACCTTGACTACTTGTCGGAACATAACGGACGTCCCCTTCCGCCTGCCCTGGGGTTCGACCTCGCTTAGTCATTATTTAGTAAGCAGTTACACCTAAATAGCTGGCCTACCGGCCACCCAATAGGAGAACAATCGGTCGCTTCCCACACTTGATCCCATGTGAGGAGCAGAAGCAAAGAAAGATTACTGAGCTCCGTAAGCAAGCTGAATCGCGCGGTTTTACTACAGAATACCAGAAGAATGTGGAAAATGAAGAAAATGAGATATGCCACAGAAAGCAAGCTCCAGCTACTATACTAAAATACAATATGATTGTTGAAAGTTGGAAAATGTAAGTGACTATGCTATACTAATCATATATAAAAGACAGTTCTGATTTTAAATAGATGGATGACGATACGAAATGAACCCGAAGACAGGTTTCTTTCAAAGCTGGAACCTGATCCTTCTATCCAGATCTGGAAACTCTTTCCTGAAGCATACATCTGTGTATTGGCAAAGAAAAAGCCTTCTCAGGATACTGTGCTGGACTATACATCTATTATGATGGCTGAATGGGAGAGGATAACCTCGAGAAGCATTTCCAAGTCTGTTAAATCTGATGTTATAATGTAAGTTATAGATCTATTACTCCCTTTCAGGCATCCACATACTTACTCTGGAAAAAGCATATACGCAATGTCTTAACACCAAGACATAAACTTCCTACGGAACACAGAGAGAAATTCCAAGTTACAGCAAAAGATATTGATCTTCTTATTAGACGCCTGTTTCAGGATGATGACCATGACTATGTTCACGAACGGGCTCGATATCAGACTGGTTTTGCCATGTCACTGTTCTCGGGTTCTGGAGCTCGAGCTGGATCTATTGTTGAGTCAAGTGATTATAGAGGTACCAATGAAGCTCTTTTTTTACGAGGTAAGTAGAAGACCTTGCTACATAAGCAAACTACATAAGACTAAATTTTTATAAAAAGCACCTTACCTTCAATATACAATTCAAAGATAATGAAATCAAACGATGGGTTACTATTAATCAGAATTTCTCAAAGCCCTCCGATATGCCGATGGAGCAAATATGTAAGTATTTAAGTTGAAATATCATTTTCGTGCAAGCTAATATCTTTAGTCCAAAGAACTGGATCCCGGAACAAAAGATGCTTGGACGTAATTTTATTTTCTATGTTATAGTTGCAGGTATAGCCGATCAAGCTTTCAAAGGCATTCGGACCGTTGATGAATTATTATCGAAAAGACCACCAAAGGGAAGAGAATCCTGGACACTTGAATGGGAGGTCCATGCAAGGCGCCGGCCAGTTCTTCGCATGGTGAGCACAAATGGACCGCATCCTATCAGAGCTCTAACATTCGCCTCACTCCGGCATAACTTTATCTATCTTGCGCAACGAGAACATTTTAGAGATATGCTGAGGATACACAGAATAAGAGGCCGGGTAGCCACCTCTATTGACGGTAAATTCGTTTCTTTAATTTATACTATATTATATTAACTGTGGTACAGCAAAAGCTTCTCAAGCTATACATAAACAGGCAATGGACCATTCGAATGCAGATACATATGTCAAGTACCAGTTGCAGGTCAAACAGGCTGATATCCATGCCTATTTCTGGGGTGTGGACCCTGCATATGAGTTACTTGATACGGAAGAAAGTATGGCCCATCACCGTGATCTCAATGCTCCAGTTAAGCTCGATGCAGCAGCAGCAGCAGAGTTTGAGAATGATGAAGAGGTCAAAGATTTATATGCAGAGATTGAGCTCTTGAGAAAGAAGATCAATGGCAAGCCAGATGAACACCCGGATCTTATACAAGAACGAGCGATATTATATAATAAAGTATCCAAGAAACGCCGCAGCAAGACCCAACAATTTATTGAAGATTGGTGGGAAACCTCATATGATGAATATATTGCAGGAAAAGACTTTACTGAGCGCGATCCAACATGTTTATTTTCGATCTATCGCAACTATATGCCAGAGCGAGACAGGCTACACGACCACTTATTTACCGAAGTGACAATTGACAGTGAAACTGGAAGACAGTGCTTGCTAGATATGGTGGCCATTTGTACATCTACAGAGAGGGTAACATATTATCCTGGCGAATCACCAGTCAATGGAAAATGCCCAATATGCTCGAAAGTTATGTCAAGGTTTATCGTAGAATTTCTATTACTTAAAGACTCTCTTACTGATACTCTTCACAGTATTGATATTCAATGTCGTTCGAGACATATTCTACAATGCCGAAGAAAGTCTCGTAATGCTGCACCAATTCAACAATTATATAAAAATTGCAAGAGAGCCCATCGTCGCACTAACAGGTCATTTCTGGAATGGTGCTATATATGTGCGAAATGGTTGTGTACTGTATCTGACTGGCAGGAGCACTGCTGCTCTCACCTCAAAAACATCCAACCGCGTTGTGGATTATTGACCTTCCGTCATACATTAGTCTGGCCTGGATTCTGTCCGTTTTGTTTAGGCAACCAGAACATGCAGCCTGAATATCGTTTCAAGCAATGGCGTGAGAAAGCTACTCTGATCAATCATATCGACAGCGAACATTTGGCAAAGATAGATGAGGGACCATCTATTTCATGTCCTCATCCTTGTTGTGAGGGCAAGGAGTATCGCTCTATTCTAGACTTGAAACGTCATTTTTATAATTTTCACTCAATCGAAGAACCACGCCGTAACTGCATTGCCAGGAAGCGAAAATGGGTTTCCGAGGATGATGGTTGGGAAGAACGTTCAAAGACGACATAATATTTCCTGATATGACAGCTCTCTTAGTTTAATTGTTCAAGCTGCTGGTTTAGTTGATTCTATGTTATCAAAAGTGTTTGCTAGATATCAAATCCCAGTTTCTTTGATTACTTACTTATACATCTAATAGCTATCATTGTACAACGAGCAATGATATCTCCACTCGGTAGAGGTTTTAGATCACTGCTTTAGCCCACACCAGGAATCGGCTCGCAGAGTTTTACCGCATCCTTTCGGAGTAATCTCATGAGGCTATTCAGCAACTGAGAATGGATAGGAATACCCTGCAATATTAGTGAGTTGGCAGATTCCAGAGATCTACTGATAGTACTAACAGTCCTTTGCACTTTGCGAGAATAATTTAAGGGGGACGGCCACACAGCCAGGCTGCCTCCACGAGCCTTCGCTCATGCCATACACTCCGTCTACCTTAGTGGGTAAGGCTTGCTTGTAAAGCCAGCAGGCTCTCTACCGCCTGCCGTTTCCTTAGTTCTGCCAGGCCATTGATCTACTGCCTCAGGCCAGACGATCGCCTCAGGCAGGAAGTAGGGGCCACTGGCAAAATCTAGAATCAAACAGCAGGCGGTAGGATTTCTGCACGCACCAATAACATGTCTTACCTACTAAGGTAGGCGGAGTGTATGGCATGAGCGAAGGCTCGTGGAGGCAGCCTGGCTGGTGTGGCGGTGACATTTCCCTAACTTAACAAGCTGACCAGTTGGAAGAATTGTAATTAAATTGCCTTATATTGCCTAGTCATCTAACAATACACAGAGATAATTCTAATTTGGAAGTTATAGAGTCCCGTACGTGGAGCCTAGCTAGAGGACGCTATGTATCATTTAAAGTAATTTTGGTATTTTTACTCTAGTATCTTGTATTATAGCAGTTCGATATGTTCTTATAGATGAAGCATATTTGACTACTATTAAATACCTATCATGACGTTTGTTTACTGAGGTAAAAGAGCTGTTTGGTTTATTGATAGATTTAGATTATGATTGGCGGCGTGTTCTATCTACGTCAAGCGGACCCTACAAACTTCCTGAATAGGATTAGCTCTATATGCCTGAGAATGACAGGGCAATATTAAAGTCTATCAACTAAGGCTACCAGCCAAGGCCCTCTCTCCCAAGACCTCCTCGGGCAAGCCCCCAAGAAACCCTCAGAGATACTACCAGGGTCGCATCCCCGGGGCCACTACCAAGACTGCTAATCCCCAGCTCTACTACCTCCAGAGGCACCAGCGAGGGTACAACTTAAGCAGCAGCCTAGATAAGGTCCATCTTAAATGGCGAGGTAAGTTTGAGAACAGATGTAGGTCTCCTGTTTAGGGATAGTGGTCAAATTATTAGCTGTAGCATCCATCTGACCATACGTAAGAGTCCAAATAGTCTGATTGGCCAAGTGGCTGCTATCATGTGTCGTATTGGGCTTCCATGAAACGAGCCTAGATTGATTATAAATAATACCAATCGGCTCTATTAATATAAGTGGTAATCTAACAAGTGTAGAATACCCATCCGATTTAATATCCGTATATACCATATCAATACTCACTGCTGTAGTATCTAAAAAGCCCATCATTGCATCAATATCTGGAATAGCGTTATATCTTTTGCTTATACTTGGTTAATCATCCCGGATATCTGCTCAATGTGGCTGACATATCTCTGTCTATTCTTCCTCTACTATGTTCAACCTGCCAATCCATACATGTATAAGAAACTTGGTCCTGCTATATTATAGGCTTTAGCTTGCAGTTCGTAGGTCCACGGCCTTCAGATACTTGATAATACCACGCTTGGAGGGAACATAGGCTATAGTCGGAACTTCAGTAAGTTATCTACCCACATAGTGGCAGAAAAAGTATATCAGTCATTCTTTTATGGGTTTATGCAGAGGTTAGTTTGTGCTTCTCCTACCATACTTAGGTTGTGAACGAGCATATTGACAATAGTTTAAATAGGGGCCTGAGAAAGAGACATAATTCCTGTAAATGTACTGACTAGAGGCATTCTAATGTGCAGCCATTTGGAAGTGGTAAAAAGGTGGATCATGAGCTGGGCTGTGCGGTCTCTGGATTTGACTTATAGCTTCCTTTAGGACCTCTTTATCGATTACAGCAGATATAGAATTTCTTATTTCTAGCCATGCCAGTTGTTTCTGAGAGAAATACCTCTCTAGCTTAAGAACATTCTGAGTGTCAAAAACCTTTGACCCGAACAGCAAAAATGGGAATTGCAGATGGCTGAATGAACTTTGAAATGGCCACGAAAGAACGGAGACACCTCCCTTAAGACAAGTTCGTGATAATAATTGCTCATATTTGCATAAGGATTGTAGGAATTCTTAAGGCAAAGGCGTTGAATTTCAAGACCTGCGAACCAGCCTAGTCTTTGGTTACCCACAGTCTTTTAATACCCGCAGTCTGCTGTTGACTGTGGGTATTGAAAGACTGCGGGTAGAGACGGACTCTACTCTATTCCTAAAGAAGGCTAGCTCCATATACAATTTATAGACTAGACCATATAAGGTAATAATAATTGTTAAATTAATATGTTTGTAAACTGATTTCTAGAGGATCTTCTATCTAAAGCACTCTCCTAAGACACTCTCTAAGAAACTCTCTAAGAAATCCTCTAAAAAGCTCTTTTTTCAGGGAATATTTTGAAGTACTAGAGAGATTACTTCAGAACTATAAGCTGCTACGGGAGGCTGCTACAGGGCTAATAAAGAGCAGAGGTCCTAGTAATTAAAAAGGTAATATTAGTACAAGCTCTTGTTTCCTACTTAGGTAAAACTAGGTTTGTGTGTTCCACATTATGGAGACCTCCCTAATTAGGCTAGTAATAGAGTCTATACGGCCAGGTGTAGAGTCTTTTTAACAACCGCCTTATCATAGTGAGGAACTGGGCGCGGGGAGATGATAGACGGCAAGGTAAGGTCTCGTGACCATCAGCCAGCGGAACCCTTAGGGCAATTGCCACTGTTGTCGCCAATATAGCGAATAAAGAAGGATCGGATGGTCGGTATTCTGCTGGCAGCCACAACAAGTTGAGCCCATTATAGGTTATCCAGCAAGAGTCATCACTTAAGCCATAACCATGTGTTTCGGTCAGGGTCAAACGGCGGGGTTGAGAGGCAACAGGATCTGTGGATCCTAGATTAAATGTACCAACGTTCGTTTGAAGATATTCGGGCATGACTTTATCAAACTGGACGAAGTTAGGTGAGTGAATATCAATGGTGGACGTGCACTGGCTGGTGGCCGGATCCCAGATTCTGACAGTGTCATCGTAGGACGCCGATGCCAGTCGGCTTCTATCTGGTGACTAGGCGATCGACTGAACCGAGAGACTATGACCTCGAAGTATTGACATACACTGACGGGTAGCCGGATCCCAGATCCTGACCGTAGTATCACCCGACGCTGATGTGAGTCTGCTTCCATCCGGCGACCAGGCAATCGAGTTGACCCACTGGCTGTGTAATTGAAGGGTGAACGCGCACTGGTTAGTGGCCGGATCCCAGATCTTGACGGTGTTATCATAGGATGCTGATGCAAGGCGAAAGACTTTCCTCTTTTTCTTAGTTGTAATAAATAAATAATGTAAGTCTCTCACTTCTCGCTTCTATATACTACGTTTCTCAATTATGTATACCACAGGATCTCCACTATCTGACGTTTAAAGAAAAATGACGAGGGCTTTCAGGCGACATGTGATTTCGTCAAAAATTTCTCGTACGAAAGACTTTTAACCTGCTAGATGGGCTAGCAAGCGCAACGTTGCTGGAGTCACGCTCTATTCCGAGCCCTCGGCCCGGGCAAAACCACGTGGAATTAGATCAACCCTAAGCGGCTAGTCTGATTGGTCGGTAACTGAGAGGGTGCTCTCCTTCGAAATGATGTTGACGGTTGCCGTCGCGATAGCTGACAAAGTGTACACCCTATCACTCCTAAACAAAGGATTCATGCTTCTACAGGTTTACTGAATAATGAGAAGAAGAGTTAGTTTTCAGTTGGTCCATAACAACATTAAAGGCGTACATGATCGAAACACATAAGATTTGTTAAGAAATCGGTCGTGCGCGAAGAGGTTCTAAGTGCCCTGTTGCAATGCACTAAACTCGCATTCCTAAACTAAACGGTTGGCTTGAACTGATATATTCGATTATTGAATTATTTGCTTATGAGTCAGATCGACTTCCTATTTTCCCAATACAAGCAAGTTGTTTCACCTCCCTGGACCACTATTCTTCAATTATGGTTTCCTATCAGAATAGGCTAATAGTGTACGGACTAGTACGTCTTGAAGGCGAATGAGATCAAGCGGAACCAATTTGGAATAACGAGATTAATTGATTGATTCCCCGGTCGGCTAAGCGATCTCAGGGGTTTTATAATCAAGCTATGGCGTTTTATGACACCATACTTTCGATGTCGTACGAATAGTTACTAAGGAGAACTGGGTGAACGATGGAAAAGCCTATCCCGAAGTGCCCTAGTGGTAAGTTACCACTCCATGCGCTGACATTTCCTTAGCCCTCAAGTAAAGCCTTCAAGGTATCAGCAGGTGTACGCTTTGGAGCAGCAAGCCTCAGGACCTCCTTGCTGGTCGTAGATGCCGAGCATTTCCCTTCCCATACGGTCTCGGCGGCCCGCGTCATTGAGTAGATGACGTTCTTCGATTGCTTGGTCCCCGCATACTGGTTCTCATACAGCATGTCGATGAACGAGACGTCCTTGTAGGTGACATCTTTGACGGGCGCACCAATGTGCTGCTCAACCATTGCGACAATCTTCATTCCAGTGATATCCTCGGGTCCATTCAGAACGTATTTGGACTTGTTATGGGCGGAAGTGTCGTCCTGAGACAAGAGATGAGCTGCAATAACACCAACCTCGTCAGGATCGATAATGCCGATCGGTGCATCCTCTGATGCCACCAACCGAAGTGTATCCTGCTCTCCAGTTTTGCGGTACCTCTTGATGAATTCCGCAGCAGGGGACATAATGAATGTCGAGAAGATGTTAGGCTGAAGCGAGGTCCACTGCAAGTTGTCGAACTCGGGTGAGCTGAGGAGAGCCTCAATGGCCCAGTGCTGGCGCGGATAGTAGGCGGGGCAGTCCGGGCGGACATTTGCAGCCGTAGTTGAAATACGCACGACATACTTGATGCCGGCGTTGAGGGCATTGAGGTGGAAGGTCGACTCTTCGGCAAATTGATTGGGTTCAGGGTGGGATGCAATGAACGCTCTAGCGACTTGGTGTTCGCGGAGCCAGTCGACCGTGATCTCAACCCAGTTCTGTTCAATCACTTCAACTCCGGGTAGTTTGGCAAGCTCTTGTGCCACTGGACTATCCGGGGAGCGGGTGAGAGCAATGATACGGTGCCCGGACAGAGTCCTGCTTGATTGAAGCAACTCTGGCAGTGTTTGTGCGACAGCTCGGCCGGTATTGCCGGTAGCGCCGACGATGAGAATAGAAGGAGTCATGGTTTTGAAGTATAAAATATACAGGTCACACTGAGCTATGAGCCAAACATACAAACATCGGGGGCTTCGCTAGATACTTATACCCGGCTTTTGGTTTTGTGATTTGTAATAGTAATCCCAAAAAGAATAATTAGTCAGGAAATAGTAGAGTTCGGCAGTCATGATTCGCAGAATTCTGTCTGTGACGAAGAATAATGGCCTCCCGCAGGCCACCCGTCGGCATCCCACTGAGCACACCATGAAGATCTACATATGGCTGTGCCTTTCCAATATTATTTGCTGGAGTTTACTGCGACATGATTCCTGGATATAACAACGGTATCTATTTCCTCAACATCGGCTGCGCAATTGTCTTTAAAAAAAGCGGCTCAAAGCGTGTCCCAGATTTCCCTTCAAGCTGAGAAGCATTGGGAGGCCAGTGGGAGGCCAAGGATAACATCAGAATTGTGCGTGAAACCACGCCCGCCAGTCTGCTCTGTCCCCATTTGTGATGGTTATTGATGACATTACTCGTTACCGATAGAAGTTGGGTGGGGGGCCGGTGGGAGACCGAAATTAGCTCGAGGGGTTGGCTTAGATAATGATGGTGGCAAAGTCTTGGAAGGCACCTGGCGAAGACGGTCTGCCGGCGATAGTCTGGAAGATGACTTGGCCTACGGTCAAGCACAGAGTCCTAGATCTCTTCCAGTCGTCGCTGGAAGAAGGCACGTTGCCAATACAGTGGAGACATGCGAAGATCATACCGCTCAAAAAGCCGAATAAAGAGAACTACACCATTGCCAAAGCATGGAGACCGATTTCGCTCCTCGCGACGCTGGGCAAGATACTGGAATCCGTGGTAGCAGAAAGGATCTCACACGCGGTGGAGACTTATGGTTTGCTCCCGACCAGCCACTTCGGCGCACGAAAGCAGCGGTCCGCAGAACAAGCACTCGTACTCCTGCAAGAGCAAATCTACGCGGCATGGCGCGGCCGACGCGTCGTGAGCTTGATCAGCTTCGATGTCAAGGGAGCCTACAATGGAGTCTGCAAAGAACGGTTGCTTCAGAGGATGAAAGCGCGAGGCATACCGGAGGATCTACTCCGGTGGGTTGAGGCGTTTTGCTCGGAACGAACGGCGACCATCCAAATCAATGGGCAACTGTCTGAGATCCACAGCCTGCCACAGGCTGGACTGCCGCAAGGCTCGCCGCTATCCCCAATCCTGTTCCTCTTCTTCAACGCAGACCTCGTACAACGACAAATCGACAGCCAGGGAGGTGCGATTGCGTTCGTAGATGACTTTACCGGGTGGGTGACCGGACCAAGTGCGCAGAGTAATCGGGAAGGTACTGAAGCTATTATCAATGAAGCACTCGACTGGGAGAAAAGGAGCGGCGCGACTTTCGAAGCAGACAAAACAGCCATTATACACTTCACTCCCAAGGCTTACAAATCGGACCGGGGGCCCTTCACCATCAAGGGACAGACTGTTGAACCCAAAGACCATGTCAAGATCCTGGGCGTCCTGATGGACACAAGTCTCAAATATAAGGAACACATCGCAAGGGCAGCGTCCAAGGGCCTTGAGGCAGTGATGGAGCTTCGACGACTGAGGTGTCTCTCCCCATCAACAGCGCGGCAGCTATTCACATCGACAGTGGCCCCTGTAGTGGACTACACCTCTAATGTCTGGATGCATGCATTCAAAAATAAGGCCACGGGGCCGATCAACCGAGTCTAAAGGGT
The DNA here is from genome assembly GCA_003850985.1 of Aspergillus awamori. Lineage (NCBI taxonomy): Eukaryota > Fungi > Ascomycota > Eurotiomycetes > Eurotiales > Aspergillaceae > Aspergillus > Aspergillus awamori. Next base: position 994,477 of record BDHI01000022.1, read on the forward strand.
GGGAGCGCAGGCAATTCTCGGGACATTTCTTACCGTTGCAACCAGCGTCGCGGAGGCAGAGGCTCACATTGCCACGGCGCAACACCGGTTTTGGAGGCGGGCCGTGAAAATGTGGACGGATCTCCACACGCTCCCAGACACCAATCCTCTCCGCCGAAATACAGCTCGGATCAGGAAATTCAGAAGGTTTCACAAAGCGGCGGCCCTCACGATACAGAACCCTCGACAACAGTCAGGCCAGGAGTTCGTCTGCCAGACGTACAAGCTGATGGACAGACTGCAGAAAAAAGGAAACCATATCAAAGTTCTTTGGGTCCCCGCCGGCGAAGACAACAAATTACTGGGCCTAGCTAAGGAGCAGGCCAGGGCCGCGACCCACGAGGACGCTATCCCACAAGCACGGGTTTCCAGAATGAAGTCAACAACCTTGAATCTCGCACGATCCCAAGCAGTTACCACGAAAGCCTTGCCAGAGGACGTAGGGAGACACGTCAAACGAGTGGATGCAGCACTCCCCGGAAAGCACACCCGGCAGCTGTATGTTGGATTATCGCGGAAAGAAGCAACCGTGCTGGCTCAACTCCGGACCGGCATGGCAAAATTTATTTGGGTATCTCTACCGGATCAATGTCGCGCAGACAGACCAGTGTGCATGCGGACAAGCAAATGAAACCGTGGAGCATTTTCTCTTCCGATGTCGGAAGTGGACCACGCAACGGATAGCGCTGCTACAATGTACCCATACTCACCGGGGCAATCTCTCCCTCTGCCTGGGCGGGAAATCGCCATCCGACGATCAGCAATGGACGCCGAATTTGGAGGCAGTACGAGCCTCAATACGATTTGCAATCGCCACGGGCCGACTCGACGCCGCCTAACCATGTCAACCAAGACAATGACACCCTTCCCCTAACTAACCTACACCAACCACCTTGTGCCACAGATGGTAGACGCGCTTTAACTGCCGAGGATAGGATGTTGAACACTTGAAGAAGCGCCTTCAAGCCAGTCTATTAACATAAACAAATACTAACCCACACGGATTCCTATGATATTGACAGCTGAGAGGACATATACTGAAAGGATCTATGTATGGGCTCGAAGGAGATACAGCAGATGTACATTAGTCATCGTCTTGATAGATTAGTGATAGTTGCCCTTTCGGCTGAGCCGCCGGGCATTAATGAATTGTGTGTGTGTGTGTGTGTGTGTGTGTGTGTGTGTGTGCGTGTGTGTACTCCACCATAATCCTGTCCACCCTGCCCGATCCGTTGCCAACTATGAAGAGCGGTAGCCCCGTGGTCCACCTGCTGCACGGGTCTCAAGGCACACCAGCCCTCCTCCATAATCTGGCCCGGGCCATGGAACAGCGCGGTTTATCTGCCCGAATCAGTCCACTAGACCAAGCAATTGACATTCTCGGCCCCAATTCCCGCGTGGTGGCTTTTCTCGACGGAGAGGATCTCCTGTTTGCCGCCGACCAACGTCGACTGGGACTCTTCCATCATCTAGCTGCAAACACGGCGAGCACGGTCTGGGTCACCTCTTGCGGCATAGTGAAGGGCAGAAATCCCGACGGCGCATTCGTCAGCGGGTTGCTTCGGACACTTGGAACTGAAAACCCAGGCGGGCAATTTCTGTCCGTGGATATCGATGCGGAATCCTTTCAAGTCTCTAACTTGGAGATGGACAAGCTGGTCCGCTGTCTGGTCGAAAAGGAGCTTCTTTTGCAACCCACTCTCGATGATAAGGAACATCCAGAGGTGAATCGTGACCTGGTTTGGCAAGACGGCTGCATGTGGACGAGCCGGATCGTACCAGATGGGCAACTGCAGGGCTACGCTGAGGTAGCTCGTACCAGGCAGGAGGTCGACGGGTCTGCAAAGCCACTGAGCAGTCTTGGGCCCGTACGGGCGGCCTTTGAGACACCAGGAATTCTCACCTCGCTCTATTTTCGTTCGGGTACGGAGCTGTTGCAGCCTCTGCCGCAAGACAACATTGATGTCAAGGTGGATGCTGTCGGGCTCAATTGGAAAGACCTGGGACTTTGTTCCGGTCGATTCGATGCGAACAACCTCTCCAACGAATACTGCGGTGTTGTTACTCAGATAGGACCTGGTGTTACTAGTATCGCCATTGGAGACCGGGTCTATGGCTTGGGCAAGGGCCACTTTGGCACCCACACTCGCGTGCCCGCAGGCCTCGCGCACAAGCTGGACGCGGACGTCAGCCCAATCGAGGCGGCCACTATGCCGCTGGTGTATATGACGGCGGTGTATGCGTTCGAGCATGTCACCCGTCTTAGGCCTAGCCACAAGGTACTAATCCAATCGGCCACAGGAGGCCTTGGATTAGCAGCCATCCAGCTGGCACGGTCCAAAGGGGCTACCATCTATGCGACAGCGGGCAATGCGGACAAAGTCCGGTTCCTGACAGACCACATGGGCATCCCAGCATCGCAGATCTTTTCCTCCCGCGATATTGTCCTTCAGCTACACCGTAGCCCCGGACCGAACCGTCCTTATTCATATTGCGTCTTCCCGGCTCAATCGTTAGTCCGACATGCATGCAACTAGCCCGCCCCAGTATAAGCGGCTACAGGCTATGCGGACGGTGTTAGGACTTGAGACCTCTCATGCTGAGACGTCTCGCATACAGTGTGTGCAAGACCCTGTCCGGATCGGTTCCGGTAGCTACGCCGTTGGGGCGGAGGAACGTGATATCGCACAGCGTGACGATGGCGATCCAGCGGCCATAGATCATTCCAGTACAAGCCCCAGCCCGATGGCGGACGGTAGCCACGGGGGACTATGGCCAAGGGCAGGTCTTTCCTCTTTTAAATGAGTACAGTTTCACGATTTCTACTCTTCTTCGAAGACCAGCGCATGGAAAGCTGACACATATCTAGACTATCTGAACGGATGGAGTAAGTGTAACGTTGCCGTTCTCTCAACTAGACTGACGCAAATCAGCGCTTTGGAGTCCAGCATGAGGGTGCAGAAGCAGTGGAATCAGGATTTCGAGGAGACCGTGGACCAAAACCACAGGTCCTTGTTTGGTAGCGGGACCACAAAAGGGTACAACGCAAAGCAAGGACACCAGCTCTTGACAACGAGAATATCCGCCGGCGCTGGAGAAATGGTTGACCAATAGAAAGGTCTCTTCTCCTCCTTGGATTGTGTGTTGACCGGGGAAATCCACCCCTGGACTCTGGAGTAGCTCTAGACAAGACTGGTGAAGATAAAAGACATGTCTTTCGCGAGAGCCGCTTTGAAGAGAAATTTTCGAAACAGAAAAAATGGAAGTGTCCTAAGTTTTGCCGGACGTCTATCACGTCAAACAAGCGCTGCACGTAGGAGAGAGGTATTCGTATGTAGTTTCCTAAGCTGGCCAGATCAATGTTACCCACGTGTGATGAGAATCTGAACTCTGATCCCATCAGGGGAAAACACAAATACCCATATGGGTTTGGGCGGCTGGAACACGTCTCTTTCCATGTCTCTGGCACATCCCCTGTACAACCTTACCTTCCCTCACTGTCCATTATTGGTTACAACGTGTTTGTGGCGATGCAGAGAAGTTATAAATTGCCAATGTCTCCTTCAGCCTCCGCAGTTACTATACGACTTTTCACGTTGAACACAGAGAGGCCACAGCCGGTGCGGGTCGATGGCGTCGAACAACAGCGTGGAACTCCCCCCTCCCCCCGAAAAGTGGATGTGAGGCCATTCTTCCAATGGGACTAGCTCTCCGCTTTACCTACCACAGCTAGGATTGTTTAATGACCTAGGCGGCGGCTGGCCACCATCCAGCCAGTACGACCAAGGCGTCATTGGCGCTAATTTCTTGAGCCTCACAACATGGACGCAACCCTGGACCGGCCATGGTCAGTGGCTTTTCCTCCGTTCCAGGACAATGCAACGTTCACACTTTGCCATGTGACAGAAATGTAACCTGGCCATGCTGAGCCCATGTCTGGACCGCGTTATACCGCATTTACCGAGATCAACAAGCAGATATCCTTTTCCTTTCCAGAAATAGTCAACCCGAATCAGCTGCCGGAGCGGACCAGTCATTCTAGCCGAAATACCCAGATCACAGGTAGCTTTCAACGTGAAAAAAGGGAGTTCAGGTGTCGACGCTACTGGACTCGATTAACCTTCTGACTAGCGAAATTAAGAGCCAAGATGTTGTCCAATGGAGGTACTTCATTGTTGCACCGAGCATGAAGGTGCTTGATGAGTGGCACCAAGTCATACAAGCGAAGGTTCCTGCTGTCATTATTACACGAAGATCTCCTGACTCCTATGTGCATGATCAGTCGAAATTCGATCTCGGCAGATGTAACTGTAAAGACAGGAAGATTCCTTAATTTATGAATCAGCCTACATTCACGCTTTTGCATGGCGTGGGTGGAAGGGAATATATGGAATTTCGCAGTCGACATGTTGCCGACCATACTAGCGGTAACTCGTAAGTCATCCTACAGTGACTGCTATTGTCATGTTTCTTGTTCCATCACTAACTGCGTCATAGGTTCTATATCCGTTCGAAGACTAACTCAAACGTGTTTTGGTATGAAACTGGAGATAAAATATAGGCTGTACGAGAAGGACGTACCAAGCTCCAAATTACTGGAAGGGATTTGGATATAAATGGCGTGTCGATCAAATGGGATGCAATTTCTATCCCTTCTGTTTTCGATCGGAACCTATTCCTGTCTGCTAATAATGATGAACAGTTAGTCTTGGACAGAAAGGGTGCAGCTTTCAGCTCTGGTGGACTTAAAACATAGTTTTCCCCGCTTCTGATTGGGGCAATGAGGCACCTTGGCTCGGGTTTCGTGACAATAGTGGAGTGCTGATTGATAGATTCACGAAAATGGGGTGTGGTGGTGGGAGACCCCGGTGGGTGGCCCAGCAGCTACATTCCGATTTCCCGGATTATCAATCAGTAGAAATAATGGGCGGCGAATGGATTATATATAAAGCATGCGCTCTTTCCAGTAGCTGCTGTGATCATGGGAAGGCCGAACTATGGCTGCAAAATCTGATAACACAAACTCCTATTTTCCTCTTGCTGGGAGCGCCAGTGATGGCTGGTCGACGGAGAAAGAGGCAACTGCTACATGCTACTGTGGAGCTGTGCAATTGGCATTTGTAAGTGCTCCCCAACACAGGCAGGCCAAAGATTTTCACCTAGAAAATCGTCCTTAACTATCTCCTGCTGATGCCATGCCCAACCCTCAGCCAGCGCAAGCTCCTGGTCTTGTTGACACATTCATCTGCAACTGCACAGATTGCCACAAAATCACTGCATCCATGTTCACGACCGGCTTTTTTATCAAAGACACGTATTTAAAACACTTGCGTGGCAAAGAAATTCTCACCATCTATAGCCAGTCGAAGACCACTATCACTGGCAAGGCAATGACCAACTTCTTCTGTTCTGTGTGTGGCTCGCTTATGTATCGCACGAGTGAGGTGTTGCCAGGACACAGCATTCTACGTACTGGAATAGTCGATGATTTTAGTCTGCATGAGACGAAATTGAGGCCAAGGGTCGAAATATTTACCAAGGACCGCCCGAGTTGGCTCTGCGGTGCAAATGGTGTTGAACAGTTTAAGGCGGCACCTCCGGCGCTTGGGGATGCCCCCATTCCAAATCCCTGAATTGGAAAGTTACAGACTCTATATGTACCACTTCTGTTATGTACATAAAGTAATATTTCACATCTGGCTCTCTTCGGCAGCATAAAAAAGATTGTTCTGCGCTCTAATTCGGTCCATGCGCGACATGAGCGGGAGGTGCGCGTGAAGGTTGACAAAAGTGGAGAGGTCTGGCTTTTAGTTCTCTCAGATCTTAGATCCTTGGCGACTGCATCCTGCTCCCAATTAAATCCCCACCCCTTCATCGGTAAATCAAATCTGCCTGCGCAATTACCTAACTATCAGTTTTAAAGGGCATTTTATTCCAACCAGATATCCACGTAGCTCCCACCGGGCCTCCCACCGCTCCCCGTTCGCTCCGCCCACTAAGGAGCTACCAGCATCCCACTAATACTCCATTTTTCTGAATTAACAAATTAATACTAAACTGGCGTCGTGGGACTAGAGTTAGGATAGCAAATGTTAGAAAGATAATAGAATCCTTCCAGCTCTTATAGGTGGCCTAAATAATAGAGTTGCTTGGCAGGACAGGGACAGCGAATACTACCCAGATAAATAGTAAATACTGTAATATGGGGACCTGTGCATTCCTCCTTTGGATCAGTTTTGCCATTTTAGATTTAGCTTCTCAATACTATATATTGTTATTACTACTTTTTATTTCCCATACATTTTAGTATAGGGTATCCTCCACCATAAGCAATCTAAGGGGTTGTCTGAATTAATTGCTTATATTGGCGGTTTACTGTATCATCCAAGTGTATCGTAACGTTGTTACCAAAAAAATTCCCACAAGACATTTTCGACGTGAATCTGCCACTCTGGCCGGAAAACCTTGCACTCTTTGGTCACCACCTAGTTCTGGATAAAACGCTACCGGCATACTAGGTACACACTCAATACAATAGACAAACATGCGACGGAGTCCCGTTTTTAGCCAGGATAATTGCTGTCTCAACTTGTACCGCATCAAGGAAGAACGAACAACCGACTCTGGGCCTCTCGTCATGTTCATTCAAGTGAAACACTCCGTACGTCCACCGACTGCAGCACTGCATTCCCGCCAGTTACCTCCAAGGCCAGGCCGTCAGAGCTGTCACTCGGGAAGATGAGGTCGGAAATGACGGCCTCTCCTTGTCCGCCAAAAACCTCTACAGAACACGTATCCACCAACACCCGGATGGAAACCAGTCCGGTGCCGTCCTCTTCCAACTTGGCGGTATGGACGCCACCTGCGGCCGGGTCATACGAGATATCTCCACTCTCTGTTCGATCAACCGACAATGTGGCATTTGACTGGGTGTAATTAATGACTGTTTGCTCCGAAGCACCCTTTCGGACGGTGAGGGACAGAACCGAGCCAGCATCAGGGTAAAAAGCAACTCGAACATCGAGAGCAGTTCCCCGAATCGATGACAGCAATGTTTGGCCAGGGGTAATGGTCTGGTTTGCTAGTGTTTGCATACTGGTACTAATTGTATCCAACTCTGTGATCGGCTGTTGAACAAAGTGCTGCTGCGTGCCAACTTTCTTGAGCGACAGCGTCCGGGGAAAGGAGAGCATCCCTTTCCAGGTGGTTGTAGGCGGGTTGGAACCGTAGCTATTCATGACGGCGGCGATAATCCGCCGTCCATCGGACGCAGGCACGTTCACCCAGCTCAGAGCGCCATCGAAATCACGCCCATTGTCCAGCCACATGGTCGAAGCATCGACGGGATCTGCCGTAAAAGTTTTCCCGTCAAAAGAACCGGTGATAGCTAAGACCCCGTTACCACCGGCAGGAGATCCTTCAGCCGGCGTCATCATCACCACCCACGTGGTCTCCCCAGTGCCTTCAACCGGGAGTTCAAACATGTCGGGGACTTCCCACCCTGTAATATCGGACGATAGGCCGTTGATCGAGGTGGACTTCAGGTCACTCTGCCATGTCCAGTGTATGGTGTCTGCAGACGTCCAGAAAGACAGCTTGTCCTGCCCGCCATGGGCGAGAACCATGATCCAATTCCCCGATTGGCGATGGAAGAATACCTTTGGATCCCGACTCTCGAGGCCGCCCGTTATATCATGTGGTGCTTCCTGGCTAGTTGATATGATGGGGTTGCCTTGAAATTTGGTCCACGTCGCCCCGTTATCCACACTGAAAGCCAGGCGCTGGTCCTGTGTTTGGCTTGAAGTGGTATAACCTGTGAACCAGGCCAGATAGGGTGGGTTTGCCGAATCCCCAAGGCCAGAGGTATTGTTTGGATCATAATAGGCTGTACCGGTAAACGCTTCGACTCCGTTCTCATCCGCAATGGCAGTGGGTTTGTAGGCCCAGTGCATCAGATCGGTGCTCGTAGCGTGCCCCCAGCATATGTTGCCCCACACATTGGCCGTCGGATTGTGTTGAAAGAACAGGTGCCAGGTGGATCCGATTTTAATCAGGCCGTTTGGCTCGTTCATCCAGTACTGGTCCGGTGTGAAGTGGTATGATGGACGGTAATCATTAGACTGCGCCTGGCTGGGCAACGTTAAACCCAGGCAGGTCATCCAGACCATGTAGGCAACCTTCGGATTCAACATCTTGGAGTAACAGAGCAAAACGAACAATTTAGTATTCTTGAATTCCACTTCTCTGAAAAACCTGTGAGTGGCAGAAAAGTAAAGCCATCTACTCGCACGGAAAAGCGAGCTATATAAATATCATGGCCAAGACGCCTTTCATTTCCCAAAACTGATAGTTGCATGCTCGGCGTTGAATTTCCCCGAAATTTCTCCCGGATCCTTGTCCGTCATATAAGCCGTTCACAGTTAATAAAGGTATGCCTATACGGAAGTGATGTTTGCTCGCCCGTGCAGGTCGTTATAAAGGGAAGGACAACGCGCTCGGTGTCAGGGAGAGCGTGAGGCCGAGACTTCTATCGAAGGGTAGTGGTGGACAAATAAGTCCGATTCATCCGGAGAGATCACTAATGTTCGGAGAGACACTAATCTCTCACTCAAGGGATTTGAGGAGTCGAACGAGCGAACTCGTTCGGTAAAAAGGTGGAGATGCGAGGTGTGATTCCGGGTAACGAGAGTGGTTCTATATTTACGGGATCGGGAGTTGTCAAGCAGCTCCGCGAAGCAGCCCTTCGCCCGTGACGAGTCCGTCGATCTGGAATCAATTAAGGTATCAGCAACGGAGACCATATGTGGGTTGTCTATGCGAGAGTACCTCTGCATAATCCGAGCTATGGCGGGTTATGATGCCGTACTTTCGAGTCTAGTCCGGTGCGAATACGAGTACGGAGGAATCAATCAGGCGCTGAATAGCTCCAACCAACAATGCTTGTTTATAGGGTGACAATGCAGGGCTTCAAGTACCAAAGAGGAGTGAGTAACGGTGGTATTTCGAGTTAGGACACCTTGACTTATAGCCATTGCGATCATAAAACGTCGCGTATAGAAGCATAAAGCACGAGGTGTGGCGGCTGCATTCGTCTTAGAGACTCAACAGAGGGCACCTCTTCAACAAGACTCTGTTATTTTTTCCCAGCTAATGCTGTAGCTCGATTTATCACCGCAGCGCTGACATCTTGTGGCGCAGTCACACTGCAGCAGTTCTACGCTAGCAGCCAATCAAAGCATCGGCCACCGCGGGAAAGCGTATGATCTAGTCCGCTGGCTGCCAGCTACATTCTTGGCAACTGCAAGCTCTTGTCCAACCGCAGTCATGTGCATGCACACCCGCCGTGACTCCGGGCGGGACGAAATCCTAGGCCCACAAACGACAGGAAAGCTTCGAAAAATAGATCCTCTCTCGCAGTTTCATACTAGATATGCCATGTGACTATCGGTATATCTTATCACGTGTTTATGTATCGATGCATTGAGTGGAAATTATTGATTGATGAAAACTGCTCATAAGGAATTGTGGGATCCATATGCTCGTTTTTATTACGTGTGTCGATGCGAAAGAGGGAAACGAGGTCGAGATGAATACGAAGTACTAGTTTCCGAACATAAATCCGACTAATGAGTTTGCCAGGGCCGGTGGATACTGACGAGGGATAAAGCGGGGCATCGGCCCTATTTTGATCCTGCTCTGACCGCGCGCCCACCTCGACCAGCCGACTTCTGTAGATTCATACGGTGATGCGGCTTGATTTATTTGAACCAGTGCATTCGAATACCGTCGATTATCATTTCCTACATTTGGTTTTTGGCAGTAGCTTTGTCTGCATGTTTACGGCTCTGATTAATTTCGACACCCATATCTGCATTTAGAGCCGCGAAACTTCCGGCCCGAACCACGAAACTCCTAAACCTGGAAATGGAAGGCCAAACCTGTGCTCGGGCCATTCAAGTAATAACCGGCCTGAGCGTTGCGTGATGTGCTTAATTTTCCCCTCTCGATCGCTACATCAATGATACACTTTCGTTGTTTTGAAAATAGAGATAGGTAGAAACCTAAGCAGTAAATAAGTGCTAGATTCTTAGTCGAATAGCCTTAGCTTGAGGGTTGGCAGTGCACGGACAAACACCTGTGACATCTTTTCGCGCATTGACCAGAGACATGTACCAACGATCGTCCAGTAGGTGGGGCCTGTCACCGGACGGATGTAGTTCATCGTCCGTTCTGCCCGTTGTAGGAAACAAGATGATGTGCGTGATGCTTCGATGCAGGTGCGAGGGTGACCGAAGCGTTCATGTCTAGCGAAAGCTACACTTGCGTAGCAGACTAATGATCATGGAGGGAGAGTTGAAAATTTATTGGTCACTTTCGCAGCCTTGTCCTACAGCCTTTGGTGGCGCCAAATCATGGGGTGCCGCCAACCAATGGATAAGTGACTGCAGCGTCTCGCGCCCACCCCCTGGTAGCGTATTTGTGGGAGGAAATGTTTTAGGAGGCCAGTGCGAACGTGAATATAAAAGCTCAGAGACTAAGCACTTGTCTCAACAAGAGCCTGTCAACTCTGAAAGACAACTCTGAAATACCTGCAGCATTGAACATCATGCTTAGGAGACGTCCCCAGCCATCGACCCCACCAGACCTTCCAACCCCACTAGCTGGCTCATCCAAAAAGCCAGACTACGTCGCAGGTGACGAAGTTTGGTATTGTCGTAAAGGCAGTGCGTCACATCACTATCTCCGTTATTACTAAGGTATCATCTAAGCTATCGCAGGAAGTGAATGGACAATTGATGCCGGTACATCGAGCACCATATTGCAAACGGTATTCTTCTCTTAACAAAATTTGATAGGTTAGCTGACTTTCAGTATGTGAGAGATGACGATACCTATGATCTGTGGGAAGTCCCAGTTGAGCGCATTCGGTTGACGTCTTAGCTCGACACGTCATGATATGTTTTCCCAGTCCCGTATGAATTGTTGGATCCACTTCCATAGCTTGGGGGAGGCGACGAAAATGTCCTTACGAAGCCTCGGCGGATTGTTGATGGTATATTGGGTTTTCCATTCGGACGTAACCGTCAGTTTCTTCGGGATTGTATATCTGAAATCCTTGTCATGAAAGTAGTCCTTTTCATCCTTCTCAATCTTTGAGGTTTGCTGATCCTCTTTTTTCAATTCGCTATAAAGCTGGACGTATCGAGGCGAACATCTCTGTTGTAAAAGATATTGTCCCGCATCGTCTTCGGGACCACGTGCGAAGTGCCATACAGTAGCAAAGAGGTCGTAGTCAGCGATAGAGTCAAGGCTGAGAAGGCGACTCAATCTCCAGGCGACTTGGGTCCAATCAAGTGATTCGCGATATCTGTGGATCAAGCTCTTTCCGACTGATTCGGGCATGGCAGCATTGAAACCATTAATAAAGGAGGTGCGTAACTCTGAACTAATTTCATCGCAATATTGTGGTAATCCTGGGGCGGCTAACAACATCGGGAATGGATGAAGTAAATGCCCAGTCAATGATGCACGTGATATTGTAGTCGTCATCAACGTAGATATTATTGACACTCAGATCAGCGTGGCACAATGGACAAGTCTCCGGAATGATGGCTCGAAGTTGATGTCTGCGTACAATGTCGCGGAGAGCATCGCCTACATTAATGTAATCCAGTCTGTTCTCTGATGAGTCGATTTTGCGTCCAACGGTCACGAAGTCGTTCCATAGGCTCACAGCGCTCTTGTATTGCACGGTAGATTGATAATTTTCGGGCGATGGAACAGGTGCAACGAAGCAATGATGCGATAACTGCAGAACCTCTGCATGCTCCAAGAACGCAGAAATAAGGCTGTCCCAGAACTCTGCCTCAGAAGTGAAAGGCCCGCGCGAGGTCTCCAGATCGTATCGTTCATGTAACATGTGGCCACGTGAAAGACATTCCTTGATCTGAAATGACCCCTCTTCTTCGAAGAGTGAGCCGATTTTCTCAAAGCGCAACTGTGAGAGCTTCCAGGTAATGCCGCCCAACAGTGCGAGAACTCTTGCCTTGACGGATGTCTCTAGGTCACCTTGAGGAGTACCGGCCGGTCTCCAAACTTTGGAGAGTGGCCATCCCGGCGCTTCACTCATGAGAATGAATGGGATACCAATATCGTTGTCGGAAGAAGCACTGCTACATGTTAGGACAAGAAAGATTGTGGTCTGAGAGGGTCTGTTACCAGTAGTCGTATACTATTGGGACTGGGATGTCGCTATGAGCCCCGAGGTATCGCAGCGTGGCAGCTTCACTGGCCAGTAGCTTCATGCCCATTTCCATTGGCATGAATGTTCTGGGGTGTAGAGATCTAAAGACCCATCGTATCCCATCTGTAATTGTAATGAAGATAGCCCAATTGAAGCTTCCCGAGGCAGGACGTTGATCCGGAGTGCAAACACATGGAACAACTTGGCGTAGTGTGCTTGCTCGACGACACAGAGCTTCAAAGTCAAAGTCGGAGTAAGTGAATACATCTGGTTTCGGATCTGGGGACATTTTTTTAATTATCAAATTTTTTTTTTTTTTTTTTTTTTTTTTTTTTTTTTTTTTTTTTTTTTTAGGGAAAGGAATTCGAGATGGAAGAGCAGAATTTTTGCAAACCTTTGGATTTCACAACTTTGTGAAATGGCAAAAGTGAAGGTAATGACTGGGAGCTCCGGTGGGGCCCCGAGGAAGTCACCAATGAAGTTCCACCGGCCATCCCACTTGATGAATAACTCCATGGATGGTGCTAACTAAATAAACCGGCCAAGTGGGATAGGCCGACTATCTACGTGTATGTATATAAATTGCAAACCTTCGAAATGGAGTTACTCCTCTTACTACCTCTACTACGTTGGAAAGATCTCTTGGCAGTTCAGTGGATCTCAATTGGAGTGCACCATAATGCCCGTCCTCTATCATCCTGGAACATTGCGCAACAACTCAGAACAAACCGACAGCCTCGATGTCGGCACCGAAACCTACTTCGTCTCACATCTCGAGCCAGCAATTTCCAAATTGGCCAGCATAGGGGTCGGCACGAATACATATTCGTAAGATTTTGAGATATTCGCATTCGCATTCGTAATTTGCAAACACTACGAATATTCGCATTCGCAAAACTGAATATTCGTACAAATATTCGTACGAATATGTGGGTCATGCCAAGACCACACCCACCCAATAAAGGGAATCCTCTCACGTGGATTTGTTTATCCAGAAGACTAGGCGCGTCCAAATTGGTCCGTTTTGTTTCGATGTCGTGTTTTCGAAGATGGTATTGGATTTCAGAATGGCTGATACCGAGTCGCAAACTTCAAGCAACAATGCGTCTGACTGCACGTCTGTCGAGCTGCCCCCGCGTCCCCATCGATCTCAGCGGATAGACTATCATCTCCTAAACGGGGTTAGTGACGACGAAGGAGACACTGAGAGTCTATTACCAAGAAACCTCGACTGGATCTGGCATCTGGCCGCTCAGAATCAGTTGGCCCAGGAGACTCAGCTAGCCAGCTGAATCTAGAGTTGCCCACCCCTTCAGAATCTATTCCAGATGGCTCCAGAACTTTCGCAGGGGGACCGTCCTACGTTCCGCACGCCAAAGCCCGCATTAAGCAACACAATCACTGGTTGTGGAACCAATTTCACGTGAGTCCACTCCCAGGTAAACTATGGCGACCCAAGCGAGGCAGACGGTTGCTTGAGGATCGAGAGATACAATGCATTCACTGTGGCTGGAAAACCACGGACTCGGCGAGGGCGACATCGACAACCAACATGAAGTCGCACCTAGCAAAACACAACCTCTTTGAGAAGCTCGGCTCAGACCACCCAACGGAGAACTCTAGCGTGATCAAACAGCACTCCATTGCCTCGATGTTCCAGTCTAGAACCGAAAGTGATGTCCGAGGTCTGTTGGAGCAGAATATACTTCGATAGATTGTAACAGATGACGTGGCATTCACAGCAGTGGAATCTCCTGCATTTTTGCAGATATTCAAGGACTTACCGGATGCTCCCCTTCCCTTCTCTTCGCGCACCCTGGTCCGTCGCATTGACGCCGATTTCGACCATCATCGGATCGAGCTGATCAATGAACTAACACGGACATGCTCAACAATTGCACTTTCCCTCGATGTCTGGACAAGCAAGAACCATAAAGCCATATTGGGGGTCATCGGTCACTGGCTGACACCCGACTTCCGATATCGAGAACGGGTTCTGGAGTTCAACGAGCTCTGTGGATCCCACAGTGGGGAAAATATGGCAGAGGTTCTGCAGAAGACCCTAGAAGAGCTTCAGATTGAGGAGAAGCTGCTCACAATCACAGCCGACAACGCGTCGAATAATGAAACATTGCTGTCCGAGCTATACTTCAACCTGGCGGAGAAACACAGCTCACAGGAATCCACCGTATCAGGCCAAAGACGTCTCCGGTTTCAAGGCGTTGACAGCTACATCCGGTGTCTCGCTCATGTTCTCAAACTCATTGTCAGCGACATTCTCTCAGGACTGAAATCCGGAGATCATAAGTCTGCGATAGAAGCCTGTGACCTGCTGCAGGAGAACAAGAAAATTGGTCGACACTCTGCGCTCGCCCGTCTTCGCATCATGGCACTTTGGATATTGAGGGCCCCTCAACGGCGACAGCAGTGGAAAGTGACTTGCCAAGCACACGGCTTGAACGACAAGTTTATTGAGTACGATGTTGAAACACGGTGGAACTCCACCTACCGTATGATCCAGGATGCCTTGCAGGCCAAAGTACAAGTCAGGAAGTGGATCGAGCATCAGAATCAGTTCCCGCCCTTTTCTGCGGACGATTCGCTTGCAGCTGCACCAGCTGCATATGGTGCTCTCGAAGTTCGACGAATTCACCCAACTTGCTTCTCGACAACAATCCCAGATCAGCCTAGCGATCCCCATCTACTATGAACTACATGACATGCTGGAAGATGCTGCCTCTGCCCAGGGCGACTTTGCAGGGCTTAGCTCCGACATTACCTCTGCCATCTCAACGGGGATGAGAAAGTATAAAAAAATATTATGACCTCATGGACTCGCAAGATGCTTATTATATAGCCCTTGTCCTTGATCCACGCTTCAAAACACTCCTGCTGGAGAAGGAACTCGGGCCGACAACAGCGCCAACAATCATCGGCTCCATCAAGGAAACCCTGCATGAGCAATATCCATCAAATCCTCCGCCGGAATTATCGACGTCAAGAAGCAATGTCGACAACAAGCGGCAGAGTCTAGAGGCTCGCGTTCTGCAGAAGCTGCAGCCACAAGTGATCCAGCGTTCGGAAATTGACCGTTACTTCGAGGAGGGTGTGGTGACTGTCGATGAGTCGATAACAGGGAATGAGAATTGGTTGTTTTCATGGTGGAACATGCACAAGGATGAGTACCCACGCATGGCAGCTGCAGCACGGGATTATCTTGCCATTCCGGCAGCTGAGGTAGCTGTAGAGAGGCTGTTTAGCCGTGGTAGAGATCTGTTGGGATTACGTCAATCTTCTTTAAAAGTGAGACGATGCGGAAGGTGATGCTGTTGCGAGATACATATATTGGGAACACGAGGTGAAGAGTAGAGTATATCACTAGCATTGCCCGGGCAACCAGCCATCCACGTGACCAAGACTGCGAATATTCGCGGCGGATGAAGAAATTATTCGCATTCGCATTCGGAATGCAAAATACTTGCGAATGCTAAGGCGAATCACGAATATTCGTAACGAATACGAATATATTCGTTATTCGTGCCGACCCCTAAGAAGGGTGAGCAGCTCCAAGGACAGGTGGTCATGAACGGGAAGGTCGTCCAACCCTTGCGCAAAGCAAAATTGCTCGTCGTGATCTTTGACCAGGAGCTACGGTGGGGAAGCACGTTCAGCAGGCTATCAAACGTGCAACCAAAGTGACTATTGCGCTGAACGGGCTACAACAGCTGCGACCAGAGCAGATGCCCTTGGACGCACGTCGACCCGGTTTGCAGGAAAATAGTAATGTCGCCGCGGTGACCTTTTCCTCCGGTCTGGGAAACCTCGACTTCGTCAACCTTTCAATGTATCCATGAGATTGCGGGCTGAATTGTGGGGAACTAGCTGATATGATGCTCCCCGGTTTGGAAGGTTCTAACCAACATAAGGAGTGACTCGTTTGGGTCCTTGATCTCCTTCGGTTCTTTCTAGTATACCCGTGACAATCTACTATACTTGGAAGAACTATGTATCTAGACTTGGACCGTCCCTCTGTTGTGGTGCAGTCAAATTCGGGACGAAAAGCCAGACAAGTTCGTTAACTCCTTTACTGAAGCCCGAAACCAGATATAGAATGAAAAAGTTAGCAAAAGAAACGCACCAGCCCGTGAGCTAACATTTAGTATGGCACCTCTCTTTCCATCCTTTTCCTCCTGCTTCAGCATCACATTCATTACTTCTCTCATCAGCCGCACTGGCGCCGTAAGATCCACCGCAATTACCCTGTCCCAGATGTCGTCTGTTAAAGTGTCAACATTCCCGTAATGATCTATGATGCCAGCAACGTTTATCAGGACGTCTATACGAGCACCAAAGGCAGTCTAGCAAGCTTTGATAGCATTAAAGGGGGATGACAACTGTGCTAGGTCACTCTGATGGTGTTTATAGTTTTGAGTTACCCAAAAGCAAGGACGGAGCAGTGACCATATCTATGCCGAAAACAAAAGCGCCTTGTGACATAAGCGTGGCAGCAACCCGTCTTGATTTGGGATGCCTCCATTGAGGGTGTGGAGCGGACTTGCTAGCTTTGGCGAACTTCGCAGTCCAAGAGTCGGTCTCGTCCTCAGGCCATATCCCATAGCAGAATTCTTCTGCTCCAGGCACAGTGGGGTGCACCAGTTCGATCTTCTTGACGCAGCACGATCCTCTTTCCCCCTTCAAAATTGGCTCTTCGATTGCTTGGTAGTTTGTCCCTCCATGCGGGTTGAATCTTTCGGGAGGTGGAGGCGTCACGACTGTGACTGTTTCCCCGTCTTGTGCAATATGAGAGGCAAAAAGAGCCGATGCGCCGTGCATATATCTGCTCCAACGTTGCTTCGATTTATGGAGATGCCGACATTGCGGATGGTCATGGACCATGAGAGGGCCCATCGCCGTGGTTAGCGTCTGCATCCCGTGTGCGTCTGCCCATTGCTGAACGATGGCACGGGGTACGCCGCTCCACATCACCTGGCAGCCCGGCCGCCATGCGGTTCCCTGGAACCGTTCGCAGATCTGGATCGCCTCTGCGGTGGTGAGCTCTTGATGGAGATACTCGATGCCCACTGACGAGCACATGTGGTTTTGCCCGACCAAATCCCACGTCCAACGCGGTGTCTGGGACCGAGCTGATGGGCAAGGAGGTGGTCGGTGGAGCGATTAGAGATGATCTACGGTCGCATGTGACGTCATCATGAGAAGATCCACGGGAAGAGCCTACACCTACATCTCACGTCCGCCATCCAGCAAACATGCTATGGACGGCATGGGATCTAGATGTCAGAACATTCATAAAAACCGACCCACCAGGACGGTCCTCTTATGCTGCCAGTCGTTTAGGCAATGGCGTTGGATCATCATTCCAAAGATGAGGCCAATTCGGGCTAACCAATTCGGAATGAATGTAGGTACATTACGTTTTGGCTGACAAAGGCGAGTTGTTGTTTCACCACGTAGAACTCCAGTTGGTAATAGTCCTAATTCATTCTCAAAGGTCTTCCCGTATTCCCGAGGCGATCTGATAAGAATGCAATGCATTGGACCAATATATAGACATTGCCTCTTATCAATGGTAGAAGATACGGACAATGACAGTATGTTAATTCGCAAATAGCGACCAGCGAGTATCAGCTACTGTCTCTGGAGGGGACATACACGAAGTTGAGCAACAAATTGTGGACCGACAAACGGCGCAGTGGAGTTGCAACTCCAGAAGGCACCGTATCGGTTGCAGCCTGGCTCCATCGGAAGCAAGGGGCAACCAGTGCCATTGAGCCTGTAGACGATCACCGAAGCGCCTTCAAGGTGCTGACTAAGAAATATTGGCGTCCTACGCTCCTCAACCTCAATTGCGACAGCCGCTATCTGCTGAGTTAGCATTGTCCGATACAAGAATAACAGCGCGAGAAAGACACACCTTATGTGTCGTGACAAGGGTACTTACTATGAGACGATAGTAAGCGGAAAAGCAGCTCCCGCATTGCCATGATCTTCCAGAGTCGCTGGGACAGAGTATGGGTAAATCCGAATGCGTGCCGATTGTCCCAAGGCAACAAGACATCGCGCCCGTGAGCACGGCGACTTTGATGGCGAGAAACGGACCTCACTGTACGATTGCGTGCGGCTAAACAGGTGTCATACTGCAGGTATCTACCTTCTCAGTTGTCCAACAATGCGCCTGGAGCCCGACCCACGAGCTGGGGCTAACCTATTGGTCATTCTTGCTCCACAGGGCGCTGCTGACAGCTGGCCGTCCATTCTTTACAGAAGGATCCGTATGTTTCATTTTCCAGGGGCACCATAACAACGATCGTGCGCCATCCGTGCCACGAAGCAGATGTACCTTCCACATTAAGTACAATGGACAAGTTCTCTTCCCACTAAAACCCACCATGTCTGCTCAGGCGGTGTTTTCGAGCTTTTTCGGGCGACCGGAATGGTTGTCCACAACCAGTGCACCAGCTATGTACAGCGCTGTCATGCTGCCGAAGGCCAGTTCTGCTCTCGAAAGACCTAGTACAAAGCCCGCAGTAGAAATGTCTGGGCGTTTGTCGCACGGATGGAACAGGAACAGAGCGGAAGATACTCGGCTTAACAATCTGATTGTCACTAAATAGAATTGCTAAGCCTTCCAGTCTAGGCGGGTGACGTTCTAGACAAAGGCGCCCCTACCATGTCCTCTTTTCCAGTTCGACAACTCGTTCTATCAAAGCCGTGGACAGTTCATACACAAACTCGGGGTATTCCTTTCGGGCGTCATCAAACTGCCGGAATTTCTGAAGCGTACCGAGATGTCGAAGAGCGAAGCGTATGATAATTTCACGTAGGTCTGATCTTGGCGGACACTGAGACCCATAGACATCGCTGACAACCGTGAGAAATCCGCAGTCGTCCCAGTTATTTTCCATGTTGGAGTTCAACTTTCTTTTGGATATATCTTTCAGTCCTTCAATCATATACTTATCGGCTATAATATAGATTTGCACAT
Source organism: Aspergillus awamori (assembly GCA_003850985.1). Classification (NCBI taxonomy): domain Eukaryota; kingdom Fungi; phylum Ascomycota; class Eurotiomycetes; order Eurotiales; family Aspergillaceae; genus Aspergillus; species Aspergillus awamori. Next base: position 1,013,763 of record BDHI01000022.1, read on the forward strand.
TGGTCTGTGCACGCCTCCACTGCCTTGAAAGAGCATCTTGGGAGATACGCTCGGTCGGTGATATTCCCTCTTGGTTCGCAGCAGATTCATTATCCGCAGCTGGACCATCCGTATCGTCTGGTGAGTCATCGTAGTCCGCACGGTAAAGAAAATCAAACAACTTGGATACGATGAAAGGGTCATCGTGAATGTTGATGACGCGGGATTCAGATTCCTATGTATGTGGAAGTTAACGACCAGGCTTTGGGTTCTACCGCCAACCCATTTACCTCGAAATTACCATTTGCTGCCTTGTCGAAAAATGGCGACTGTGGGCACACAATGCAGCAATGAACGTGGAAGGTTGAAGATTGGCATCTGACTAGGAGATCTGAGAACTTCCCATCTTCTCGCATGCTATAAATTATGTCTTAACCCATGTCTCAAACCAATATCGAGGCTAATTACCGCGACAACAATGCTTTGAGTGTATCAAAACCCGCAGACATGGTGCTTCAGGATACTCCCCTTGGATTTGCTTCAGTATTACTTTCCTGACGAACGTGTCTCCTCGAGGACTGTCATGGCCTGTGGGGATGGCGGTGGTCACATGACCTGGCCACGTCATCATCTTCCTCCTGGCTCCAGGTTTTTCCCTTCTGACCTTGAGTAGCTGGGAGCCGGATTAAAGTAGGGCCGACACCCCGCTTTTTACCGGCCCTAGATTTGTGTTCGGAAACGGATTTACAAGTACCCCGTGCCAACCTGCTCTTCTGCCGTCTGACGCCCTCCCATGTCTTCCAATTGTTTTTCTCTGTATGTGTGGTCGAGCTTTGCGTATCTCCTTGTCTAGTCTAACAACGAAGCTAGTTTGTTTATCACTTGGCTCCAGCTGCCTCTGCGGACATACTTGGATTGTTAGTGTAATGGGCCCGATATACATACTCAACAATATATGTTACACCATAGGAACGTTCATTAGAAGGGGAGAGTTGAGGCTAAAGCTGCTTGAATCGTCATTTATCTAGGCTACGTACGGAGTAGCTGGGCGCGAGCTGAAGTAAGCAAAGTGTATATGGTCACGTGATGCCGATATGCAGCCTTGCCTACTAGGGAGTAGGCGCACCAACATCTTGTTTTCACGCTTGCTATCAGATTAAATTCCAACTTGGCCTTTTCTTGACGATTAGCTCTACGTTCACCATCGTGTCTGGACATTTGACGCGGCACACATGGTGTTTGTGCTGGATGGTGGCAATCACGTGGACAACAGAACGTCACACGTGTAGATTTTATATATAGTATGCTTTTCGGTACACGAGTAGTAAACGCAACCTCACGATCTCGAAAACAAACAAGTGCACCACTGCGATTTGCCCGATCTTCCTTGACTTCCTAGAAGATGATCAAGAAGGAGCACAAAACCTTGGATTCCGACCCATCTAGAAAGTTGAGGAAATTCTTTTCGCCGTCGTGATAAGTCGTATGCTTGTGCGACACCTCATGCTGACTGACGGCATGGACGTATGCCTGCTGGCACGTTCCAAGAACTATGCTGCAAGACGAGCATTTATAACGAGAAGGAGGAATATGACATTGCTCCATATGGATCCAAAGATCCAGCGTCGTATCGAAAACCTGACCGCAACGATTCCACTGGCAGAGCATCCTTTCGCTAATGACTGCGTATTAGTCAAGCGTGAAAACAAGGTCTATCAACAGCCAAAGCAGACGGAGTGGCGTTTGCTGAAATGACGGTTGTAAGACAACGCTTGAGTTGACCATCTTGACTTACCCGGCGCTATTGATCATCAGAGACGACCCAAGTATAGATGCTTGTTGTGAGCTGGTTGTGTATAAACAGCGTGCTAGAGCACCTCTGGAAGAAACTTCGAACCACGATGAGATTCCGACTTTGTAAGATATCCTTAGCCAAGCACCCCGACCTTGATCAAGGAGGGAGGTATGGCCTATTTATGTGCGGTGCATACCTCTTGTTTTACCTGCATACACTAGGCAGGGCACGTAGAATTGACGTCTAAAATATCTTATGACGAAGTGCCATCCTGCATGTATGTAACATTCCCAAAGATCCGCCTCGCTAGCCTTGTGAAAACCCTTCCATGCCCTGGCGGGTCCACACCGGTGGCAATCCCACCTGCCCGGCAGAGAGATAGGGGTTGCTCAATATATGTGGACTTAGCCTTTCAGTGCTGGACAACTCACCATGGAGAACTGGTGGCTGGCGGAACCAGCAGCACCTGGCGCCAGGAAACAACCGTCAGGACCGGTTGGCTGCGAGACTGGGTGGGTACTTGATCACTTTTAGCACCACACCTACAGTGCGGACACGCCGCCATGGAGGTCGCCAGGAACCATTGTCGAAAGCATGAAGCTAATGCAGTCTATTAGTCTGCTGCTACATTAGCATGAGATTCCAAGGCACTATGCGAGATGGGGCCACATGCGGCGGCACCGCTGTAGGCTAGATAGCCATCCTGCCCGTAAGAGATGCGACACTGAAAACTCAAGCAGCTCAAAGGGCCGACTCAGCAATGCCAATAACAAATCAACGGTTGGGCGGCCCATCTGGTAATCCTATACAAACGATCGTTTTCCAAGCAGAAGATATCTTCACCATCAGAAGTCTGAGCAAAATCAATTTTTATATACAGACTACAAATGATATAAAGAACAATCAGATAATATTTAAAAATCTCCTTAAAAATACTTAGTAGTATATTATATTACATTATCTGTATTCTATCTGTCTTTGATAAAAGTTCAATATATTCCATATGAAGGAGAATTATGAAAATCCGAAAAGGATTATGAGTTATCTACTCTTATATATATACTGTATATGTAAGTTAGAGCTTCTCAAGTCTAGTATTGGCTGAGATATAATAATATCAAAAAGACATCTTCTATATGGGATAGCAGGATGGGCCGCCCAACCGTTGCTTACATTAACTAACTAGCTAGTTAGTTATTAGCTAGCTGACGTCCCTCCTTCCTACAATAGAAAGCCAGACGACATTGGGCGATAGTATGGGCCGAAGATAAATTCCCTCATTTGACCCACCTACCATTGTATCAATATCGTTTGCTCTTTTTTTTTTTTTTTTTTTTTTTTTTTCTATTTTTTTCAGTATTTCTCGTTACGACAACAGAACCCTGGGATCTGGACTTGGGGTCACCGCAGCATCTAGGCCCCAGCCGGCCTATACTCCGGCCAGTATATGATGGGCCTGCTGGGCGGGCGCCTGGAGGGTCATTGTTGCATCTGGCATGGTCTATCTCATTGCCCATAGCAACACGCCTCCACTCCTGCTGCGAGACCTCAGGCTGTCGCTGTCCGCCGTTGTTATGCTTCATGCCTATGGGGTCTCTGTGCGATTTGGAACCATGATTGGCGCCATCATGCCCGAAGATGCCGGGTACTGCACCATGCTAGCAAGGGTTACACGAGAACTTGGAAGTTTCTGATCTATTGATCACAATTTTAGGTGATTATACTTGACCAATCTCGGCTAGTATCAGACCGCTCTAGCGAATACGTGTTCAATGAGCGTAGCTGATATTGATAAGTATATCATCGCTTGTATTTATATGCTTACCAATGGAGGAGCGTGGTCTTCTCGAACAAATGGACGTCACTTGGCGCTTGCCCCTGTGTCACTACAAGACATCTGTTGAGTGATTTCCCGCAAAAGAAAACTCTTTTTGGAGACCGGGTATCAGTTAGGGCCCGATCTCTTGTCGCGAACTGCGCCCTTTGCGAGGCGGACTGCTGCGCCATTTCTCTGTTCGTTGCACGGTTCTGGGCCCATTGTTCAAAATTCCCAACCGTCGGATGCTGTGAGACATCCAATAGGCGCAGCTGATAGCATAGTACCATAAGCTCCGCGGTGTACACTGTTCGGTGGATTCATTGAGCCAATGATTAACCACCGTGATGTCATAATGCTCTGGTCTTGATCTTACCCCTCTGTGTAGCTTTAGTGGAGGTAAACTTCGCTAGCCATTCTATTTCTGTAAGCTGAGCTTGAAGTATGATTTTTTCTTGCTGTAAGTTTTCGAAGAATTCCGAATTCTCGAGTGAGTCCCGGTCTTGGTCGCTGATAACATATCTACACATGGCATATTCTCCTAATACGGAACAAGAACTGCATGGCTTCAGTCGATCACTCTATGCCGACCAGATCACTTGTATGAATAGCACAGGATAAATTAAACTTGGTTTTGTATAGATGTTTAGACCATTCAGTGAGTTCATAGCTCTTCTGATCACCTGCAAGAGAATAGATGGATCATTGCCCTGACTTTGCGATTGTGGCAGTTAAAGCATGCGTGAGTTGGTCGTTTCGCCATGCGCTGCTTAGCATTGGTACAGACTTTAGCCCCATCCATTTTGGAATTGTCTGCCAAGGAAGAGAAGCTCACACCACCTGGTACCATTGAAATAGTGTTATGGCTCTTTTTGAGTGAGATAAAACAATGACCTTGGAGGTTCGTAGAGACCTGGTAGTGAGTGTACGTTCGTATTATTACAGCAAGAGCGATAGGGAGATTCTCCTTTTGATCATCCATGAGAGGTCGATTAGGTGCACTGTCCATGGTTAAAGATAAGTGCTGCTGAGAGTAATGAGTAGCAAATCTTCCCGTTCCGCGGAGCTAGGTGGCAAGATTGGCATGAAAGGTGCAACCGTACTAAGTTCTAGGGTGCACTCGAATCGCAAATATTTCGACGGTTAGGTGGACTAGAAAGATGTGAGATGGGAACACTGCTCCTGTGCGCCGCTCCCGGTGGATGGATCTTCTGTACTCGGAAATACGTTGCATGCGCCACATTCAAGGTCCATATAGATGTTATATAAGTAACAATAACTCTTCTGCAGAATGAGTTTTATAATTTGCCAGGTATGACACTTCAACAGAAATAATGCCTGGAACCCGAAATAAGGATTGCAGAACAGCGATATTGCATAGCTCATCAAACAAACTTAACATCGAAACTGCCATGAACAAGATGATGCAACAAGTTGTGGCCATAAATACTTCTATCGCACCACTTTCATGATCGAAAATACCCGGCCTGGAGCCCTCAGAGGCTGACATCACGATCTATGGCCGCGACCCATGTACATTCCATCTGTCCAGGCTTATCTTCAGTTGATATGAGAAGTGACCGTAAGATGGGGTACTTACATAGTTAGGAATCCATCGGTTCCATTGTGAAGCTCCTCACGTGTCAACGCGCATTCAAGTAATGTTCTTTCGCGTGTCCATCCCAGATGTTTCGTCATCAAATCAAGGGCGAGGGCCTCTAGACCATCGAGCCAGGTCTTTAGGAACCTCTTTTGTAAATGGGTAGAGTATTCCGACTTTAAAGGAATCCTATACTGATGCGAAGCCACATTGATAAAGCCATGATTTGATAGTTCACTGTCATACCGTTCAGGTAAACTGAGCTGTCTTTCATCTTTATAGTAGGCTGTCTGTAGATCTTTGTAGAAACTATACGCCGGGCCTTTTCGGTTGTAAAGATCGAGTGTGATTCCGTGGAGCTCTACCACTCCACATGGTATACAGCATCTGTAATCAACTTTGGTTAGCTGGGTATGTAAACATAAACATGGCCTCCTATACATACCTGAATGCTCCAGCCAGTAGACATTTCAGCAGTGAGATGTCACCGCCGAGGTCATTGATATGCACGAGGCTGATGTCCACATATATTTCCCACCAATCAGGTTGTGTAAGATCAATAATGTGAAAATCACAGTTCAAGGGTACCCTATGGATAAATTAATCCAGGACTAGATCATTATGCCACAAACATACTCCCAAGGCTGCATATACACAAAATCAACGCCAAAAACCTGTTTCATTCAGCTTGGTTCTTACTGACATGAGATCAATCACGGTTTACCCGGCAACCAGGATTCTTGTCAGCTATAACCAGGATTAATTGTAAGGCTTGAGTTGGAAAGACGAGAGTCATACCAAAGTACATTGCCCATAGACCAGAGCCAGTCCTCAGATCAAGCACATATCCTGTTCGTGTTGTCATCGAAAATTGGTGTCTCCACTGCTCTAGTTCTTGTAGTCGAACGGCTTGCTCGCCTTCTCAAAATCAGACCGGTATCATGAATAAGAGCAAGGTAGACTTACGTTGTCGCGATTCTTCGTACTGTTATCATCAGCAATGTTTGATTGATGTGAGAGGAATACCGAAGTAGAAGAGTGTACCTCATCGATTGGCCAGGGGTGTCGGTCACCATGTTTCTGAGGATATTCTCGACCATATCGTATTTCCCGTTCTTTATAGTCATCCCCTATAGGTTCGCTATAGCTAGAAGATCTGCTATTAGAAGATCATGTAATTTTATGTGAGACACTTCTTACATCTCCAAGTGAGCCTTAGGCTCATGGGTTCCTGAAGAGTCTGATTGGCTCATCGAAGATGAAGGTATAAAGGCCTGGGCAAGGACAGGATCGGGGCATATAGAAGGAATTCAGGTCTTAAGGGCGGTAGTCCTCAGTATTATTACCTCCTCCAGCTATGCAAAGTCCAGAACAGCCCCACCGATGCTGCTCGTTGCGGACCAGGAATGATATACCAGTACCTGATGGTATCTGGTCCGTACATATGGCTGGTATGTAATATATACGAGAAACGAAACACATCCATATTCGAAGAATAGCCCCACAATAGCTATAAGACCAACAGCCTCTAGGAATCCTTGAATCATGGCACTAGATGACAGGCTATTCTACTTGGCGTGTTATCTCCCCTCCCTCCGTCCCTCCCTTGCTGTATTGTACCATTTTCCCGACTAAAGCTAAGGCCGTCCGAACCACTGCCCATGATATTTCTGATCACGGCCAGGAAGTGACCAATCACAGCCCTCCGCATCACGGTCCATTTCCAAGATCTTTGCTACCTAGATTGTTATGGTTAGCCTGGTGACCGACATATAGAGGATATGACTCGCCTACCAGATAACATAAGTTTCACACCAATCATATGGGCCCTTTCTTGTTGTTGTAGGTGATCCTTCAAGTGGGCTCTGACTTCATGAGGGTTATCCCGTAGAAACCGCCCCACCTAACTGTAATCTTCGATTACACATACCAATTTCTCAGCAGATCCCACCTTTAGGTGATCGATACAGTGCATGACACTCGTATAACAAGACAGCTCGGTTGAATGTAAGAGTATACGCCTATGTTTTGTATATGGATTAGGAAGGAGAACCATTGGCAGCAGTGTATGTACATTTGGTTCTATCAAATCTAAAGTATCTCTCTCCTCGTATCTAGTTTAACCTGGTGGGCATCATGGTTAATAGCTCACTTCACTTTGGTACACATCCCTTATGATGACCAGTAGTAACAAAGTTGGCGACGGCTGCCTCGCGTCATTCAATAGCTCAGAGCAACTAGAACCTAATATTGTGTCTCACTCCGCAACTGAGATTAGGATATCTTCGGCTACTACCAGCTACTCTTCTTTCCTGGTCCGGTCTTTGTACACACTCTAGCGGAGTTACACAGCTCTGACCAAGGGTGTGTTATGTGTAGAAGGCAAATAATTTCTCCCCCGATAATAGAAACAGTAATGTGTGTATGTACGGAGTAGTTGGGAGGTTGTGCCCAATAACAGAAAGCCCCACCTTCCTAAAGCATTCTCTTAACGAAACAATTGTGGCTAAAAAACCCTGCTAGAAATCCAAAAGAACCGGATACATTCAGTATGCCACGTCCTGGATTGGCATCTGTGGAGGCATTTGGGAAAGCTTTCTAAATAGAAAGCCGAGATGCCAGGTGTCCGTAGTACCAGCACAAAGTGGAGCAGGTAATGTGTAGAATAAGTAATCGTGTTAAACAAAGAAACGCTGTCTACAAAGCAGGTAATAGATATAATCACACAGCATCATTTTTACCGGAGCATTATGGTTACTAGGGAGAAAGGGTGATTTTTACTGGGTTGAGCCCTCCCATCGCGAGAACACAGCGCAACATACCGTGCTCTGGGTGTATACATCTTAGCCGGAAGCGTGTAACCCTTAATGCTATGCAGTCCTACTTCCTGGATGTTATGATAGATCACGTGCCTACCCCGCTCACACCACAATAGAGCCAAACGAATCTCTCCACAGTAATAAAACAATACAAAACGTTAGACTCAACTCAGTATGGAGGGAGATGGTTATAGTTTCCTCGAAGGAGTATCATCGCCATCTGAAAAATCCATCAAAGATTTAAGGACTGCTCAAAATGGGGAAAGACCAACGTTAATCGGAAACTTCACAATATGGCGAAATCCCGATTCAAAATTCTCCACTTTAGTCCGCGACCACATGCATCGAGGAGTTTCAGTATGTTATCCTCTTTTGCATGTTGTATTACATCTGTACAGAGTACTGAGTATTTCTAGTCCCTGCTCTTCTATTTGGGAAAGGAGCAAAATAAACATTACATAGAGCCGAGAATTGTCCGTTACGACGGTGAGAGCACTCAGCCGCAGACCTTTGTCATTGGTACTCCCAGTGACAAGAAATCTCGGCTTGTTGTCCTATTTCGACCACTCGCTGAAGAGCTCTGTAGTGGGAATGGATTCTTTGAAATATGCTCTGGCTCCTTTGCTTGGGATGAACATCGGGTATATGATTGGTTCCAGCCGGATACAGATCGGTCTGGGTCAAGGTGGGAACCAATTTCAGTCGGCTATAATCGGGTTTTGGTTATCCAGGCAGGCACACTGGTTCGATTTAGCCCGGGTAAACGCCCGTGTGATTTCGTATGCATGGGCTACTCCGACAGCCAGGCAAACCTTACGCGAAGCGACATTGAGTTTGAATCATTGGTTGCCCCGTTCTTACGACGTATCCCTGAACATAAGAGACTCCAGATACGTTGCAATCCTGTACTACCGGTCCAGGATCAGGGATACCAGAGCCTTAGAACAATGGAGCACAGCAGTGATCCACATCTCTCTAATCCAAACACGGAGTTAAACCCACCTTTCCGGAAAGACTGGAACACGATTACGCAGGTTATCAATACCCTGCGCAATGAGGAACAACAAATGATTCGTTTCCTTAATGGCGATCGATACGAGGACATCTTTGCAAGCAACCCACCGAGTAAAATCTCCAGAAAAACCCCTAAGTCTGAGAAGCTTCGTTATTTGCTGGATGTCCAAGCGAAGACCTGGCAGTATTTCAAGGATTACCCAGAATTTGATACCAGAAAAGACAATAATAAATTCTGGGAAAATATCTATCGCGAAGGCTTCCGTGGTGGAATGCAGAGTGCCTTTGCGGCTAAATACCGCTATGACGAGGAGAGTACACGAGCTATACTAAATCGGGGTGGAAAGATCCAGGCTCTCGCAAGCGAGCTTGCGGAGCCTGGAGTAGCTCCATTCCTTCTTCCGGTTGTTGATCGCCTTGGTGAGATTTCATACCCCAGTATTAAAAGACTGAGCGACGAGATAAGGCATCAATGTCCTGAAACATTGCATGCAAGTTCATTGATACGTGGAAAATGGGAAATGTATGCAAAGAATTATCAGATGTTCATAACTTCTATTGAGACGGGCATTTCTTCCGATTCCTCTACCTGTATGTGAAATGTTCTCAGCAGTGATTTTGACCAGGTCTGCGTTTGTTGGGTAAAGGGAGGGAAGGAAGGGGCAAGAAAGAATGATACCCTAGCCAGGGTGACCTATCACCTACCATGATTCGAGGAAACTTAGTCGTTGAGTCTATAATGTGGGGCGGAATCTCGAATATGGGTCCCTTCAATTTGTCTTTACATAGTACGACCAGCCGCACGTACAAGTAGGTAGACCGAACAGTACCAAGTTCGCCCATCTGAATCAGCCGTCTGCAGCACCCTGGCCCAGGCTGCTACGTAGTACCCTACCCTGAACGTAAGCAATAGAAACAGGATGGTTGCAACCAGATAATATTCTGAAATTGTATATTCGCTAATCTTATGATAAGGAACCCTAGCGGTCTAGTAAATTACCAAACAGGAATTCTCTTGACTATCACGCCTTGCATAAACCGAGTCCGATCGGCCTTTGCCGAGGATGACCCGGACCTTGGATGGCTTGTGTTTACAGAACGAGAAAGAAACAGGCCATAACTGTAATATTATTAACGATAATGCACTAGGACGCAGGGTAGGGGCTGATGTATAGGAACCTAGCCCGGATAACTCGGATCAGCGAAAATTCATGAACCAGAGAAATAATGAAAGCTTCCCCAATCAGATCGCTTCTTATTTACTATCTTCATGTACTTTTCTCATAAGTCGAATTCTATCTCAGTATTATATGTCTTAGACTTTTACATTTAGATGCTTGTCCAATCTACAGTGGGTTGGTGAGAAGCGAAGCGACGGATGTCAATGTGTGAAGCACCACAATGTCTCAACTTACCCCGAGTCAAAGAACCGCACGGGCAGCTTTATATAATCTCGAATCAACAGTCTGGCATCCCGGCTTCCTTGGTCAAGTACATCTTGTGACCGAGCCAGTGACCTCGCAGTCCAATCCATTTCTACTGGCAGCCGAGACAACAGCCTGGTACCCTAGGCCCCACGCTCGACTTCCCTTTGCGACCGAGCCAGTGGCCTTGCAGTGCAATCCTTTCTTACTTGCAACTGATCCACCGGCCTGGTATCCTAGCTCCCACACACAACTTCCCTTTGCAACTGAACAACTAGTCCGGTATTCATGCCCTCATGAACGAAACCCGTTCGAACTAGCTACTAATCGGAAATCCCAGCTCCAAAGAGCAATTACTATGTGCCACCGAGCCCCTACTCACGCATTCTGAATCTCTGACCGCACGTTTTCTGCCGCCGAATTACCCAAATATATCCGATGTTGAACATGAATGCGATATTATAAGTATTATGGACGGGATACACAGCTGTATAGGGAACCTTGACTTCCACGCTGCTGCTTCACTGTTAATATCGATAGAGAGTGCCAGCCTCTATAGTCATCATGATAGATATTACCCAGATCTACAGTTTGATTACAAACAATACAACCAGCAAAAGGGGCCGGGTGAATTGACAGTACACGAATTCTGGGAAACGTACAATCTTTGCTGAATAGCCTTTACGAAGGCTACAGACATTGACGTACTCGAGGACTTGGGGAACACTCTTATAGTTCTCTGTAATGGTCTCGAAGACAAGGGCCTGGTGGACTACCAGATAGGTGTTTGGGAGGAAATCATTGTCTCCTGTTTTATTGCAAGGATTGGAAAGTTGGAGAGCTAAATGTATGTAAGAGAGGGGGAAGGTACAAGGACAGATATCCACACGCGTCAAATATGCAATTTCTTACAACTGGCAGCGCTGGAAGATACGCCACAAAAGAAGGTAGAAAAAGATTTTGTCTTCTTTTGTCAGTAGCTTATCATAAAGCGATGAAAGCTAATATCAAAAACGTGCAGGTATATGTGTGCCTTCAGACTAAGTAAGAGGCTGATTTCCTGACTTGACGTTTCCAGGCTGATCCCGTCTCTTCGTGCTCTCGCTATGCCCCCACGCCTCTCATGTTTTCATGTAAGTGGGGGCTTTCAATGCTTTGCTTTCCCCGGCCTTGTCAAAGAACTGCTTCCAATGGTGCCGGTTTTCTCGCACATCCTGAAAAAGGTATATCAAGTGGATGTTCTTCAAGAACCTTGAGTTCGGAATAGGCGTAGAATCAAAGGCGTGAGATGAAGTAAATGGAGAGGCTACTCTGCTGGTGCAAAAGAGATGAGCAGACGGGTTCAGAAGGATGCTCTTGGTCCAGTGTCTGATGAACCAAGTTCAGGACGCATGTATGAAAGCAAGTACCGGTCGTGAAAGAGGCTTAGATATATGTTTACTAACAGCATAAGCAACTAACATCGAGGACCTGAGCGTCCCCCTCATCAAGACCGAACTAAGGTTTTGGCACTTTGTCCACTCCAATGATGGGAGATTATGGTATGACCAATGGAAATAACAAATGCGCCTTGATGCAACACGATCGCTAACATAAGTACATGGCTATTTAGGGCGTGAGGCAACAAGCAAGTAGGGAGGTCAAGAAAGCATGGCCTGTATGTACCTCTTGAGGCCAGACAACCCACTAGCATCACGCTCACGCTCCCTCGATATAATTCCGAAATACTAGGTCCAGGTTCCCCGGCAGTTTCAGGGCTGCCGACTCCAACTCATCTCTTGTAAACCCGCATGTCTGTGAATATCTCTTCGTATAATGGCCCCAACTGGGATCCGTCCGCTGTTCCTCGATGGATTTCCGCAGCGAGGAGCGCTCAGTTGGCGACGATCCAATCAGCCTCCCTTCCAGATATGTAATACGGCAATCAGACATGTTGAGGGTCAAAGTATAAAGAGAAAGAACGAGGAAATATAGATCAGTGAGGTCCTCCAAGAGGTGATGAATTAGCTCTGAAAGACGGTTCTGACTCACATAGCTCCGGCATGGCGCATAAAAGCTCCTAAGAGCCAGCAAAACAAAGGGCTGGAGGGCATTGCGTAATGGAATGTCCATGAGGAGAAGGCAGTTCACAAAATCTTTTGGTTGTGGAACTTCGATAATCAAGCCTTCTTCGTCCCGTCGCCCTCTACAAATCTTGCGAACAGTGACGCGGTTGACAGCGATCTCGCGTGGGGGGAATATGGCCACTTTCATACGGTTGAGGTACGAAAATTCAATATTGGACATGGCGAGGCTCTCGTATTGAGAAACTAAGAGAATAGGGAGTTCCTGTTCACTCGGCTCGTTCTCATTATAATGCCGACTATACTCAAACAGTATAGACATTATAGACTTGGGTGGCCCTTTCGAGTATCGCGGATGGTTATAAATTTCGAGCGCTGGTTGAGTCGACGACGTCAAGACGGAGCTTGGTGGTCCGGATGGCGGTATAGCAAGCCCATTATAGGGCAGAGACATGTTTATCAATGCGGGCGAGGGAGGAAGCATATAGAGTGACACGCAGCCAAAGGACTTAGAGGGGGCTTTAGATAATAGACTGCCTAAGGACAATCGACGGTACGAGTCCTACCGTCCCCATGAGTATGCAGTGGACAAGTAGCCACGTAAACTTACCGTCATCAAAACCGGAGTTCGGTGGTCACCGCAGGGGTTGTAGGTCATGGTCACAGCGAGTCTAGAGCAGCGTAACGGAGGCAATGCGGTGTCCGTCAATTGACGGCGTACGCTTGCGAAAGGCTGGCGCATCATATATACAGTGACTTTGACGGCCAAAGCTTGATCCTCTCTCCAGGAGTTCCGCATCTTGACAGAAGTATAATAAGCCGGGGCGTACTGAGACATGTGACACAGGGAAGCTTTCCCAGGGGATCCTGGACAAGGCCTGAGCCATGGAAGGCTTGAGATCAACCGCAGGCGAAGTTCTTCCCGGCCCTTCATGAATGGGCCGTTGTGATACGTTTCGACAGTGGATGATCCGTCTATCGGTCTCTCCGCCTGCATGCAATCTCCGAAATTCTGTGCTCCGAAATGAGCATACCACACTGAACTATTCCGGACACGGATAATGGGAGGTGGACGGGGGCTTGTCAGTCTCCCAAGGAATTGCGCAATACCAAGCAGCTGATCACATTCTATTGGTTGTGTTCTCGGGTGGTTTCTAAGCGATCCAGCATATGTTCCTGTTCTAGGCCACCTCTCTTGAGTCTGTGACTGGTAATGTGTCATTGATTGTGTGAATCGGGTCGAGCAAGGGGTGGCCGCCCTGGCCTGTAGGCTCATTTTCGATGAGCCCCACTCAGCGACAAGTGCGGGTCTGTCTGCGACGCCAGTCCCTCTTATTGATTGACCTAACTAATTAATCAAAACTCTGACCGGGGGTGACGCATCCATCAGAGGCGCCCGGAGGCGCGAGTGAGCCCAACAACTGAGTGCAACCCTCCATAAGTGGAGACCATTCTTCCGGGATTTCCAAAAGTGTTGGGTACCGGTGTATCGAGTCCGGTATGGAGAATACCTCTTCCCAGGTGATATGATCAAGCCGAGACATTACATTCAGGAGGGCAATCCAGATACCCGACTTTCTCAATGATAACTCTATCCAATACAGCTTTTTACCGTGCCTAATAGTGTTGATTAACCGTGATGTTTTGGGTAATCCGTCCGCCCGGATAAAATCCTCTATTGTACCACCTCTCGAATGATGGCGCCGAATGAGACATCGTACAGCAAGAGCGCGAAGAAACCATTTCCTTATGTCAGTACCCCGGTCCACGGTGAGAAATGCCAACCTCGGATCTTCACCAGCGGGACAAGCTGCCAGGATTATACCGGTCGGATCCAGGTTCGTAAAATACTCCAGAATCCGGGAGGTGTAAGGTATCGCACTACGGAGGAACGCGTCCGCAGTGTTCGAGCGATGGTTGCCTGCCCTTACTAGCCTCTCTTGCGGGAAAAAGGAGTCGGCTAGAGTTGCCTGAGTCTCTGCTTTGACCAGCCCGGGTGGCACTGTTCGCGAGAGGAATCTCGAGGCATTGTACGCTCCTGCAACGAAAGGTAGGCAGTATTTGTCAATGTATAGACCAATGGCATCCGCCGACACTCCCATCCACATCAGGATGCCGTTCCCGTTACCTTCCTCTATCCAGAGCCCGCCATGTGCAATAAAGACCTGATCAGCACGGATTCGTATTTCAAGTGTGCTGATTTGACTATCTCGCAGCTCATTTTCCGTTCTGATCCCTTGGGATCCGGGATAGACTTTGAAGAGACCGTTCTCTGCCCCGAGGCCCCCTCTAATAGGCCTCCAGATGGAGATCCCCTGGACGCAGGGATGTGCCCTCCGGAGTCTAGTACCCGTGGAATTTGGGGCTAGGTTGTGAATGATTGGTCCTTGCCGGACCAACCCTTGAGCCGTACCAAAGTGTCTAAGAAGAACAATATCTAGCTGTATGATTGGGTTAGAAGTTATGAAAACTCCGGCCTATGCTGACACATACGTTGAAGCCATGCTCCATAGCTTGCTGCCACTCCTGTTGATGATCGGCAGAACTCAAGTGCTCCGTTGAATTTGGACTGACGGGGTGCCCAAGTGCATTCTCTTCAACAGACAAAGAATGTACAAGACCCTTTTCAGTTATTACCCCACTATTAATGTATTCATACCCCTGTTGGTCCATTTCCACTTCATGGTCGTTGTGCGTATATTGTTCGAGCAGGTCATAGCTCGACTGCGGGGATGATCGGGCTTCCAGCTTGGCAGAGTTTGAGCTTATGTAATACTGTCCAGGGAGGAGGATGAGACAATCCGAATATGTTCAGTCCACAAGATACAACACAGACAGGCCCTGCCTAACTACGACGTATGTCTTCAGTCGACTTCATTCAACTTCAATTCGTATGCCTACACGTTCTAGTATCCTAACAATGTGAGTTCCTCTTTAACAAATATATTCGAGGTGCGTCTGACGTGCCGTCAATGTATTTGGCCAATTCGGCCCGCCCGTCCGTTTCAGGAGTGGAGGCGCTGGGCCTGTTCCCTTTTTTCTTGTTTACTTCTCTGACTCCGGCGGTGTTATACGCGCCTGCTAAGTCATTATAGAGATTAGACATTACGTGAGCTGATAGTTCTCAGTTGTGGTTGGTCTGGACTCATGTAGTTCTTTCTATGAAGCAATACAGCCAGGCACTCAACGCTACATGTTTTCACATCCCCTTGAACATGGCGGCGTTATGTTATTTATTCGGTTTTCCAGAGTATGGGGCCATTTGATTTCGCAACACTTCAGCAATTCTTTCTTAGCAAACTATAAGTAGAAGCATCCTCTTACCTGCACGTACATCGCAGAGAGCTAGCATCTTTCACTACTAGTTAGTCTATTTACCCCGCCCTTTGCGCCTCCCATAAAATGTCGTCAAAACCCTGGCAGCTCAACATTTCCAACCTATTAAATACTGTTGCTCTTCCGGTTGACATGGAATCCTGTGATGCCGACATTGAAAATAATACGAGGTAATGATCATGCTACTAATATTATGTCATACTACTAAAGAAGTTGTGTTTAAGCTAAGGTCATGCTAGAACATCTCAGCCGATCTCTCCCGGCCAAGATACCAAGCAAACCACCGAATCACCCGCGTTGGGGCCCACCGCCCATGTCAGGGGAATATTGAGTAAACCAAATTTTGAGTGTCCGGTGGAGGGGTGTCGGAAGGACCTCGGAGACTATTCTAGGTGGCTGATTCATTGCCTCAGGGAGCACCCCCAAGGGATCATGGAGATTAGACATGTGGGTTTCTGATGTACTTTTCCGCAATGTGCATGTATTCAATTGCCTCATTTTCATAGAGGTAACAATATCCTTGCTCGTTGGTCTCTACGCTAGAATTTCACCTCACAACCACGTGTGAAAACTACCCTATGGTTGCCATTCATTTCTCAACAAGACCACGCTGTCAATTTTTGGTAAGTTTCGGCTCATCATTTCTTGGTCCTCAAAGAATCTAGTTCCGTGCCCTCGACAACCTTAACGAATTCAAATTTACAGTAGCAACAATTTGCGCTCTGCTGTACTCTTGGTGATAGGGACAGTCACTATCAACTAGCACCTACAAAGTGATGCGAGGATTGGACAAGAGTTCAGCTCTTTGGGCCAACTTAACCCTTGGATAGTCATCGATGGCAGTAGGCTCGAGTCCAGCCTTTAGACCACTGGCTAGAACGTACTCACAACTTATTGAAGTTAGAGACTAGTAATTCTAGGACATAATCCAGCTCCCTTAGGTCAAGTCTTGTGCACTAATTTTCAGTGGGCAGCGGATCTCTACCGAATGGGAATTCCGGCTTGGGAGTAGCACATACATTCGTTACGCAGATACCTAAGACTTGCCTCCTTCCCCTCTTTGGGGAGGTATTCTAGCCGTCTGTCATATTTACCAACGAAAGGCCATGATACTCAATATAAGATTTGCCTAAACACCATAAGGATATGAGATACCCAGTCTACATGCTTCTATCTTATCGTTCATTTCAGCTGCCTTTCCCTTCCCGTCACCAACATCTGCACACTGCTTGTGAGTCTTCTACACATCTATTGATACAGAAATGAGACAGTGGACTGACACGGTCCACTTTAAATAGTGAAGTGATGTTCCCTTCATTCCTATCACGCTGCCGGCGAGGAGCCTACGATACTACGGGCGTTAAGAAACCAGGGGCACCACCACCACCACCATCATCTACGCGGAGAGGGTAAACGCCGAGTGCCCTCAACGTTGCGCTATATTGGACATGTGCGATCTGATTTCTGATGTTCTATACTTATGGTCACTTGATACCGTCTGGTCTTTGAGCACATTAGGTTTAGACTCTCTGGCCTTTTCTGATTAGTTCCGTTGTTTCCAAGACTCTCAATTTTGAAGAAGTGTCTGTATAAAGCACTTTCTTTGGACCTTTGCCACTGCTGAGCGTCATGCTATAGTTTTATATCTTGTTTGTTAGATCCAATTGCTCAGCACAGGCTTGAATTTTTGGCACGTGACGATCGCTTGTCTGGCTTGGGTCTCTGCCCCTTTGCTCGTCGATTCGCTGATGCTGACATGAAATTCAACTTCTGGCATCTTAACTATACCCCTTAACTGTCTAAGCCCACGCTAACAAAGAAGCTCATCAGGGCCTATGTGATATCTTTTGTTCTCCTGACACAGAGCAAGGTTAACTCTAAACAGTCGTCAAGCAGGCTCCCACGACTAACTTTTGCCATATCTTACCCGGACATCGCGCTTGACTTTTGCAGCATCGCATCGGACATCACCCATCTGAACAGATCCTACCGATCCGAAGAGCAAAACTGAGCTACATCTGGGTGTGGAGTTACCACTTCACCTGGCACAGGATACATGTGGCGCCCAGGGGAGGGGGTATAAATATCGAGCGCAGTGGCATCAACAGGAACTGGTTTCTATACAAGGACTAACCATACCTAGATCAACGTCAGAGACGATTACGGTTTGAAGAGCTTCTTCATACCAGAGAATATGAAAGGCAAAATTGGTCGCTACCGTATCCACGGCGCATGTCAAACTGGTAATCTCTCGTTGAATATGCTTTGACAGGAATTACAACATGTGTTTCGGCCGCTCGGTCGGGCGTTCCTGGTCACTTAGGCGGATTTCCCAACCAAAGACGAATACGCCGGTGGGACTCAAGGGCATTAGGCAGCTCGAGTGTCAGCTACGGCACGAGAAGGCCATCGTCAAATTAGGCTTCATGCGACTTCACCCCCGGAAATAATTCCGATGGGTGCTAACCCGTTCCGGATCACCGTCTTCAAGTTTCGGCAGAACTGTTTTGATAATGATCAACCAATCACTGTGCAGCAGGTGGAAAATCATATCGTTTTTTGATGCCAACTCTTTATTGACCATCCCTGGACGCTCCTCTGTTGTCTCTCACACAGACCTCAATTGGCTCCTCAATATACATAAATGTCTTGGCCCTCAGAATCAACATCCTAGCCTTGGCGTTCGCAGAGCCCCGAGATCGCCATGCTGCAATTCAACAACCGCCTTCACTGCCTCTATGGTCACGAATGTACGACAGAAATCACAGTGTTTCCCTTAGAATGATAATGGCAATGCTGATTGCCCATATTTATTTACTGTATACCGGTTTTGCTTGTGGAGAATCTACCTGCTTCGGAGACATGCCCGGCGTTTTGGCGGAAAATTATTTTAGACGAGGATTGCAGCGCAAATGGTCTAGCTAAGGCAGGATCCAATTGGCTTCGAGAACGGCTCTTGGAAATATAGATGATGATTCATGGTTGTACAAAGGAGTAAAATAAACCAAAACGGCCCTTGCTTGAAACTCCGCCCCGACTGATATCTGTTACAAGAAAGCAAGCGTAAATGCCACCAAACATTGTCACAATATATAACCACCTATGGAACCCTTAATAGAATTTTGTATTCGGCGGGAGTCCCTCAGCCTGGTCATCTCTCTGTATTCGTTGGTTAGCACACTAAATGATTCCAATGTAGACAGCAACGAAACCCATACCAGAGCTTCCGCAAATCCCTTCACAAGCGCAATTTCGTGGTCGCAGCGGGCCAGCTGTTCAGGTTCAAAATCGGTGAAGGTCGTTGCAACATCAAAGTCAATCCAGACCAGCCTGTCGGGGTTTCCACGGACAAGGAGAAGGTTTTTGGGGTAGATGTCTCGATGGTGAACACCCGCCCTGTGTATCTCATGCATGCCCTCAATTGCCTGGGGATAGAGCGCGTCCGAGTAGTTCACGCAGTTCAAACTCTCTGCATTTGGGAAATATTCTAGCAATATTGCTCTCGGCCATAGCTTGTCTCGGGCGAAAGATTGTAAAGCAGGCTGAAATGCTGCGGGATCCATCCGATTGATGTAGCCGTAGAATTTTGGCACGAAACCGCGTGCACAGGCACCAGAAGCCAGAAGCTTCTTGTAAGCATTTAACTCGCAGCGAAATCTGTTCAAATCACGACCATTTTCGGTATAACCAGGGTCGCCGTTGTCGTGGAAAAGCTTCAATGCATACTTTTGTCCATCCAGCTCTGCCTCGAATATTGCAGACGAATCAGAGCACGTAATCTGCCTGATAATATTGATATTAGAGATGTCCATGTTCTTCAAAGAGAGCGCTTCTTAGGTGCATTGTTGTCCTAAGAGAAGTCATATTTCTATCAAGGAGGTCGGAGCAGGTCAGAAAACAAAAAGTGGACAGGTCGTGGTTAATAATAGCGGGATTACGTAAGTTAAATGGTTTTGAATAATTTGTCAGAACAATGAAACCTGAGCAAACCAGTAACCAAGAGAGAGATTTCTCTTTTGGTCTACTCGGTAAATGTTTCAACTCTACTCGGTAAATGTTTCAACATAATTTGCTAGTTATGGATCGCGAGAGGCCCAACCGCTGGAGCTTGCGAATCAGATCCACTACATTGCCGCCGGTGGGAATCTCAAAGTGGGACTTGTTTCATTGGCTGCATGTAAGCGCCCGCTGTGACTCTGAATGAGAATACGGGTGCTTCTGGTCCTATCGATCATGGTCCTGATCCAACGTTCCAATGAGCGCTTTCTTTCACTCTGCTTTTGCTAAGATATGCACCTCAAGTGAGCGCTTACTATTGTGCAACCACACCAATCAACCTACGTGCTAACCCCTGAACATTGCTTCCCCATCAAATAGAAATGTAACATTGGAGATTCATTCCCTATATATCCACTTCCTTTTCCCCCAAGCCTTCCATTTTGATTCTCTGTTCCCATTCCTCCTGTCTATTTCGACGATCAGCTACCAATAGGTATCTACCACGTGGAGCCGTTGCTTCTAAGTCCTATTCACCAGGTGTGATACAGCACCGCTACAATATGAGCAACCAGTCTCTTCTGCAGTATCTCTCTGTTGCCCTCCCGGCAATTCCTATTCAAGGTGCTGCCCCATCGCGGAATACAACGAACCCCCGCTATGGTGCGGGAGACATCTCCCAGGTCGTCGATTGGCCAGAGTTCAATTATGCAACAATTATTCAACGATACGGCGGCATTTTGAACTCAAAGCAGATCGTGTCCGATCCTTTCAGGTCCCCTCCTGCCGCTATCAGAGATGAACCTCATTTCCACCTTCGATTTGCCGAGCTGCTTCAACCGCGTGTTAGGCGCGCACTTCGAGCCGGGTTCGAGGAACTAGCACCCCGGCTCCAGCAACTGAACCTTGTGCCGATCACATTCGACGGCGGAGGCTCTGCAGCGTACGTCGACCAGTTTCGACCAGACACTGCATTCGTCGTCGTGGGGGGGACCTACGCCGACAGCACGAACCGAGCCCCAGGAGACATGAAGGTCTCGTGGAAATGGCGTTCTGACTACCGGCATTCGCAGAACGCCTTCTTTCAAGAACAGTACAAGCAGGTCCTGGCGCAGGTGAATTTCTATATGGGCCAACACAAAGCGCGCCATGGATTTGTGCTTACTAATACCGAACTGGTTGCAATCAAACGTATCGATACAAACGGCCGTTTAGCTGTCTCTTCGGCGATCCCCTGGACAGCTGGAGGCCATGGTCAGCTTACTGTGCTAATGGGAATATGGTATCTAGGGATGCTTGCAGCCGAAGGAACCAACTGGACCCTGTAACCCAGTTGCCTGTTTCTCATCTATTAGACCATAGTCAATATCAATTTGGAGGTTTCACCTAACATCCCTCAAAGATTTATGGTGTTGTTCGCGAAACAAACGGTTATATATATATATATGAAGTAGTGCGTGGGTGAGCGACCCCAGTTACCGGGGGTAGGGGCATATTCGAAGGTTCTGTTCCATGGTTCGGTTTGCTGAAATTGTGAATCGTCATTCATATAGGAGGGACTATAAGTCATTGCCTCGGGATGATAAATGGCGCTGATCGACCTAATGTTAATGCCATGTTCATGTCGGCTCAACACACCTAATGAATACGTCACATTTTGGGGAAGCTGCGGCTGACAGAACAAATTAAATGATCAGCGACGACATGAGTCTACGCCACAGGACCGCCTGTCACACTCGGGTTATTAACCTTGTCCATTTATGAATCTCAAAAGGAAAAGAATACTTTATAATATCCCTCATATCTTTACATGCATACTAATCTAATCACGCGATATTAGTCTGGTAGAGATACCCATTTAAGCTGGCCATGCCGGTCCTGAGTTAAGCCAGTATGCTTACTTCTTTCTACAACAATCAAATATACAGCTGATAGATATATTTTCCTGAGAATACTACATTCACTCGTCTGGCGTGTCTCCCTACGTCCTCCGGCAAGGCTTTCGTGGTGGCTGCTTCTGGATTGCTCCTTATATTGTTCCGTGCCGGAGTACTTACTGCAAATTGCATGCATCCGCCTGCTTCGGTTTCTGTCTCGAGGAATTCCTGAGTATCGGTCCGCACTCGTTTTCTCCATGGTGCTATCCCTGCGTATCGCCTCCCGCCAGCCCGTACTACCGATCGTGAACCTCGAAAAGCGTACGATTGCACAGGCTGGGGAGGGATTGGAAAAGCTGCCCAAGCTCAGATGCCACAAATTTCACCCATCCAAACAAAGCCTGGACTAGATGACGCTGTGGTGCAAATCATCTCCTGCAGCTCCTCAATCGACTCGCATACGCCAACTCCTGAAACATCACCGTAGTCCCAAATGGCAGATCACCTTCAAACTGGAGATACAGCATCTGCCACAAGCTTTGCCGTAGGAGACATATAAGATGCGCGTATCAGACGTGGTTAGAACTCTATTGAGACCTCCTACTTAGATGAGATTAGCACACAATATTCGTCCAAATGAAGCTCTGCCCTGGTTTCCAATAACAAAGCAAAGTATAACTATCTTGCACACCAGATATATGTCTATACAATAGAAGATATATTGTATAATCATAATAACAATAAATGGTGCTTTTTGCTAAACATTGCGCTAAACGTCATACTGTACATATCTATCACTGCTATATTGTATTGAAGACAGCAGCCAACGACTTGCAGACGCTTTCTTCACACTTAACTGACACAAATGGAAATCCACTGATATGGCCTGCGTTTAATGAGGGCAGACCCAGATTGTGTGTTGCATGCATGTTGCATATCCGTCATCAACCACAACTCTCGCATCAGCAACGGGCAATAAAGTAGTGACCGAAGCAGCCTCCCTCATAGCAGAACTCGATTAAATCAAGCGTACTCTCCATGGGAAACAGCATTCCAATTGATCCAAATAGAAAAGAAGTTTGCAATGTTACCAGTAGCGCAGGACTCAATGGTCAACCAAGATTCGCCTGCGTGGCACTAAAATGTGATTGTTTCCATTACATCCTTGATGACGACCTGCAGACCAGAGGTAGGGCAATTAGCGGCCATCGGGCAAATGCTATTTCTTGGTGTCCACTATGGCCCGATAACCGCAATGCCGCCGTACCTACGGCGCCGTATGTATCGGGAGAATTCTGGATTCTCCCGTCGGGTATGTCTCCCGTTATCTTTACCCGGTAGATATGCTTCCCAGGCAGGTGCCGTCGCGTCCCCACTGAAGCCACCGCATGACCGTAATAGGCTTAGCTTACTACGCGTCCCGCTAACCATCTCTTAACGGATTGTGCTTGTTGGCTTACTTACATGAAGACTGGATTAGTTGGTAAACTAGTTAACTATCTTTTGCCTATGA